>CM077663.1:190333208-190740708 GCA_039707655.1 Elymus sibiricus
CTGCGCCATGAATCCCTCCACTTCCCAAGACGTGCGTGCCGTTATACGTGCATGATTAAACATATCCCGTGTGAAACGGAGCACGATCTGTGCATTGATGGATCCTGCTGGTGAAAACGGCCTCGAACCGCGAATCGAGTCTTTATGACTGGTTTAGTGGTTGTGGTGGGCCGTGACCTTTCATCTGAAAGGTTGTCAGGGAGCACTATTTACTCCTTGACGTTTGGTCTTCAGGGCCGGTTACTCATGGTGTTCGGACGATCTATGATCGGGAAAACTACACGTCGTCGGAGGCCGAACTAAACTCGGCCGATCACTATTTGGAGGAAGGAACTCGCCTCGCAAGCCGAAGACTTTGATCGCATGAAGCAGCTGGAGCTAGGACCCTTGGCGTTGGAGGCTAGTTCGGGGGCTACTGAGGGAGTCCTGGTTTAAGGGGTCCTCGGGAGGCCGACCTATTTCTTATGGGCCGGACTATATGGGCCGCTTGCCGAGCACTGGATTGATCGAAGACCCTGACTCAGGGAAAGAAGCTTCTAGAATCGTGGCGTATCCTCCACGTTTAAAGTAGTGAATAGGCATGTTTATCCCTTCGACGTGTAACCGACCATGTGTAAACCCTAGGTACCCTCGGCGTCTATATAAGCCGGAGGGTTTTAGGTTGTAGAACAACAGAACTCATCTAGGGTTTTAGTCAGATGATCTCGAGGTAGATCAACTCTGTAATCCTCATACCATCAATATAATCAAGCAGGACGTAGGGTATTACCTCCATAGGAGGGCCCGAACCTGGGTAAAACCTTGTCCCCCTCGTCTCCTGTCACCATCGATTCTAGTCTCACAGCTCGGGACCCCCTACCCGAGATCCGCCGGTTTTGACACCGACAACAATGCCTTCATTAACCATAAAGTGGCACTTCTCCCAATTCAAGACGAGATTAGTTTGTTCACATCTCTGCAAAACTTGATCAAGGTTGCTTAAGCAATCATCAAAAGAAGTTCCGTAAAAGGAAAAATCATCCATGAAAACCTCCACAATCTTTTCACAAAAATCAGAGAATATAGCAGTCATACATCTTTGAAAGGTAGCAGGTGCATTGCATAAACCAAAAGGCATACGTCTATAAGCATAAGTTCCAAAAGGGCAAGTAAAGGTAGTTTTCTCTTGATCGGATTATGACACAGGTATTTGAGAGAAACTAGAATATATGTCTAGGAAACAAAAGTGTGTGTGTGTGCTTAGATAGTCTTTCTAGCATTTGATCAATGAAAGGTAGATGGTAATGGTCTTTCCTAGTAGCTTTATTTAATTTTCTAAAATCAATTACCATTCTATAGCCAGTGACAATTCTTTGTGGAATGAGTTCATTCTTATCATTGGGAACAACGGTAATACCTCATTTCTTAGGGACACAATGAACGGGACTTACCCATCTACTATCAGCAATGGGATAGATTATACCTGCTTCCAGAAGCTTTAATATTTTAGTTCTTACCACTTCCTTCATCTTAGGATTCAACCATCGTTGGTGATCAACAACGGGTTTAGCATCAGGTTCCATATTAATCTTGTGCTGACATAGAGTGGGACTAATGCCCTTAAGATCATCAAGAGTATATCCAATAGTAGCCCGGTGCTTCCTTAGAACTTTTAATAATCTTTCTTCTTCATGTTCTGAAAGGTTAGCACTAATAATAACAGGATATATCTTTTTCTCATCAAGATAAGCATACTTCAAAGTGTCAGGCAATTGCTTTAATTCAAACACAGGATTACCTTTAGGTGGAGGAGGACCTCCCAGAGTTTCAATATGCAAATTGTGTTTCAGGAGAGGTTGTTGTTCAAAGAAAATTTGATCTATTTCGTTTCTTTCACGCAAGTGCATATCATTTTCATGGTCAAGCAAATATTGTTCTAATGGATCAGTGGGAGGCACAACAATAGAAGCAAGACCAATTATTTCATCCTTACTAGATAACGCTTTATCACGGGGTTGTCTACTAAACTTGGAAAAATTAAACTCATGAGACACACTACCAAAACTGACACCGACAGTTTGTTTTTCACAATCTATCTTAGCATTGACGATGCTCAAGAAAGGTCTACCAAATATAATGGGACAAAAGTCATCTTGTGGGGAACCAAGGACTAGAAAATCAGTAGGGTATTTTACTTTCCCACACAAGACTTCAACATCTCTAACAATCCCAAGTGGTGTGATAGTGTCTCTATTAGCAAGTTTAATAGTAGCATCAATGTCTTCTATTTCAGGAGGTGCTATTTCAATTTCTTGGTATAGAGTAAAAGGGATAGCACTCACACTAGCACCCAAATCACATAAACCATGATAGCAATGATCTCCTATTTTTACTGAGACAACATGCAAGCCTTCTATGGGTCTATGTTTATCTTTTTCATCGGGTTTAGCATTCTAGCCGCTTCATCACAGAAGTAGATAACATGCCCCTCAATATTTTCTACCAAGAGATCTTTAACCATAGTAACACTAGGTTCTACTTTAATTTGCTCAGAGGCTTAGATGCTCTTACATTACTCTTACGAACCACAGTTGATACCTTAGCATGTTCCTTTATCCTAACAGGGAAAGGTGTTTTTTCAATATAAGTGGTAGGCACAACTGGATCAACATTGTAAAATATGGTTTCTTATTTAGCCGTGACCGGTTCTTTAATTTCTTATTTAATAGGGGGATGATATTTAAACCACTTCTCCTTAGGGAGGTCAATGTGAGTAGCAAATGCTTCGCAGAAAGAGGCTACTATCTCAGAGTCAAGTCCATATTTAGTGCTAAACTTGTGAAAAGTATATAAAAGATTTAACACAATCAAATTCAAGCTTTATACCTGACTCATTACCTTCGTCGAGTTCGCAATCTCCAAAGTTGCGTTTAATTCTTTCTAAGAGATCCCACTTGAATTCAATAGTCTTCTTCATATAAGAACCAGCACAAGAAGTATCGAGCATGGATTGATCATTATGAGAAAGCTGAGCTTAAAAATTCTGAATGATAACTTCTCTCGAAATGTCATGATTGGGGCATGAATATAACATTGACTTAAGCCTCCCCCAAGCTAGAGCGATGCTTTCTCCTTCACGAGGCCAAAAATTGTATATATAATTCCGATCACGATGAACTAGATGCATGGGATAAAACTTTTGATGGAATTCCAATTGCAAACGATTCCAGTTCCACGATCCAAGGTCATCACATAGCCTATACCATGTCAATGCTTTTCCATTTAAAGATAAAGGGAAAACCTTCTTCTTAACTTCATCTCCGGATAAACCTGCAAGCTTAAATAATCCACAAATCTCGTTCACATATAACAGGTGCATATCAGGATGTTCAGTTCTATCTCCTGCATAAGGTTTAGTGATGTCTACTACGCAACCTTCTTCTTGTAGACTCGTGTTGGGCCTCCAAGCGCAGAGTTTCGTAGGACAGTAGCAAATTTCCCTCAAGTGGATGACCTAAGGTTTATCAATCCGTGGGAGGCGTAGGATGAAGATGGTCTCTCTCAAACAACCCTGCAACCAAATAACAAAAAGTCTCTTGTGTCCCCAACACACCCAATATAATGGTAAATTGTATAGGTGCACTAGTTCGGCGAAGAGATGGTGATACAAGTGTAATATGGATAGTAGATATAGGTTTTTGTAATCTGAAAATATAAAAACAGCAAGGTAGCAAGTAACAAAAGTGAGCAAAAACGGTACTGCAATGCTTGGAAACAAGGCCTAGGGTTCATACTTTCACTAGTGCAAGTTCTCTCAACAATGCTGACATAGTTGAATCATATGTAAATCTCTCACGTGCGACAAAGAGTTCACTCGAAAGTAACTCATAGCGGAGAAAAAACGAAGAAATTATTGTATTGTACTAAACCACCTCAAAGTTATCTTTTTCGATCAATCATATGAGCCATCCCCATTAATTGTCACGAACAGCCCTAGAGTTCCTACTAGAATAACACCTTAAGATACACATCAACCAAAACCCTAATGTCACCTAGGCACTCCAATGTCACCACTAATACCCACGGGTTTGATTATACGATATGCATCACACAATTTTAGATTCATCATCTTCAATCCAACACAAAGAACTTCAAAGAGTGCCCCAAAGTTTCCATCGGAGAGTCAAGACGAAAACGTGTGCCAACCCCTATGCATAGATTCCCAAGGTCACAGAACCCGCAGGTTGATCACCAAAACATACATCAAGTGGATCAACAGAACATCCCATTGTCACCATGGATATCCCATCGCAAGACATACATCAAGTGTTCTCAAATCCTTTAAAGACTCAATCGGATAAGAAAACTTCAAAGGGAAAACTCAATTCATCACAAGAAGATAGTGAGGGGAAAACTCCATATGATTCATCTATATTAATAAAGCTCGCGGTACATCAAGATTGTGTCATCTCAAGAACACGAGAGAGAGAGATCAAACACATAACTACTGGTACATACCCTCAGCCCCGAGGGTGAACTACTCCCTCCTCGTCATGGAGACCGCCGGGATGATGAAGATGGCCTCCGGTGATGGTTTCCCCCTCCGACAGGGTGCCGGAACGGGCTCCCGATTGGTTTTTCATGGCTACAAAGGCTTGCGGTGGCGGAACTCCCGATCTAGGTTTCTTTCTGGAGGTTTCTATATTTATAAGAAATTTGGGCGTCGGAAACAAGTCAAGGGGGGCCACGAGGCGACGACAAGCCAGGGGGCGCGCCCTAGGGGGGCGCCCCCTAGGCTTGTGGCTGCCTCGTGGCTCTTCTGGCCCAACTCCGATGCCCCGTGGGTCTCTTCTGGTCCATAAAAAATCACCGTAATTTTTTATTCCATTTGGACTCCGTTTGATATTCCTTTTCTGTAAAACTCAAAAACAAGGAAAAAACAGAAACTGGCACTGGGCTCTAGGTTAATAGGTTAGTCCCAAAAAATAGTATAAAATAGCATATTAATGCATATAAAACATCCAAAACCGATAATATAATAGCATGGAACAATAAAAAATTATAGATACGTTGGAGACGTATCAAGCATCCCCAAGCTTAATTCCTGCTCGTCCTCGAGTAGGTAAATGATAAAAACAAAATTTTTGATGTGGAATGCTACCTAGCATATTCATCCATATAATTTTCTTTATTGTGGCATGAATATTCAGATCCATAAGATTCAAAACAAAAGTTTAATGTTGACATAAAAACAATAATACTTCAAGCATACTAATAAAGCAATCATGTCTTCTCAAAATAACATGGCCAAAGAAAGTTATCCCTACAAAATCATATAGTCTGGCTATGCTCCATCTTCATCACACAAAGTATTAAATCATGCACAACCCCGGTTTTAGCCAAGCAATTGTTTCATACTTTAGTGTGTCAAACTTTTTCAACTCTCACGCAATACATGAGCGTGAGCCAGGGACATAGCACTATAGGTGGAATAGAATATGGTGGTTGTGGAGAAGACAAAAAAGAAGGAGATAATCTCACACCAACTAGGCGTATCAACGGGCTATGGAGATGCTCATCAATAGATATCAATGCGAGTGAGTAGGGATTGCCATGCAACGGATGCACCAGAGCTATAAGTGTATGAAAGCTCAAAAAGAAACTAAGTGGGTGTGCATCCAACTCGCTTGCTCACGAAGACCTAGGGCAATTTTGAGGACGCCCATCATTGGAATATACAAGCGAGGTTCTATAATGAAAAATTCCCACTAGTATATGAAAGTGACAATATAGGAGACTCTATCATGAAGATCATGGTGCTACTTTGAAGCACAAGTGTGGAAAAAGGATAGTAGCATTGCCCCTTCTCTCTTTTCTCTCAATTTTTATTTCTTTTTTTTATTTTCTTCTTCTTTTGGTGGGCATCTTTGGCCTCTTTTTTTTGGACTTCTCTGGCCTCTTTTATTTTTTGTAATGTCCGGAGACTCATCCCGACTTGTGAGGGAATCATAGTCTCCATCATCCTTTCCTCACATGGGACAATGCTCTATAATGATGATCATCACACTTTTATTTACTTACAACTCAAGAATTACAACTCGATACTTGAACATGATATGACTCTATATGAATGCCTCCGGCGGTGTACCGGGATATGCAATGATCTAGCGTAAGCCATGAAAACATCATGCTAGCTATCTTACGATCATGCTAAGCAATATGACAATGATGGTGCGTGTTATGATAAACGGAACGGTGGAAGTTGCATGGCAATATATCTCGGAATGGCTATGGAAATGCCATAATAGGTAGGTATAGTGGCTGTTTTGAGGAAGGTATATGGTGGCTGTTTTGAGAAAGGTGGGTTTAATGCACCAGCGAAAGTTGCGCGGTACTAGAGAGGCTAGCAAAGGTGGAAGGATGAGAGTGCGTATAATCCATGGACTCAACATTAGTCATAAAGAACTCACATACTTATTGCAAAAGTCTATTAGTCATCGAAACATAGTACTAGACGCATGCCCCTAGGGGAAGGGTTGGTAGGAGTTAACCATCGCGCGATCCCGACCTCCACACAAAGGAAGGCAACCAATAAATAAATCATGCTCCGACTTCGTCACATAACGGTTCACCATACATGCATACTACGGGAATCACAAACTTTAACACAAGTATTTTTATCAATCCACAATTACTCACTAGCATGTCTCTAATATCACCATCTTTATATCTCAAAACAATCATAAGGAATCAAACTTCTCATAGTATTCAATGCACTTTATATGAAAGTTTTTATTATATCCCTCTTGGATGCCCATTATATTAGGACTAAATTCATAACCTAAGCAAATTACCATGCTGTTTAGAGACTCTCAAAATAATATAAGTGAAGCACTAGAGTTCAACAATTTCTATAAAATAAAACCACCGCTGTGCTCTAAAAAGATATAAGTGAAGTACTAGAGCAAATTGACAAACTACTCCAAAAAGATATAACTGAAGATCAATGAGTAGTCAAAAATTTAAATAACTATGTGAAGACTCTCTCATCTAAGAATTTCAGATCTTAAGTACTTTATTCAAACAGCAAAACAAAATAAAATGACATTCCAAGGATAGCACATATCATGTGAAGAACCAAAAAACTTAGGTTCAACCGATACTGACCGATAATTGTTGAAGAAGAAAGGTGTGATGCCAACCGGGGCATTGATACGTCTCCAACGTATCTATAATTTTTGATTGTTCCATGCTATTATATTATCCATCTTGGATGTTTTATATGCATTTATATGCTATTTTATATTATTTTTGGGACTAACCTATTAACCTAGAGCCCAGCGCCAGTTTCTGTTTTTTCCTTGTTTTTGAGTTTTACAGAAAAGGAATATCAAACGGAGTCCAAACGGAATAAATATTTACGGTGATTTTTTATGGACCAGAAGAGACCCACGGGGCATCGGAGTTGGGCCAGAAGAGCCACGAGGCAGCCACATGCCTAGGGGGCGCCCCCAGGGCGCTCCCCCTGGCTTGTCGTCGCCTCGTGGCCCCCCTTGACTTGTTTTCGACGCCAAAAATTCTTATAAATACCCAAACCTCCGAAAAGAAACCTAGATCGGGAGTTCCGCTGCCTCAAGCCTCTGTAGCCACAAAAAACCAATCGGGAGCCCGTTCCGGCACCCTGCCGGAGGGGGAAACCATCACCGAAGGCCATCTTCATCATCCCGGCGGTCTCCATGATGAGGAGGGAGTAGTTCACCCTCGGGGCTGAGGGTATGTACCAGTAGTTATGTGTTTGATCTCTCTCTCTCGTGTTCTTGAGATGACACAATCTTGATGTACCGCGAGCTTTATTAATATAGATGAATCATATGGAGTTTTCCCCTCTCTATCTTCTTGTGATGAATTGAGTTTTCCCTTTGAAGTTTTCTTATCCGATTGAGTCTTTAAAGGATTTGAGAACACTTGATGTATGTCTTGCGATGGGATATCCGTGGTTGCAATGGGATGTTCTATTGATCCACTTGATGTATGTTTTGGTGATCAACTTGCAGGTTCCATGACCTTGGGAATCTATGCATAGGGGTTGGCACACGTTTTCGTCTTGACTCTCCGGTAGAAACTTTGGGGCACTCTTTGAAGTTCTTTGTGTTGGATTGAACATGATGAATCTGAAATTGTGTGATGCATATCGTATAAACAAACCCATGGGTACTCGTGGTGACATTGGAGTATCTAGGTGACATTAGGGTTTTGGTTGATGTGTATCTTAAGGTGTTATTCTAGTACGAACTCTTAGATAGATCGATCGGAAAGGATAACTTGGTTATGTTAGTACGAACTCTTGAATAGATCGGCCGGAAAATATAACTTTGAGGTGGTTTCGTACCCTGCAATAATTTCTTTGTTTGTTCTCCGCTATTTGTGACTTTAGAGTGAACTCTTTGTCGCACGTGAGGGATTTACATATGATTCAACTATGTCAGTATTGTTGAGAGAACTTGCACTAGTGAAAGTATGAACCCTAGGCCTTGTTTCTAAGCATTGCAATACCGTTTGTGCTCACTTTTATCATTAGTTACCTTGCTGTTTTTATATTTTCAGATTACAAAAACCTATATCTACCATCCATATTACACTTGTATCACCATCTCTTCGCCGAACTAGTGCACCTATACAATTTACCATTGTATTGGGTGTGTTGGGGACACAAGAGACTCTTTGTTATTTGGTTGCAGGGTTGTTTGAGAGAGACCATCTTCATCCTACGCCTCCCACGGATTGATAAACCTTAGGTCATCCTCTTGAGGGAAATTTGCTACTGTCCTACAAAACTCTGCGCTTGGAGGCCCAACACGAGTCTACAAGAAGAAGGTTGCGTAGTAGACATCAAACTCTTTTCTGGCGCCGTTGCCGGGGAGGTGAGTGCTTGAAGGTATATCTTTAGATCTTGCAATTAAATCTTTTAGTTTCTTGTTTTTCACTAGTTTAGTCTATAAAATAAAACTACAAAAAAATTGGAATTGAGGTTGCCTCATATACTTCATCTTTGTAATGTCTTTCGTGAAAATGATGGAAAGGAAAATTGTGCCAAAGTGTTAGAAGAAGAAGTCAATAAAATGTTTGGCACTAAATCTTTGTATGATGAGCATGATTGCAATGTTGTTAGTATGAATTCCTTGAATATTCATGATGCTAATGATATGCAGAGCTACAAGCTTGGGGATGCTATGTTTGATGAAGATGATATGTTTAGTCCCCCAAGTTTTGATGAGCAAATTTATTATGATGAAAGCATGCCTCCTATCTATGATGATTATTGTGATGACATGTATTCTATAAAGAATAATGATAATCATGAAACTTGTTATCATGATTTTAATTTTCAATTGGATTATGCCTCCATTGATAGTTATTTTGTTGAGTTTGCTCCCACTACTATTGATGAGAATAAATTTGCTTATGTGGAGAGTAGTAAAATTTCTATGCTTATGAATCATGAAAAGAATGCTTTATGTGATAGTTATATTGTTGAATTCATTCATGTTGCTACTGAAAATTATTATGAGGGAGGAATATATGCTTGTAGGAATTGCAAAAATATCAAGTTTCCTCTCTATGTGTTGAAAGTTTTGAAGTTATGCTTGTTTTACCTTACTATGCTAGTTGATTCTTGTTCCCATAAGTTGTTTGCTCACAAAATCCCTATGCATAGGAAGTGGGTTAGGCTTAAACGTGCTAGTCATATGCTTCATGATGCTCTTTTGCATGTTTCAATTCCTATCTTTTATGTGAGCATCATTGAAATCATCATGCCTAGCTAAAAGGCATTCAAGAAAAGTGCTTGTTGGGAGACAACCCAACACTTTTACTTTCTGTTTTTGTGTGTTCACATGATTAATCTACTGTAGTAATCATGTTTTGTGCCTTTTATTTCAATAAAGTGCCAAGTAAAGCCTTTGGGATGACTCACAAGATGAGTAGAATTGATGCTGAACCAAAACAGAAACTTTTGACTCCAGTACAGGATTTTTCATTTTTTAGTGGAGCGTGATAATTATCTGAAATTTTTACACAGTCTTTATATACAAATTATTCAGGTTTTCCTAATTTTTCAGAATTTTTAGATACAGTGAAGTATGGTTACACTACAGATCTTCACAGACTGTTCTGTTTTTGACAGATTCTGTTTTGCATGCATAGTTTGCTTGTTTTAGTGTTTCCATAGCTTATATCTAGTGGTATAAATTATGGGAATGATAGAATACAGTAGGTATCATGTGGTAACAATTATGAATCTTGTGTTGACAGTACCTAAGTGAATTATCTTTATTTATTATACTAACCCATCTCACGAAGTTCCGTTAAGTTTTGTGTGATTGAAGTTTTCAAGTTTTGGGTGAGACACCGATATGAGGAGAATAAGGAGTGACAAGAACCTAAGCTTGGGGATGCCAAAGGCACCCCCAAAGTAATATCCAAGGAAGACTCAAGCGCCTAAGCTTGGGGATGCCCCGGAAGGCATCCCCTCTTTCGTCTTCAACACTATCGGTATATCTTATTTGGAGCTATATTTTTATTCGTCACATAATATGAGTTTTGCTTGGAGCGTAATTTTATTTTCTTGTTCTCTGTTAGATGTTATTTATAATCTTGTTTTTCAATAAAAAGTTCCAAGAATTGCCTTAGGATGCTTGCATTGCATGTTTGATGTGTGCTGTGTAAAAAACAGAAACTTTTGCTGTAGTGTTTGAATTTTCATATTTTACTGGAACGTGGGAAGTTTCCGAAATTTTTACACAGTACTGTCATATAAATTATTTAGCATTTCCTAAATTTTCATAATTGTTTGAGTTACAGAAGTACACTGGTTTAATAGATTGCCACAGACTGTTCTGTTTGGACAGATTGCTGTCATAGTTTTGTTATCCACTTATCTTATATTTTCCATAGCCTATATTGGTAGATATAAATTGTGGAAATCATAGTAAATAGTGGATGATGTTTGAAAATTATTGTGCAACTTGTCTTGGCAGTACATGAAGTGTTGATTTATTCTTATGTGTACTAACCTATCTCACGAGTTCTTTTTGAGTTCTGTGTGGATGAAGTTGTTGAGACCTAGGTGAAACCGGGACATGAGAGGATTGAACGAGATACAAAAGCTCAAGCTTGGAGATGCCCAAGGCACCCCAATTAAATATTTCAAGAAGTCTCAAGCATCTAATCTTGGGGATGCTACGCATCCCACCTCTCTTCATCAACAATTATCGGTTAGCCTATGTTGAGCCTAAATTTTTATTTGTCCACATGATATGTGCTATTCTTGGAGTGCTATTTTTCTTTTTCTTGCTGTTTAAATAAAATACTCAGATATGAAAATATTTATTGAGAGAGAGAGCCCTCACATAGCTACTTGATTGTTTACCTACTCATTAATCTTCACTTATATCTTTTGGAGTAGTTTGTCAATTTGCTCTAGTACTTCACTTATATCTTTTTAGAGCACGGCGGTGGTTTTATTTTATAGAAATTGTTGAACTCTCATGCTTCACTTATATTATTTTGAGAGTCTCTAAACAGCATGGTAATTTGCTTAGGTTATGAATTTAGTCCTAATATAATGGGCATCCAAGAGAGATATAATAAAAACTTTCATATAAAGTGCATTGAATACTATGCGAAGTTTGATTCCTTATGATTGTTTTGAGATATAAAGATTGTGATATTAGAGACATGCCAGTGAGTAATTGTGGATTGGTAGAGATACTTGTGTTAAAGTTTGTGATTCCCGTAGCATGCACGTATGGTGAACCGTATGTGACGAAGTCGGAGCATGATTTATTTATTGAATGTCTTCCTTTGTGTAGAGGTCGGGATCGCGCGATGGTTAACTCCTACCAACCCTTCCCCTAGGAGCATGCGTGTATTACTTTGTTTTGATGACTAATAGATTTTTGCAATAAGTATGTGAGTTCTTTATGACTAATGTTGAGTCCATGGATTATACGCACTCTCACCCTTCCACCTTTGCTAGCCTCTCTAGTACCATGCAACTTTCGCCGGTGCATTAAACCCACCTTCCTCAAAACAGCCACCATATACCTTCCTCAAAACAGCCACCATACCTACCTATTACGGCATTTCCATAGCCATTCCGAGATATATTGCCATGCAACTTCCACCATTCCGTTTATGACACGCATCATCATTGTCATATTGCTTTGCATGATCATGTAGTTGACATCGTATTTGTGGCAAAGCCACCGTTCATATTTTTTATACATGTCACTCTTGAGTCATTGCACATCCCGGTACACCGCCGGAGGCATTCATATAGAGTCATATTTTGTTCTAAGTATCGAGTTGTAATTCTTGAGTTGTAAGTAAATAAAAGTGTGATGATCATCATTATAGAGCATTGTCCCATGTGAGGAAAGGATGATGGAGACTATGATTCCCTCACAAGTCGGGATGAGTCTCCGGACATTACAAAAAATAAAAGAGGCCAGAGAAGCCCAAATAAAAAAAAGAGGCCAAAGATGCCCACCAAAAAAATGAAAAAAAAGAAATAAAAAATGAGAGAAAAGAGAGAAGGGGAAATGCTACTATCCTTTTTCCACACTTGTGCTTCAAAGTAGCACCATGATCTTCATGATAGAGAGTCTCCTATATTGTCACTTTCATATACTAGTGGGAATTTTTCATTATAGAACTTGGCTTGTATATTCCAATGATGGGCTTCCTCAAAATTGCCCTAGGTCTTCGTGAGCAAGCGAGTTGGATGCATACCCACTTAGTTTCTTTTTGAGCTTTCATACACTTATAGCTCTAGTGCATCCGTTGCATGGCAATCCCTACTCACTCACATTGATATCTATTGATGGGCATCTCCATAGCCCGTTGATGCGCCTAGTTGGTGTGAGACTATCTCCTTCTTTTTGTCTTTTCCACAACCACCATATTCTATTCCACCTATAGTGCTATGTCCATGGCTCACGCTCATGTATTGCGTGAAAGTTGAAAAGGTTTGAGAATACTAAAGTATGAGACAATTGCTTGGCTAAAACCGGGGTTGTGCATGATTTAATTCTTTGTGTGATGAAGATGGAGCATAGCCAGACTATATGATTTTGTAGGGATAACTTTCTTTGGCCATGTTATTTTGAGAAGACGTGATTGCTTTATTAGTATGCTTGAAGTATTATTGTTTTTATGTCAATATTAAACTCTTGTTTTGAATCTTATGGATCTGAACATTCTTGCCACAATAAAGAAGATTGCATTGATAAATATGTTAGGTAGCATTCCACATCAAAAATTCTGTTTTTATCATTTACCTACTCGAGGACGAGCATGAATTAAGCTTGGGGATACTTGATACGTCTCCAACGTATCTATAATTTTTGATTGTTCCATGCTATTATATTATCCATCTTGGATGTTTTATATGCATTTATATGCTATTTTATATTATTTTTGGGACTAACCTATTAACCCAAAGCCCAGCGCCAGTTTCTGTTTTTTCCTTGTTTTTGAGTTTTACAGAAAAGGAATATCAAACGGAGTCCAAACGGAATAAAAATTTACGGTGATTTTTTATGGACCAGAAGAGACCCACGGGCATCGGAGTTGGGCCAGAAGAGCCACGAGGCAGCCACAAGCCTAGGGGGCGCCCCCCTAGGGCGCGCCCCCCTGGCTTGTCGTCGCCTCGTGGCCCCCCTTGACTTGTTTCTGACGCCAAAAATTCTTATAAATACCCAAACCTCTGAAAAGAAACCTAGATCGGGAGTTCCGCCACCGCAAGCCTCTGTAGCCACGAAAAACCAATCGTGAGCCCATTTCGGCACCCTACCGGAGGGGGAAACCATCACCGGAGGCCATCTTCATCATCCCGGCGATCTCCATGACGAGGAGGGAGTAGTTCACCCTTGGGGCTGAGGGTATGTGTCGGTGTCAAATCAGGCATATCTCGTAGTAGGGGTCCTAAGCTAGGCGTCTTGGAGCGATGGTAACATGGACACAGGATTTTACCCAGGTTCGGGCTCTCTTGAAGAGATAATATCCTACGTCCTGCTTTTGATTGTATTCATATGGGGTATAGTACAGAGTACATGTATCTACCACGAGATTATGAGATGTAATATATTGATTATTGACTAGCCTGGCCTCGGTTTATATATGCACCGTAGGCCTAGGGTTTAGAGGAGTCCTTGTCTTGTGCGCCAAGTCATGTGAAATCCTCCTTGTATTCGGCATGGGCTGCCCGAAGTGGCCCATTAGTGAATCATCGCGGGGGTCCTTGGCCTGACCCACTGGTCGGGAGACGACGTGGTGAGTACCCCCTAGTCCAGGACACCGTCAGTAGCCCCCTGAACCGGTCTTCAAGTTGGGGACACTCCTCGGTTCTTCCTAACTGTTCTTCATCTTCAGCTTCGGTCTTGAAAACTGGTTCAACAAATCTTCACATCTCCGATCTTGAGGATCGCCGAGGTGTATCTGAAGAGTTCACACGTCGGGCATCCGAGGAGCCCCTTTAAGTTACCGGCCTTTATCAATGCCTTATTATTTTTTACGCCACACCTCGGGTTTGAAGTGTTTTCCGTGCGGCGGTGTACTCTTGCGTCCGAGCTCCAACGCCGAACTGCATCCGAGGTGTCTTTTTACAGCCGAGCTCCAACGCCGGACTATGTCCGAGCTCCAACACCGGACTGTATCTGAGGTATCTTTTTGCAGTCGAGCTCCAACGCTGATCGGCATCTGAGTGCCAATGATGGACTGCGTCCGAGCTCCAACGCCGGACTGTGTTCGAGGTGTATTTTTAGCCGAGCTCCAACTCTGGTAGGCATCCGAGGTGTCATAGACTACCTCGGTCATGAAAAGTTTGGAGGAGTTCAACCGAACATAATGCCGGAAAAGCCCTCTAGGGAGACAACAACTCGCGTCCGAGCTTGATGCCGGACTGCGTCCGAGCTCCAACGCCGGACTGTATCCAAAGAGTCTTTTTACAGCCGAGCTCCAGCGCCGGACTGCATCCGAGCTCTTGCGCCGGACTGTATCCGAGCGCCGGACTATATCCGAGGTGTCATAGATTTCCTCGGTCTTGAAAAAGTTGAAGGGCTTCAACCGAGCTTAATGCCGGAAATGCTCTCTATGGAGCCAGCTACTTGCGCCCGAGCTTTATGCCGGACTGCTTTCGAGGTGGTGCACCACCCCGACCGTGGGCTGATTTTTTGTGGATATGTTCGATTGGTGCAATTTATTCTCTGCCGAGATATATAGCCAGTAGCCCTCAAGGTGTGTGTCGGTCTATAACCCGAGATGCGCCTGAAGGATGACATAAGACCGCTGATCCCAGTAGCCCCCGAGACTCAGGTCGATTCGCAAAATCGGCCTGAGGATCAACTCCTAGCTCGGCAGCATACTTCGGAACACAAAAGCGGTGTGCATAGACCTCGAGACTCAGGTTGGGTGCGACCGACCAACCCAAGGATCATAATCTCCTCGGAAACTGTATTGCACTTAAATTTTCTGCATTGAATTGTCAATGCAGTAGCCCCCGAGACTTGGGTTGGGCAATATGGCCGACCCTAGGATCGTACCTCCTTGGGAACTAGTTCAACCGTCATGTATGTTTTGACAACACCGAGGTGGAGTTCAGCAGGAAAGATGCCGAACTGTAGTTTAGAAAAGAGTTTTCTAGCAAGACCATCACGCCGAACACCTCAACCAGGAGAATGTCCTGCTTCCTGAAAGGAAAACATAAAATAGGTGAAAGATGTTATAAGCTCAAAAGACCAAAAAACTTGCGTAAAAAACTTTACGTCTAGATTGAATCAAGTTTTTTGGTGCCAATACGAAATTGGTCTTAAAATTGTGCTTCCGTCGTGCTTTGACATGACACATCCGATCTCTAGACTTCAAGTGGGTCAGCCTTCGGCTTCAACCTTCCTATCCCGAAGGCGGAGTGTTTCTCAGGCCAGTTTAGCGAACTAAACGCGAGCGGCTTTAGAGAGAAACCAGGCTATCCGGCTATTGATCATACACTTGAGTCGAGAAAGGAGTGGTAGAAAAAGAATTTGTAACAACTAAGAAGAAAACATCTATTATAAAACGGCTCATATTAATTTAAGAGCCCCCAAGTGACTTGGGTAAAAGAATTTTATGTATAATGATTGTATGTATCGAAGTACTTAGATAATATATGTGTTCGCCTGAACTTTGTACGCGTCTTAACCGACCGTCGGCTTCTCCCTCTTTGGCCAAGGGCCAAAAAGTGTTATCTACTCCGCCTACCGAGAATATCGGCGGTGTTTCGGATAACCAGGTGATCAGGCCATGAGGCTGTAACAGATAAAGCGCGCCCAGGGAACTTATGCTATATTACTTATGTAACGTAAGAAGCATCTTCAAAGAAAATAGTGCCCCCAACGGTACCTTTCTTTGGTCGCTCATGATTACTATGAGACTTGTGCAATAGATTTGTGTACGCATGAGTTCTGTCGTGTGCCGACCATAGTTGAAAACAATAAGAGCGCTAGCTTTCGGCTTCACCCGTCTGAGGTACGAGTTCGGATGACCCGATCGTAACAATTGCAGAGGTGCTCCCTTTACTCCCTAGCCGAACAATCGGGAACGTAGGGGTAAGCACAGGAGCCAGGCAACCTAGCTTTGCGGAACACTTAAGTCAACGTGATGCATATTTTGGCATAATACACGAGCAAGGAAAGAAGCTGTACAATAATAATCACATGCAAAGAGAAAAGGTTTCATAAAGGAAGCCCCCAAGTAAACGGGGTATTTGAGTTTGTTTGTAACAAACAAAATTTTGACAAAGAAAGTTTTTCACAAACAACTTTTTGTCAAAAAAGTATAACGCTTGGTCGAACTGAACAAAATTTAAAACTGGAAGTTTTTGAGCATGGAAGCGGCTTAGCTGGTTACTGTGCTCGGTGTCGATGACGCGATCCGGGCTTGTGGCGGGACGAGGATGCCCATCGAACTTTGACAGATCCGGTATGTAGTCTTCGGCATGACCGAGGTCCCAGCCCCCAAGTCCGTCCTGAGGTGACCGAACGAGGAGTTCGGCACTCCGAAGTAGTGTCACGGCTCGGCCGATGTGGCGAGGCGAAGCCCCTGGTCCAGCCGAGGTGGTGGAGTAGGTCGGCAAGGTGACGCCGAGGTGACCGCGTGACGCAGCCGAAGTCGATTACCTGCACCCGTAAAATAGTGCAACTCCAACAGTAATAACAAAGAAATATAATAAAAAAAATGCCACTTAATTAATTTATGTGAAGTAAATAATTAAAGAAATAAAGTATGAGTGCCGAGGTCGGCCCGACGGGGCGCGTGCCGCGGTGATGACACCACTTGGTCGGCACGGGTGGGACGACGCTGGCTTATCCCTGGGCAATTTTATCTGGCGATGCCGAAGCCCTCGAGGCGACCGATGTGAGGAACAGGTTGCCATGGCAATTGGACCGCCCCGAGCCATTTACGTCGGATGAGACGACGACGCCGGCTTGCCGAAGTGGTGGCATAGCACGACCACTGTTAATTTTCCTGCATACATAAAGCAGGGCAAGAAGGAAATAATAATAAAAGATTCCTTTATATAATTTACTTATGCAAAATATATAATTTGAGAAATATGGCCTGAATGTCGAAGTCGATTTCGATGCTGGGCGCCGGCGTGCCGCGGCGAAAGCACGAGAAAGCCCGAATTCTCAGGCGGTCCGAGTTCCAGATGCGCCGTTTGTCCGAGTTAGCAGATGGTGCAATTAGTAATCAGATTAGCACGTCACAGGAATGTTACTTCTCATCGCTAGGATCACTGAATCCATAACGTGGCGCATGCACGGAAGAGAGAGAACTAGCAAAAAGCTGTGACATGCTAAATAAAATAATACATAGAGGAAGGGCTGGAATAACTCCCTGTGCATGAGTAGCTCCGGTAGGGCCGGGGCGATGCATCCTCAGCGCTCCAGGACTTCCCGTGCGCGCTGGCAGTTCGGCCGCCAGGCCTCCTGCCGCCGCTCCTCTAGGCGCATGTCGCCGTCTCGCGTTGGTTATACCGAATGTACAGGCGCAACGTCTAGGGTTAGTCTGTACACGCGGAGCCAAATCCGATCCGCGGAGGAAAAAAAATAACACAGAACGGAGCAATTCTTTTGCTAAAGGATTGATCTATTTATAAAATGGAATAAATAGGAATATAACACCTGATTCGAGTGTGTGGTCAAAATGATTGATCTATAAAGAATTGATCTATCCGGATGTCCATAGACTTCGGACACAGGCCGAACTCATACCGCCATCTCGCCCCTGTGCTGATCTATGTCCGGGTCCAGGTTGGTCTTGCGCGCAACACGCACATCGGCTGCCTCGGTCAGGGACGTTTTGTCTTCATGCCCGTGGTTGGCTTCAGCTTTTACGTGATGGTTTGCCGAACTAGCAGCAACAACCCATCTGGTAGGCACCGATCCCGTCCGATCGAATCGAGACAGCCGAGAGACGGCCGAACATGGGCGCCGCCGCTGGCCAACATCGCTGCAACTCGTCGGTGATCCCGTAAGACTGCAAGCAAAATTTGCACGAGCCAACAGCAACAATTCTAAAAGAAAATAATTCATGCTGCATGCACTAAATTGAAAGTATGACACTTGATTTTGCGTCGGTCAAAGATCCCATCGCGCCCTGACGATCACCCAGCAGGCTCTCAATGAAAGCACCAATGTCGGTGTCAAATCCGGCATATCTCGTAGTAGGGGTCCTAAGCTAGGCGTCTTGGAGCGATGGTAACATGGACACAGGATTTTACCCAGGTTCGGGCTCTCTTGAAGAGATAATACCCTACGTCCTGCTTTTGATTGTATTCATATGGGGTATAGTATAGAGTACATGTATCTACCACGAGATTATGAGATGTAATATATTGATTATTGACTAGCCTGGCCTCGGTTTATATATGCACTGTAGGCCTAGGGTTTAGAGGAGTCCTTGTCTTGTGCGCCAAGTCTTGTGAAATCCTCCTTGTATTCGGCATGGGCTGCCCGAAGTGGCCCATTAGTGAATCATCACGGGGGTCCTCGGCCCGACCCACTGGTCAGGAGACGACGTGGTGAGTACCCCCTAGGCCAGGACACCGTCAGTATGTACCAGTAGCTATGTGTTTGATCTCTCTCTCTCGTGTTCTTGAGATGACACGATCTTGATGTACCGCGAGCTTTATTAATATAGATGAATCATATGGAGTTTTCCCTTCTCTATCTTCTTGTGATGAATTGAGTTTTCCCTTTGAAGTTTTCTTATCGGATTGAGTCTTTAAAGGATTTGAGAACACTTGATGTATGTCTTGCGATGGGATATCCGTGGTGACAATGAGATGTTCTATTGATCCACTTGATGTATGTTTTGGTGATCAACTTGCGGGTTCCGTGACCTTGGAAATCTGTGCATAGGGGTTGGCACACGTTTTCGTCTTGACTCTCCGGTAGAAACTTTGGGGCACTCTTTGAAGTTCTTTGTGTTGGATTGAACATGATGAATCTGAAATTGTGTGATGCATATCGTATAATCAAACCCATGGGTACTCGTGGTGACATTGGAGTATCTAGGTGACATTAGGGTTTTGGTTGATGTGTATCTTAAGGTGTTATTCTAGTATGAACTCTTAGATAGATCGATCGGAAAGGATAACTTGGTTATGTTAGTACGAACTCTTGAATAGATTGATCGGAAAAGATAACTTGGAGGTGGTTTCGTACCCTACAATAATTTCTTCGTTTGTTCTCCGCTATTTGTGACTTTAGAGTGAACTCTTTGTCGCACGTGAGGGATTTACATATGATTCAACTATGTCAGTATTGTTGAGAGAACTTGCACTAGTGAAAGTATGAACCCTAGGCCTTGTTTCTAAGCATTGCAATACCGTTTGTGCTCACTTTTATCATTAGTTACCTTGCTGTTTTTATATTTTCATATTACAAAAACCTATATCTACCATCCATATTACACTTGTATCACCATCTCTTCGCCGAACTAGTGCACCTATACAATTTACCATTGTATTGGGTGTGTTGGGGACACAAGAGACTCTTTGTTATTTGGTTGCATGGTTGTTTGAGAGAGACCATCTTCATCCTACGCCTCCCACGGATTGATAAACCTTAGGTCATCCACTTGAGGGAAGTTTGCTACCGTCCTACAAAACTCTGCGCTTGGAGGCCCAACACGAGTCTACAAGAAGAAGGTTGCGTAGTAGACATCAGGCATCCCCAAGCTTGGATGCTTGAGAATTCTTGAAATATTAATTAGGGATGCCTTGGGCAGCCCCAAGCTTGAGCTCTTGTGTCTCCTTAATTCCTCTCATATCATGGTTTCCCTGATTCTTATAAACTTCATCCACACAAAACTCAACAAGAACTCATGAGATAAGTTAGTATAAATCAACCCATAACCTTATCATTATTTACTGTAGAAAATAACTAAAATTATAATTTGAAATTGCATACTAAATGCCTCTGCATATTTGATACTTCCATCCTCAAATAGAATCATTAAACAAGCCAACATATGCAAACAATGCAAACATAACAGCAATCTGCCTAAACAGAACAGTCTGTAAAGAATGCAGCGAGATCCATACTTAATTAACTCCAAAAATTCTGAAAATTTACCACACTGTAGAGAATTTATAAGATCATGCTGTGTAAAAATTTCAAGATTTTATGACATATTGATTATTCTAGGGAATTTTTGCACTAACAGCAAACTTTCTGTTTTGAAACAGCAACTCATATACTTGCAAATTGAGCATGGTGAAGGCTACCCTTGAGACTTTTATTGAAATAAAAGATACAAAACCTTATTCTAAATAACAGCAATCAAATCCTAGCAAAATAAAATGACGCTCCAAGCAAAACACATATCATGTGGTGAATAAAAAATATAGCCTCAAGTAAATTTACCGATGGATTGAAGACAAAAGAGGGGATGCCATCCGGGGCATCCCCAAGCTTAGATGCTTGGTTGTCCTTGAATATTACCTTGCGGTGCCTTGGGCATCCCAAAGCTTAGGCTCTTTCCACTCCTTATTCCGTAGTCCATCAAAACTTTACCCAAAATTTGAAAACTTCACAACACAAAACTTAACGGAACTTCGTGAGATGGGTTAGTATGATAAAGAGAAAATCATTCACTTGCGTACTGTCAAGACAAGATTCATAATTGTCCTCACACAATGCCTACTGTAACTTATCATTTACACAATTTATATCACTTAATATAATCTATGGAAACACTAAAGCAAGCAAACTATGCATTAAAAACAGAATCTATCAAAAACAGAACAATCTGTAATGATCTGGAAACTTTGTATACTTCTGTAACTCTAAAAATTCTGAAAAATTAGGACAACGTAGGGAATTTGTATATAACTCTTGTGTAAAAAATTCAGACACTTTTGAATCTCTGACAAATTTTAAAAATTCCAGGACTGGGCGTCAAAGTTTCTGTTTTTCAGCAAGATGAAATCAACTATCACCGTAGGCCATCCCAAAGGCTTTACTTGGCACTTTATTGAAACAAAAGCTATAAAACATGATTACTACAGTAGCTTAATCATGTGAACACACTAAAACAGTAGGGATAAATATTGGGTTGTCTCCCAACAAGCGCTTTTCTTTAATGCCTTTTAGCTAGGCATGATGATTTCAATGATGCTCACATAAAATATAAGAATTGGAACATGCAAAAGAGCATCATGAAGCATATGACTAGCACGTTTAAGCCTAACCCACTTCCTATGCATAGGGATTTTGTGAGCAAACAAATTATGGGAACAAGAATCAACTAGCATAGGAAGGTAAGATAAGCATAACTTCAAAACTTTCAACACATAGAGAGGAAACTTGATATTTTTGCAATTCCTACAAGCATATATTCCTCCCTCATAATAATTTTCAGTAGCATCATGAATGAATTCAACAATATAACTATCACATAAAGCATTATTTTCATGATTCATAAGCATAGAAATTTTACTACTCTCCACATAAGCAAATTTATTCTCATCAATAGTAGTGGGAGCAAACTCAACAAAATAACTATCATGCGAGGCATAATCCAATTGAAAATTAAAATCATGATAACAAGTTTCATGATTATCATTATTCTTTATAGCATACATGTCATCATAATAATCATCATAGATAGCAACTTTGTTCTCATAATCAATTGGAACCTCTTCCAAAATAGTGGATTCATCACTAAATAAAGTCATGACCTCTCCAAATCCACTTTCATCAACATAATCATCATAAATAGGAGGCATGCTATCATCATAATAAATTTGCTCATCAAAACTTGGGGGACTAAAAATATCATCTTCATTAAACATAGCATCCCCAAGCTTGTGGCTTTGCATAACATAAGCATAATCACTCTCATTATTAATAGTATGAATAGCACCAATAGTATAACAATTATTATCATCACAATTTTCTAAGTTGGTGCCAAAAATATTTTCAAGATTATAAGGGGTATCATTATTTGGGAGAGATACCTTTTTACCTCTACTTTTTATTCTTTTCTTCTTCTTCACCACATCATGTGTGGGTTTAATCAATTTTTCCGAGCTTCTTATTAATGAGATTGGTAGAATAGGAAGCTCCCCCTCGTCACCTGATTCATCATAAGAGAAAATAGGAAGATATTGGGAAGTCTCTTCCCCTTCATTAGTATTCTCTTCATATTCTATTTGTTTTCTTATTTTTAAATAATTGGCAATATAAAGATTCTCAATGCAATTTACCGCGCAATACATGTAGATTTCATTTAGATCGAAATCAATCATTTTTATGAGAACCCAATCTGGAACCTCGTTAGTTTTATGTTTCATTTCTTCATAACCAAAAATAGACTAAGTTCATTATAATGCTCAAGGGTAATGAGGTTATCACAATTTTTGGACATAATTCGATCATGAAATAATTCACATTGGAAATTAAAATGACCACTTTCATTCCAAAGTTCACAAGTAATGCGAAGAAGAAGAGGATATAACTTTTTAGCACAAATATCTAACATCTTAAGTAACCGTTTGGTTTCTAAATATTTATGCCTCTTACAAAATCTATTTTCCCTTTTCTTCGGTGAGTATTCGCACTCCCAATTCACTCCACAAAAATTGACATCCGTATAGGAGACATCATTATCATGACTAGTACAATCATCATTAGTATTATGGATATTCAAAGAATTTATACTAACAACATTGCAATCATGCTCATCATTCAAAGATTTAATTCCAAACATTTTATTGACTTCTTCTTCTAACACTTTGGCACAATTTTCCTTTCCATCATTTTCACGAAAGACATTATAAAGATGAAGTATATGAGGCAACCTCAATTCCATTTTTTTGTAGTTTTCTTTTATAGACTAAACTAGTGATAAAACAAGAAACTAAAAGATTCAATTGCAAGATCTAAAGATATACCTTCAAGCACTCACCTCCCCAGCAACAGCGCCAGAAAAGAGCTTGATGTCTACTACGCAACCTTCTTCTTGTAGACTCGTGTTGGGCCTCCAAGCGCAGAGTTTCGTAGGACAGTAGCAAATTTCCCTCAAGTGGATGACCTAAGGTTTATCAATCCGTGGGAGGCATAGGATGAAGATGGTCTCTGTCAAACAACCCTACAACCAAATAACAAAAAGTCTCTTGTGTCCCCAACACACCCAATACAATGGTAAATTGTATAGGTGCACTAGTTCGGCGAAGAGATGGTGATACAAGTGTAATATGGATAGTAGATATAGGTTTTTGTAATCTGAAAATATAAAAACAGCAAGGTAGCAAGTAACAAAAGTGAGCAAAAACGGTATTGCAATGCTTGGAAACAAGGCCTAGGGTTCATACTTTCACTAGTGCAAGTTCTCTCAACAATGCTGACATAGTTGAATCATATGTAAATCCCTCACATGCGACAAAGAGTTCACTCCAAAGTAACTCATAGCGGAGAACAAACGAAGAAATTATTGTAGGGTACTAAACCACCTCAAAGTTATCTTTTCCGATCAATCATATGAGCCATCCCCATTAATTGTCACGAACAGCCCTAGAGTTCGTACTAGAATAACACCTTAAGATACACATCAACCAAAACCCTAATGTCACCTAGGCACTCTAATGTCACCACGAATACCCACGGGTTTGATTATACGATATGCATCACACAATTTCAGATTCATCATGTTCAATCCAACACACAGAACTTCAAAGAGTGCCCCAAAGTTTCCATCGGAGAGTCAAGACGAAAACGTGTGCCAACCCCTATGCATAGATTCCCAAGGTCACGGAACCCGCAGGTTGATCACCAAAACATACATCAAGTGGATCAATAGAACATCCCATTGTTACCACGGATATCCCATCGCAAGACATACATCAAGTGTTCTCAAATCCTTAAAGACTCAATCCGATAAGTAAACTTCAAAGGGAAAACTCAATTCATCACAAGAAGATAGAGAGGGGAAAACTCCATATGATTCATCTATATCAATAAAGCTCAGGATACATCAAGATCATGCCATCTCAAGAACACGAGAGAGAGAGATCAAACACATAGCTACTGGTACATACCCTCAGCCCCGAGGGTGAACTACTCCCTCCTCGTCATGGAGACCGCCGGGATGATGAAGATGGCCTCCGGTGATGGTTTCCCCCTCCGGCAGGGTGCTGAAACGGGCTCCCGATTGTTTTTTCGTGGCTACAGAGGCTTGTGACGGCGGAACTCCCGATCTAGTTTTCTTTCTGGAGGTTTCTGTATTTATAAGAAATTTGGGCGTCGGAAACAAGTCAAGGGGGGCCACGAGGCGACGACAAGCCAGGGGGGCGCGCCCTAGGGGTGCGCCCCCTAGGCTTGTGGCTGCCTCGTGGCTCTTCTGGCCCAACTCCGATGCCCCGTGGGTCTCTTCTGGTCCATAAAAAATCACCGTAAATTTTTATTCCGTTTGGACTCCATTTGATATTCCTTTTCTGTAAAACTCAAAAACAAGGAAAAAACAGAAACTGGCACTGGGCTCTAGGTTAATAGCTTAGTCCCAAAAAATAGTATAAAATAGCATATTAATGCATATAGAACATCCAAAACCGATAATATAATAGCATGGAACAATAAAAAATTATAGATACGTTGGAGACGTATCATTTAGCAAGCAGTTGTTCTACCATAACCGAAGGAATTTCATAACCACTATTTTCAGTAGGCGCAGTTGGTTGAGGGGCAACTAATTTTGGTTCCGGTCGAGGTGAAGATACCCCGAACAAACCCCTCAAAGGATTGTTTTCTATAGTAGCAAGTAGCAATAAATTTCAGCACGTAGTATAAGTTTTTCCTTACCGATTTCCATTTACCAAGAGCGCCTCACTCCCCGGCAACGGCGCCAGAAAAGAGCCTTGATGACCCACAAGTATAGGGGATCAATCGTAGTCCTTTCGATAAGTAAGAGTGTCGAACCCAACGAGGAGCAGAAGGAAATGACAAGCGATTTTCAGCAAGGTAATTTCTGCAAGCACTGAAATTGTGGGTAACAGATAGTTTGATAGCAAGATAATTGGTAACAAGCAAGTAACGGTAATGGTAAACAAGGTGCAGCAAGGTAGCCCAATCCTTTTGTGGCAAAGGACAGGCCAAAACAATCTCTAGAAATAGGAAAAGTGTTCTTGAGGGTACATGGGAATTTCATCTAGTCACTTTTATCATGTTGGTTTGATTCGTGTTCGCTACTTTGATAATTTGATATGTGGGTGGACCGGTGCTTGGGTGTTGTTCTTACTTGAACAACCTCCCACTTATGATTAACCCCCTCGCAAGCATCCGCAACTACGAGAAAAGTATTAAGATAAAATCTAACCATAACATTAAACGTTCGGATCCAAATCAGCCCCTTACAAAGTAGCGCATAAACTAGGGTTTAAGCTTCTGTCACTCTAGCAACCCATCATCTAATAACTACTCCACAATGCATCCCCTTAGGCCCATGAATGGTGAAGTGTCATGTAGTCGACGTTCACATGACATCACTAAGGGAATCACAACATACATATCATCAAAATATCGAACACATATCAAATTCACATGATTACTTGCAACATGACTTCTCCCGTGACCTAAAGAACAAAGGTAACTACTCACAAATAATAATCATGCTCAAGATCAGAGGGGTATTAAATAGCATAATGGATCTCAACATATAATCTTCCACTAAATAAACCATATAGTATTCAACTACGCAAGGTAATCAACACTACTAGTCACCCACAGGTACCAATCTGAGGTTCTGGTACAAAGATTAAACACAAGAGATGAACTAGGGTTTGAGAGGAGATGGTGCTGTTGAAGATGTTGATGAAGATTGGCCTCCCAAAGATGAGAGGGCTGTTGGTGATGACGATGGCTTCGATTTCCCCCTCCGTGAGGGAAGTTCCCCCGGCGGAATCACTCCGCCGGAGGGCAAAAGTGCTCCTGTCCAAGTTCCGTCTCGAGGCGGCGGCGCTTCATCCCGAAAGTCCTCTTTTGATTTTTTTCTAGTTCAAATGTGACTATATACCAGAAGATGGGCACCGGAGGTGGGCCGAGGAGGCCACAACCCATCAGGGCGCGCCCAGGGGGGTCTGGCGCGCCCTGGTGGGTTGTGCCCACCAGGTTGGCCCCCTCCGGAAGTTTTCTGCTCCAGTATTTTTTATTAAATACAAAAATAATCTCCATAAAATTTCAGCTTCATTGGAGTTGTGCGTAATAGGTATCTCTAATGTGCTTTTCTTGGGTCCAGAATTCCAGCTGGCGGTATTCTCCCTCTTTGTGTAAACCTTGCATATTATGAGAGAAAAGGCATTAGAATCACTCCCTAAAGCATTATTATTCAACATAACATAGTAAATAATAGTAGGAAATCATGATGCAAAATGGACGTATCATATAAATATGCATGTCTTTGCATATTTATAACCGCCATCCTTTCGAATTGTCCAACGTTATCCATGGACAGCCGGAGTATATGTACATTGGGTTCGTTTTCCCATGCTCTGCTCCGGATCCGATGCAGAATTTCGTCAGTGCCTCCTTGTTGTTCTCTGGGTACACACCCTCTCCGTTAATGCCGAGACGTGTATCAGGAGAACAACGGGGAGGTGCTGCCAAAATTTTGCGTCGGATCCGGAGGAGAGCAAGGGAAAACGAACCCAATCTACACATACTCGGGTGGGATTAGGACCTATCTTTACCTATTAGCGTGTAGGTTGCATGGACGTAATAAAATTGACAAACTTGATTAACTGATGAATATATATATATATATATATATATATATATATATAAATATATATATATATATATATATATATATATATATGACAAATTTTATCTACCACCGGTGGTAGTTACCACCGCTTGCGTTTTGTATGTTGTATGTAATATCTATTAAATCGGAGAGTATGTACGCATAGTATGTAGTATATAATAATGTTTAGGTAGTATATATACTATTTTTTTGGTAGTATGTATCGTATTTTAATTATGCTCTTTTTACATACAAATATATGTGTATGTCACAAATATAATAAAAACCATGGGTCAACTTTTAATTTTTTTCGTGTGACCCACTTTGAAAAATCTTAGATATAGTATATAAACATATTTAAAATGATAAATTAGTGTATATACTACCACATGCTAGTATATGGAACATGTGGGGTAACTACCACTGGGTGGTAGGATGTATTTTCCTATATATATAGGGTAAGTCTATTCTAATAACACCCTTAAGATCTTATTCTAACAACAAATAGGCTTATTCTGATAACACTTTCGCACTGCCACAACCAACAAAACCAAGCACCCGACCACCCCAAACCGAACCACAACTACCAGATAAAAAACACCCCACTCTGCCGAGCACGACCCCGCCCCACTCTCTCTCCACCTTCCTCCCGATACACACCCAACCACCACTCTAGCTTGTGCCGCCGGGGCAGTCAATGGTCGCGGATCTCAACCGCGCCACCTCACCACCCCTGCGCTGCACCATCTCTCCCCGCGTCACCTTTCCCCCGCGCCACAGCATCACTTCCACCCCGCCACCGCACCACCTCCAACCACCTTCCCTCCCCGATCCACTTCTCCCGTTATCGGCCAGCCGCGGATCCGCTCGTCGCCGTCCTCCCGCGCGTGGTCGGCCTCGGATACGTGCGTGGCTGTCCCTACCAACCACCGGGTCGGGGGCGCAGCTGGATTCATGGAGTGTTGGATCCGAGGGGCTCGTGGGTCGCCGACGACTCTCCCCTTCCCGTTCCTCCACCACCATCCTTCTCCGTGCCCCGATGGCCTCCACGGAAGATCCAACCATGGGGAGGGACTAATGACACTGGATCAGGCCGGCGTCACCGCCTCTTGCCTCCCAAGGCCATGGATCCAGCCCTGGTGGCTTGGAATGGCGCACCACGCACGTCCTCAGCCCCTTGGTCGACGCACTCCTCCTCCTTGCTCACCACGCTGCCCCGTCCTTCTCTGCTCCGACAGGCACCAGGTGAACCCCGTCCTCGCCCCTCGCTGGCACCAGGCCGGCCCGTCCTCCTCTGCTCCAACACGCATAAGGTCGGCTGGATCTGAGCTCTTCTCGCCCCGTCCGCGGCTCTCCCGCTATCGGATCCCCCGCGCAACGGGGAGAAATCGCCTGATCCCGCACTTGCGAGCCGGAGGAGCCGCTTCTCCCGCAGCTTCCCGTAACACTGCCCATCCCCTACCCCGACGAGAAGGCCGACGGTGGCGCCGCCGTGAGGTCAGGCCTGCAAATCCCGCGTGGACCCTCATGGCTGTCGGAGCTTCCCGTTGACCTGCGCTGTCGCCAGATTCGTAGTGGACTGCCGGAGGAGCTCCCCACCGCCAACCTACTCCATGGCCGAATTTGTGGCTAGAGGAGCCACCATCGGTCCACCACCACTGCGGTCGTCGTGACTCCGACCAGATGGCGGGCGGAGCAGGTTGCAGCATGTCGTTTCCACCACGGTGAGCTTCCTCCTCCTATCTTTCTTCCTTTCTCGCAATTCACTAGTAGTTTACTGATTTTTTCTCTTGCAGTCCTTTTAGATTGAAAGCAGTGCTCCCACCTAGTAGAGCCCAAAAAAGAAATAAAAAATGAGAGAAAAGAGAGAAGGGGAAATGCTACTATCCTTTTTCCACACTTGTGCTTCAAAGTAGAACCATGATCTTCATGATAGAGAGTCTCCTATATTGTCACTTTCATATACTAGTGGGAATTTTTCATTATAGAACTTGGCTTGTATATTCCAATGATGGGCTTCCTCAAAATTTCCCTAGGTCTTCGTGAGCAAGCGAGTTGGATGCATACCCACTTAGTTTCTTTTTGAGCTTTCATACACTTATAGCTCTAGTGCATCCGTTGCATGGCAATCCCTACTCACTCACATTGATATCTATTGATGGGCATCTCCATAGCCCGTTGATGCGCCTAGTTGGTGTGAGACTATCTCCTTCTTTTTGTCTTTTCCACAACCACCATATTCTATTCCACCTATAGTGCTATGTCCATGGCTCACGCTCATGTATTGCGTGAAAGTTGAAAAGGTTTGAGAATACTAAAGTATGAGACAATTGCTTGGCTAAAACCGGGGTTGTGCATGATTTAATTCTTTGTGTGATGAAGATGGAGCATAGCCAGACTATATGATTTTGTAGGGATAACTTTCTTTGGCCATGTTATTTTGAGAAGACGTGATTGCTTTATTAGTATGCTTGAAGTATTATTGTTTTTATGTCAATATTAAACTCTTGTTTTGAATCTTATGGATCTGAACATTCTTGCCACAATAAAGAAGATTGCATTGATAAATATGTTAGGTAGCATTCCACATCAAAAATTCTGTTTTTATCATTTACCTACTCGAGGACGAGCATGAATTAAGCTTGGGGATACTTGATACGTCTCCAACGTATCTATAATTTTTGATTGTTCCATGCTATTATATTATCCATCTTGGATGTTTTATATGCATTTATATGCTATTTTATATTATTTTTGGGACTAACCTATTAACCCAAAGCCCAGCGCCAGTTTCTGTTTTTTCCTTGTTTTTGAGTTTTACAGAAAAGGAATATCAAACGGAGTCCAAACGGAATAAAAATTTACGGTGATTTTTTATGGACCAGAAGAGACCCACGGGCATCGGAGTTGGGCCAGAAGAGCCACGAGGCAGCCACAAGCCTAGGGGGCGCCCCCCTAGGGCGCGCCCCCCTGGCTTGTCGTCGCCTCGTGGCCCCCCTTGACTTGTTTCTGACGCCAAAAATTCTTATAAATACCCAAACCTCTGAAAAGAAACCTAGATCGGGAGTTCCGCCACCGCAAGCCTCTGTAGCCACGAAAAACCAATCGAGAGCCCGTTTCGGCACCCTACCGGAGGGGGAAACCATCACCGGAGGCCATCTTCATCATCCCGGCGGTCTCCATGACGAGGAGGGAGTAGTTCACCCTTGGGGCTGAGGGTATGTGTCGGTGTCAAATCTGGCATATCTCGTAGTAGGGGTCCTAAGCTAGGCGTCTTGGAGCGATGGTAACATGGACACAGGATTTTACCCAGGTTCGGGCTCTCTTGAAGAGATAATACCCTACGTCCTGCTTTTGATTGTATTCATATGGGGTATAGTACAGAGTACATGTATCTACCACGAGATTATGAGATGTAATATATTGATTATTGACTAGCCTGGCCTCGGTTTATATATGCACCGTAGGCCTAGGGTTTAGAGGAGTCCTTGTCTTGTGCGCCAAGTCATGTGAAATCCTCCTTGTATTCGGCATGGGCTGCCCGAAGTGGCCCATTAGTGAATCATCGCGGGGGTCCTTGGCCTGACCCACTGGTCGGGAGACGACGTGGTGAGTACCCCCTAGTCCAGGACACCGTCAGTAGCCCCCTGAACCGGTCTTCAAGTTGGGGACACTCCTCGGTTCTTCCTAACTGTTATTCATCTTCAGCCGTCGGTCTTGAAAACTGGTTCAACAAATCTTCACATCTCCGATCTTGAGGATCGCCGAGGTGTATCTGAAGAGTTCACACGTCGCGCATCCGAGGAGCCCCTTTAAGTTATCGGCCTTTATCAATGCCTTATTATTTTTTACGCCACACCTCGGGTTTGAAGTGTTTCCCGTGCGGCGGTGTACTCTTGCGTCCGAGCTCCAACGCCGAACTGCATCCGAGGTGTCTTTTTACAGCCGAGCTCCAACGCCGGACTATGTCCGAGCTCCAACGCCGGACTGTATCTGAGGTATCTTTTTGCAGTCGAGCTCCAACGCTGATCGGCATCTGAGTGCCAGTGATGGACTGCGTCCGAGCTCCAACGCCGGACTGTGTTCGAGGTGTATTTTTAGCCGAGCTCCAACTCTGGTAGGCATCCGAGGTGTCATAGACTACCTCGGTCATGAAAAGTTTGGAGGAGTTCAACCGAACATAATGCCGGAAAAGCCCTCTAGGGAGACAACAACTCGCGTCCGAGCTTGATGCCGGACTGCGTCCGAGCTCCAACGCCGGACTGTATCCAAAGAGTCTTTTTACAGCCGAGCTCCAGCGCCGGACTGCATCCGAGCTCTTGCGCCGGACTGTATCCGAGCGCCAGACTATATCCGAGGTGTCATAGATTTCCTCGGTCTTGAAAAAGTTGAAGGGCTTCAAGCGAGCTTAATGCCGGAAATGCTCTCTATGGAGCCAGCTACTTGCGCCCGAGCTTTATGCCGGACTGCTTTCGAGGTGGTGCACCACCCCGACCGTGGGCTGATTTTTTGTGGATATGTTCGATTGGTGCAATTTATTCTCTGCCGAGATATATAGCCAGTAGCCCTCAAGGTGTGTGTCGGTCTATAACCCGAGATGCGCCTGAAGGATGACATAAGACCGTTGATCCCAGTAGCCCCCGAGACTCAGGTCGATTCGCAAAATCGGCCTGAGGATCAACTCCTAGCTCGGCAGCATACTTCGGAACACAAAAGCGGTGTGCATAGACCTCGAGACTCAGGTTGGGTGCGACCGACCAACCCAAGGATCATAATCTCCTCGGAAACTGTATTGCACTTAAATTTTCTGCATTGAATTGTCAATGCAGTAGCCCCCGAGACTTGGGTTGGGCAATATGGCCGACCCTAGGATCGTACCTCCTTGGGAACTAGTTCAACCGTCATGTATGTTTTGACAACACCGAGGTGGAGTTCAGCAGGAAAGATGCCGAACTGTAGTTTAGAAAAGAGTTTTCTAGCAAGACCATCACGCCGAACACCTCAACCAGGAGAATGTCCTGCTTCCTGAAAGGAAAACATAAAATAGGTGAAAGATGTTATAAGCTCAAAAGACCAAAAAACTTGCGTAAAAAACTTTACGTCTAGATTGAATCAAGTTTTTTGGTGCCAATACGAAATTGGTCTTAAAATTGTGCTTCCGTCGTGCTTTGACATGACACATCCGATCTCTAGACTTCAAGTGGGTCAGCCTTCGGCTTCAACCTTCCTATCCCGAAGGCGGAGTGTTTCTCAGGCCAGTTTAGCGAACTAAACGCGAGCGGCTTTAGAGAGAAACCAGGCTATCCGGCTATTGATCATACACTTGAGTCGAGAAAGGAGTGGTAGAAAAAGAATTTGTAACAACTAAGAAGAAAACATCTATTACAAAACGGCTCATATTAATTTAAGAGCCCCCAAGTGACTTGGGTAAAAGAATTTTATGTATAATGATTGTATGTATCGAAGTACTTAGATAATATATGTGTTCGCCCGAACTTTGTACGCGTCTTAACCGACCGTCGGCTTCTCCCTCTTTGGCCAAGGGCCAAAAAGTGTTATCTACTCCGCCTACCGAGAATATCGGCGGTGTTTCGGATAACCAGGCGATCAGGCCATGAGGCTGTAACAGATAAAGCGCGCCCAGGGAACTTATGCTATATTACTTATGTAACGTAAGAAGCATCTTCAAAGAAAATAGTGCCCCCAACGGTACCTTTCTTTGGTCGCTCATGATTACTATGAGACTTGTGCAATAGATTTGTGTACGCATGAGTTCTGTCGTGTGCCGACCATAGTTGAAAACAATAAGAGCGCTAGCTTTCGGCTTCACCCGTCTGAGGTACGAGTTCGGATGACCCGATCGTAACAATTGCAGAGGTGCTCCCTTTACTCCCTAGCCGAACAATCGGGAACGTAGGGGTAAGCACAGGAGCCAGGCAACCTAGCTTTGCGGAACACTTAAGTCAACGTGATGCATATTTTGGCATAATACACGAGCAAGGAAAGAAGCTGTACAATAATAATCACATGCAAAGAGAAAAGGTTTCATAAAGGAAGCCCCCAAGTAAACGGGGTATTTGAGTTTGTTTGTAACAAACAAAATTTTGACAAAGAAAGTTTTTCACAAACAACTTTTTGTCAAAAAAGTATAACGCTTGGTCGAACCGAACAAAATTTAAAACTGAAAGTTTTTGAGCATGGAAGCGACTTAGCTGGTTACTGTGCTCGGTGTCGATGACGCGATCCGGGCTTGTGGCGGGATGAGGATGCCCATCGAACTTTGACAGATCCGGTATGTAGTCTTCGGCATGACCGAGGTCCCAGCCCCCAAGTCCGTCCCAAGGTGACCGAACGAGGAGTTCGGCACTCCGAAGTAGTGTCACGGCTCGGCCGATGTGGCGAGGCGAAGCCCCTGGTCCAGCCGAGGTGGTGGAGTAGGTCGGCAAGGTGACGCCGAGGTGACCGCGTGACGCAGCCAAAGTCGATTACCTGCACCCGTAAAATAGTGCAACTCCAACAGTAATAACAAAGAAATATAATAAAAAAAATGCCACTTAATTAATTTAAGTGAAGTAAATAATTAAAGAAATAAAGTATGAGTGCCGAGGTCGGCCCGACGGGGCGCGTGCCGCGGTGATGACACCACTTGGTCGGCACGGGTGGGACGACGCTGGCTTATCCCTGGGCAATTTTATCTGGCGATGCCGAAGCCCTCGAGGCGACCGATGTGAGGAACAGGTTGCCATGGCAATTGGACCGCCCCGAGCCGTTTACGTCGGATGAGACGACGACGCCGGCTTGCCGAAGTGGTGGCATAGCACGACCACTGTTAATTTTCCTGCATACATAAAGCAGGGCAAGAAGGAAATAATAATAAAAGATTCCTTTATATAATTTACTTATGCAAAATATATAATTTGAGAAATATGGCCTGAATGTCGAAGTGGATTTCGATGCTGGGCGCCGGCGTGCCGCGGCGAAAGCACGAGAAAGCCCGAATTCTCAGGCGGTCCGAGTTCCAGATGCGCCGTTTGTCCGAGTTAGCAGATGGTGCAATTAGTAGTCAGATTAGCACGTCACAGGAATGTTACTTCTCATCGCTAGGATCACTGAATCCATAACGTGGCGCATGCACGGAAGAGAGAGAACTAGCAAAAAGCTGTGACATGCTAAATAAAATAATACATAGAGGAAGGGCTGGAATAACTCCCTGTGCATGAGTAGCTCCGGTAGGGCCGGGGCGATGCATCCTCAGCACTCCGGGACTTCCCGTGCGCGCTGGCAGTTCGGCCGCCAGGCCTCCTGCCGCCGCTACTCTAGGCGCATGTCGCCGTCTCGCGTTGGTTATACCGAATGTACAGGCGCAACGTCTAGGGTTAGTCTGTACACGCGGAGCCAAATCCGATCCGCGGAGGAAAAAAAATAACACAGAACGGAGCAATTCTTTTGCTAAAGGATTGACCTATTTATAAAACGGAATAAATAGGAATATAACACCTGATTCGAGTGTGTGGTCAAAATGATTGATCTATAAAGAATTGATCTATCCGGATGTCCATAGACTTCGGACACAGGCCGAACTCATACCGCCATCTCGCCCCTGTGCTGATCTATGTCCGGGTCCAGGTTGGTCTTGCGCGCAACACGCACATCGGCTGCCTCGGTCAGGGACGTTTTGTCTTCATGCCCGTGGTTGGCTTCAGCTTTTACGTGATGGTTTGCCGAACTAGCAGCAACAACCCATCTGGTAGGCACCGATCCCGTCCGATCGAATCGAGACAGCCGAGAGACGGCGGAACACGGGCGCCGCCGCTGGCCAACATCGCTGCAACTCGTCGGTGATCCCGTAAGACTGCAAGCAAAATTTGCACGAGCCAACAGCAACAATTCTAAAAGAAAATAATTCATGCTGCATGCACTAAATTGAAAGTATGACACTTGATTTTGCGTCGGTCAAAGATCCCATCGCACCCTGACGATCACCCAGCAGGCTCTCAATGAAAGCACCAATGTCGGTGTCAAATCCGGCATATCTCGTAGCAGGGGTCCTAAGCTAGGCGTCTTGGAGCGATGGTAACATGGACACAGGATTTTACCCAGGTTCGGGCTCTCTTGAAGAGATAATACCCTACGTCCTGCTTTTGATTGTATTCATATGGGGTATAGTATAGAGTACATGTATCTACCACGAGATTATGCGATGTAATATATTGATTATTGACTAGCCTGGCCTCGGTTTATATATGCACTGTAGGCCTAGGGTTTAGAGGAGTCCTTGTCTTGTGCGCCAAGTCTTGTGAAATCCTCCTTGTATTCGGCATGGGCTGCCCGAAGTGGCCCATTAGTGAATCATCACGGGGGTCCTCGGCCCGACCCACTGGTCAGGAGACGACGTGGTGAGTACCCCCTAGGCCAGGACACCGTCAGTATGTACCAGTAGCTATGTGTTTGATCTCTCTCTCTCGTGTTCTTGAGATGACATGATCTTGATGTACCGCGAGCTTTATTAATATAGATGAATCATATGGAGTTTTCCCTTCTCTATCTTCTTGTGATGAATTGAGTTTTCCCTTTGAAGTTTTCTTATCGGATTGAGTCTTTAAAGGATTTGAGAACACTTGATGTATGTCTTGCGATGGGATATCCGTGGTGACAATGAGATGTTCTATTGATCCACTTGATGTATGTTTTGGTGATCAACTTGCGGGTTCCGTGACCTTGGGAATCTGTGCATAGGGGTTGGCACACGTTTTCGTCTTGACTCTCCGGTAGAAACTTTGGGGCACTCTTTGAAGTTCTTTGTGTTGGATTGAACATGATGAATCTGAAATTGTGTGATGCATATCGTATAATCAAACCCATGGGTACTCGTGGTGACATTGGAGTATCTAGGTGACATTAGGGTTTTGGTTGATGTGTATCTTAAGGTGTTATTCTAGTACGAACTCTTAGATAGATCGATCGGAAAGGATAACTTGGTTATGTTAGTACGAACTCTTGAATAGATTGATCGGAAAAGATAACTTTGAGGTGGTTTCGTACCCTACAATAATTTCTTCGTGTGTTCTCCGCTATTTGTGACTTTAGAGTGAACTCTTTGTCGCACGTGAGGGATTTACATATGATTCAACTATGTCAGTATTGTTGAGAGAACTTGCACTAGTGAAAGTATGAACCCTAGGCCTTGTTTCTAAGCATTGCAATACCGTTTGTGCTCACTTTTATCATTAGTTACCTTGCTGTTTTTATATTTTCATATTACAAAAACCTATATCTACCATCCATATTACACTTGTATCACCATCTCTTCGCCGAACTAGTGCACCTATACAATTTACCATTGTATTGGGTGTGTTGGGGACACAAGAGACTCTTTGTTATTTGGTTGCATGGTTGTTTGAGAGAGACCATCTTCATCCTACGCCTCCCACGGATTGATAAACCTTAGGTCATCCACTTGAGGGAAGTTTGCTACTGTCCTACAAAACTCTGCGCTTGGAGGCCCAACACGAGTCTACAAGAAGAAGGTTGCGTAGTAGACATCAGGCATCCCCAAGCTTGGATGCTTGAGAATTCTTGAAATATTAATTTGGGATGCCTTGGGCAGCCCCAAGCTTGAGCTCTTGTGTCTCCTTAATTCCTCTCATATCATGGTTTCCCTGATTCTTATAAACTTCATCCACACAAAACTCAACAAGAACTCATGAGATAAGTTAGTATAAATCAACCCATAACCTTATCATTCTTTACTGTAGAAAATAACTAAAATTATAATTTGAAATTGCATACTAAATGCCTCTGCATATTTGATACTTCCATCCTCAAATAGAATCATTAAACAAGCCAACATATGCAAACAATGCAAACATAACAGCAATCTGCCTAAACAGAACAGTCTGTAAAGAATGCAGCGAGATCCATACTTAATTAACTACAAAAATTCTGAAAATTTACCACACTGTATAGAATTTATAAGATCATGCTGTGTAAAAATTTCAAGATTTTATGACATATTGATTATTCTAGGGAATTTTTGCACTAACAGCAAACTTTCTGTTTTGAAACAGCAACTCATATACTTGCAAATTGAGCATGGTGAAGGCTACCCTTGAGACTTTTATTGAAATAAAAGATACAAAACCTTATTCTAAATAACAGCAATCAAATCCTAGCAAAATAAAATGACGCTCCAAGCAAAACACATATCATGTGGTGAATAAAAAATATAGCCTCAAGTAAATTTACCGATGGATTGAAGACAAAAGAGGGGATGCCATCCGGGGCATCCCCAAGCTTAGATGCTTGGTTGTCCTTGAATATTACCTTGCGGTGCCTTGGGCATCCCCAAGCTTAGGCTCTTTCCACTCCTTATTCCGTAGTCCATCAAAACTTTACCCAAAATTTGAAAACTTCACAACACAAAACTTAACGGAACTTCGTGAGATGGGTTAGTATGATAAAGAGAAAATCATTCACTTGCGTACTGTCAAGACAAGATTCATAATTGTCCTCACACAATGCCTACTGTAACTTATCATTTACACAATTTATATCACTTAATATAATCTATGGAAACACTAAAGCAAGCAAACTATGCATTAAAAACAGAATCTATCAAAAACAGAACAATCTGTAATGATCTGGAAACTTTGTATACTTCTGTAACTCTAAAAATTCTGAAAAATTAGGACAACGTAGGGAATTTGTATATAACTCTTGTGTAAAAAATTCAGACACTTTTGAATCTCTGACAAATTTTAAAAATTCCAGGACTGGGCGTCAAAGTTTCTGTTTTTCAGCAAGATGAAATCAACTATCACCGTAGGCCATCCCAAAGGCTTTACTTGGCACTTTATTGAAACAAAAGCTATAAAACATGATTACTACAGTAGCTTAATCATGTGAACACACTAAAACAGTAGGGATAAATATTGGGTTGTCTCCCAACAAGCGCTTTTCTTTAATGCCTTTTAGCTAGGCATGATGATTTCAATGATGCTCACATAAAATATAAGAATTGGAACATGCAAAAGAGCATCATGAAGCATATGACTAGCACGTTTAAGCCTAACCCACTTCCTATGCATAGGGATTTTGTGAGCAAACAAATTATGGGAACAAGAATCAACTAGCATAGGAAGGTAAGATAAGCATAACTTCAAAACTTTCAACACATAGAGAGGAAACTTGATATTTTTGCAATTCCTACAAGCATATATTCCTCCCTCATAATAATTTTCAGTAGCATCATGAATGAATTCAACAATATAACTATCACATAAAGCATTATTTTCATGATTCATAAGCATAGAAATTTTACTACTCTCCACATAAGCAAATTTATTCTCATCAATAGTAGTGGGAGCAAACTCAACAAAATAACTATCATGCGAGGCATAATCCAATTGAAAATTAAAATCATGATAACAAGTTTCATGATTATCATTATTCTTTATAGCATACATGTCATCATAATAATCATCATAGATAGCAACTTTGTTCTCATAATCAATTGGAACCTCTTCCAAAATAGTGGATTCATCACTAAATAAAGTCATGACCTCTCCAAATCCACTTTCATCAACATAATCATCATAAATAGGAGGCATGCTATCATCATAATAAATTTGCTCATCAAAACTTGGGGGACTAAAAATATCATCTTCATTAAACATAGCATCCCCAAGCTTGTGGCTTTGCATAACATAAGCATAATCACTCTCATTATTAATAGTATGAATAGCACCAATAGTATAACAATTATTATCATCACAATTTTCTAAGTTGGTGCCAAAAATATTTTCAAGATTATAAGGGGTATCATTATTTGGGAGAGATACCTTTTTACCTCTACTTTTTCTTCTTTTCTTCTTCTTCACCACATCATGTGTGGGTTTAATCAATTTTTCCGAGCTTCTTATTAATGAGATTGGTAGAATAGGAAGCTCCCCCTCGTCACCTGATTCATCATAAGAGAAAATAGGAAGATATTGGGAAGTCTCTTCCCCTTCATTAGTATTCTCTTCATATTCTATTTGTTTTCTTATTTTTAAATAATTGGCAATATAAAGATTCTCAATGCAATTTACCGCGCAATACATGTAGATTTCATTTAGATCGAAATCAATCATTTTTATGAGAACCCAATCTGGAACCTCGTTAGTTTTATGTTTCATTTCTTCATAACCAAAAATAGACTAAGTTCATTATAATGCTCAAGGGTAATGAGGTTATCACAATTTTTGGACATAATTCGATCATGAAATAATTCACATTGGAAATTAAAATGACCACTTTCATTCCAAAGTTCACAAGTAATGCGAAGAAGAAGAGGATATAACTTTTTAGCACAAATATCTAACATCTTAAGTAACCGTTTGGTTTCTAAATATTTATGCCTCTTACAAAATCTATTTTCCCTTTTCTTCGGTGAGTATTCGCACTCCCAATTCACTCCACAAAAATTGACATCCTTATAGGAGACATCATTATCATGACTAGTACAATCATCATTAGTATTATGGATATTCAAAGAATTTATACTAACAACATTGCAATCATGCTCATCATTCAAAGATTTAATTCCAAACATTTTATTGACTTCTTCTTCTAACACTTTGGCACAATTTTCCTTTCCATCATTTTCACGAAAGACATTATAAAGATGAAGTATATGAGGCAACCTCAATTCCATTTTTTTGTATTTTTCTTTTATAGACTAAACTAGTGATAAAACAAGAAACTAAAAGATTCAATTGCAAGATCTAAAGATATACCTTCAAGCACTCACCTCCCCAGCAACAGCGCCAGAAAAGAGCTTGATGTCTACTACGCAACCTTCTTCTTGTAGACTCGTGTTGGGCCTCCAAGCGCAGAGTTTCGTAGGACAGTAGCAAATTTCCCTCAAGTGGATGACCTAAGGTTTATCAATCCGTGGGAGGCATAGGATGAAGATGGTCTCTCTCAAACAACCCTACAACCAAATAACAAAAAGTCTCTTGTGTCCCCAACACACCCAATACAATGGTAAATTGTATAGGTGCACTAGTTCGGCGAAGAGATGGTGATACAAGTGTAATATGGATAGTAGATATAGGTTTTTGTAATCTGAAAATATAAAAACAGCAAGGTAGCAAGTAACAAAAGTGAGCAAAAACGGTATTGCAATGCTTGGAAACAAGGCCTAGGGTTCATACTTTCACTAGTGCAAGTTCTCTCAACAATGCTGACATAGTTGAATCATATGTAAATCCCTCACATGCGACAAAGAGTTCACTCCAAAGTAACTCATAGCGGAGAACAAACGAAGAAATTATTGTAGGGTACTAAACCACCTCAAAGTTATCTTTTCCGATCAATCATATGAGCCATCCCCATTAATTGTCACGAACAGCCCTAGAGTTCGTACTAGAATAACACCTTAAGATACACATCAACCAAAACCCTAATGTCACCTAGGCACTCCAATGTCACCACGAATACCCACGGGTTTGATTATACGATATGCATCACACAATTTCAGATTCATCATGTTCAATCCAACACACAGAACTTCAAAGAGTGCCCCAAAGTTTCCATCGGAGAGTCAAGACGAAAACGTGTGCCAACCCCTATGCATAGATTCCCAAGGTCACGGAACCCGCAGGTTGATCACCAAAACATACATCAAGTGGATCAAGAGAACATCCCATTGTTACCACGGATATCCCATCGCAAGACATACATCAAGTGTTCTCAAATCCTTAAAGACTCAATCCGATAAGTAAACTTCAAAGGGAAAACTCAATTCATCACAAGAAGATAGAGAGGGGAAAACTCCATATGATTCATCTATATCAACAAAGCTCAGGATACATCAAGATCATGCCATCTCAAGAACACGAGAGAGAGAGATCAAACACATAGCTACTGGTACATACCCTCAGCCCCGAGGGTGAACTACTCCCTCCTCGTCATGGAGACCGCCGAGATGATGAAGATGGCCTCCGGTGATGGTTTCCCCCTCCGACAGGGTGCTGAAACGGGCTCCCGATTGTTTTTTCGTGGCTACAGAGGCTTGCGACGGCGGAACTCCCGATCTAGTTTTCTTTCTGGAGGTTTCTGTATTTATAAGAAATTTGGGCGTCGGAAACAAGTCAAGGGGGGCCACGAGGCGACGACAAGCCAGGGGGGCGCGCCCTAGGGGGGCGCCCCCTAGGCTTGTGGCTGCCTCGTGGCTCTTCTGGCCCAACTCTGATGCCCCGTGGGTCTCTTCTGGTCCATAAAAAATCACCGTAAATTTTTATTCCGTTTGGACTCCATTTGATATTCCTTTTCTGTAAAACTCAAAAACAAGGAAAAAAACAGAAACTGGCACTGGGCTCTAGGTTAATAGCTTAGTCCCAAAAAATAGTATAAAATAGCATATTAATGCATATAGAACATCCAAAACCGATAATATAATAGCATGGAACAATAAAAAATTATAGATACGTTGGAGACGTATCATTTAGCAAGCAGTTGTTCTACCATAACCGAAGGAATTTCATAACCACTATTTTCAGTAGGCGCAGTTGGTTGAGGGGCAACTAATTTTGGTTCCGGTCGAGGTGAAGATACCCCGAACAAACCCCTCAAAGGATTGTTTTCTATAGTAGCAAGTAGCAATAAATTTCAGCACGTAGTATAAGTTTTTCCTTACCGATTTCCATTTACCAAGAGCGCCTCACTCCCCGGCAACGGCGCCAGAAAAGAGCCTTGATGACCCACAAGTATAGGGGATCAATCGTAGTCCTTTCGATAAGTAAGAGTGTCGAACCCAATGAGGAGCAGAAGGAAATGACAAGCGGTTTTCAGCAAGGTAATTTCTGCAAGCACTGAAATTGTGGGTAACAGATAGTTTGATAGCAAGATAATTGGTAACAAGCAAGTAACGGTAATGGTAAACAAGGTGCAGCAAGGTAGCCCAATCCTTTTGTGGCAAAGGACATGCCAAAACAATCTCTAGAAATAGGAAAAGTGTTCTTGAGGGTACATGGGAATTTCATCTAGTCACTTTTATCATGTTGGTTTGATTCGTGTTCGCTACTTTGATAATTTGATATGTGGGTGGACCGGTGCTTGGGTGTTGTTCTTACTTGAACAACCTCCCACTTATGATTAACCCCCTCGCAAGCATCCGCAACTACGAGAAAAGTATTAAGATAAAATCTAACCATAACATTAAACGTCCGGATCCAAATCAGCCCCTTACAAAGTAGCGCATAAACTAGGGTTTAAGCTTCTGTCACTCTAGCAACCCATCATCTAATAACTACTCCACAATGCATCCCCTTAGGCCCATGAATGGTGAAGTGTCATGTAGTCAACGTTCACATGACATCACTAAGGGAATCACAACATACATATCATCAAAATATCGAACACATATCAAATTCACATGATTACTTGCAACATGACTTCTCCCATGACCTAAAGAACAAAGGTAACTACTCACAAATAATAATCATGCTCAAGATCAGAGGGGTATTAAATAGCATAATGGATCTCAACATATAATCTTCCACTAAATAAACCATATAGTATTCAACTACGCAAGGTAATCAACACTACTAGTCACCCACAGGTACCAATCTGAGGTTCTGGTACAAAGATTAAACACAAGAGATGAACTAGGGTTTGAGAGGAGATGGTGCTGTTGAAGATGTTGATGAAGATTGGCCTCCCAAAGATGAGAGGGCTGTTGGTGATGACGATGGCTTCGATTTCCCCCTCCGTGAGGGAAGTTCCCCCGGCGGAATCACTCCGCCGGAGGGCAAAAGTGCTCCTGTCCAAGTTCCGTCTCGAGGCGGCGGCGCTTCATCCCGAAAGTCCTCTTTTGATTTTTTTCTAGTTCAAATGTGACTATATACCAGAAGATGGGCACCGAAGGTGGGCCGAGGAGGCCACAACCCATCAGGGCGCGCCCAGGGGGGTCTGGCGCGCCCTGGTGGGTTGTGCCCACCAGGTTGGCCCCCTCCGGTAGTTTTCTGCTCCAGTATTTTTTATTAAATACAAAAATAATCTCCGTAAAATTTCAGCTTCATTGGAGTTGTGCATAATAGGTGTCTCTAATGTGCTTTTCTCGGGTCCAGAATTCCAGCTGGCGGTATTCTCCCTCTTTGTGTAAACCTTGCATATTATGAGAGAAAAGGCATTAGAATCACTCCCTAAAGCATTATTATTCAACATAACATAGTAAATAATAGTAGGAAATCATGATGCAAAATGGACGTATCATATAAATATGCATGTCTTTGCATATTTATAACCGCCATCCTTTCGAATTGTCCAACGTTATCCATGGACAGCCGGAGTATATGTACATTGGGTTCGTTTTCCCATGCTCTGCTCCGGATCCGATGCAGAATTTCGTCAGTGCCTCCTTGTTGTTCTCTGGGTACACACCCTCTCCGTTAATGCCGAGACGTGTATCAGGAGAACAACGGGGAGGTGCTGCCAAAATTTTGCGTCGGATCCGGAGGAGAGCAAGGGAAAACGAACCCAATCTACACATACTCGGGTGGGATTAGGACCTATCTTTACCTATTAGCGTGTAGGTTGCATGGACGTAATAAAATTGACAAACTTGATTAACTGATGAATATATATATATATATATATATATATATATATATATATATATATATATATATATGACAAATTTTATCTACCACCGGTGGTAGTTACCACCGCTTGCGTTTTGTATGTTGTATGTAATATCTATTAAATCGGAGAGTATGTACGCATAGTATGTAGTATATAATAATGTTTAGGTAGTTTATATACTATTTTTTTGGTAGTATGTATCGTATTTTAATTATGCTCTTTTTACATACAAATATATGTGTATGTCACAAATATAATAAAAACCATGGGTCAACTTTTAATTTTCTTCGTGTGACCCACTTTGAAAAATCTTATATATAGTATATAAACATATTTAAAATGATAAATTAGTATATATACTACCACATGCTAGTATATGGAACATGTGGGGTAACTACCACTGGGTGGTAGGATGTATTTTCCTATATATATAGGATGAGTCTATTCTAATAACACCCTTAAGACCTTATTCTAACAACAAATAGGCTTATTCTAATAACACTTTCGCACTGCCACAACCAACAAAACCAAGCACCCGACCACCCCAAACCGAACCACAACTACCAGATAAAAAACACCCCACTCTGCCGAGCACGACCCCGCCCCACTCTCTCTCCACCTTCCTCCCGATACACACCCAACCACCACTCTAGCTTGTGCCGCCGGGGCAGTCAATGGTCGCGGATCTCAACCGCGCCACCTCACCACCCCTGCGCTGCACCATCTCTCCCCGCGTCACCTTTCCCCCGCGCCACAGCATCACTTCCACCCCGCCACCGCACCACCTCCAACCACCTTCCCTCCCCGATCCACTTCTCCCGTTATCGGCCAGCCGCGGATCCGCTCGTCGCCGTCCTCCCGCGCGTGGTCGGCCTCGGATACGTGCGTGGCTGTCCCTACCAACCACCGGGTCGGGGGCGCAGCTGGATTCATGGAGTGTTGGATCCGAGGGGCTCGTGGGTCGCCGACGACTCTCCCCTTCCCGTTCCTCCACCACCATCCTTCTCCGTGCCCCGATGGCCTCCACGGAAGATCCAACCATGGGGAGGGACTAATGACACTGGATCAGGCCGGCGTCACCGCCTCTTGCCTCCCAAGGCCATGGATCCAGCCCTGGTGGCTTGGAATGGCGCACCACGCACGTCCTCAGCCCCTTGGTCGACGCACTCCTCCTCCTTGCTCACCACGCTGCCCCGTCCTTCTCTGCTCCGACAGGCACCAGGTGAACCCCGTCCTCGCCCCTCGCTGGCACCAGGCCGGCCCGTCCTCCTCTGCTCCAACACGCATAAGGTCGGCTGGATCCGAGCTCTTCTCGCCCCGTCCGCGGCTCTCCCGCTATCGGATCCCCCGCGCAACGGGGAGAAATCGCCTGATCCCGCACTTGCGAGCCGGAGGAGCCGCTTCTCCCGCAGCTTCCCGTAACACTGCCCATCCCCTACCCCGACGAGAAGGCCGACGGTGGCGCCGCCGTGAGGTCAGGCCTGCAAATCCCGCGTGGACCCTCATGGCTGTCGGAGCTTCCCGTTGACCTGCGCTGTCGCCAGATTCGTAGTGGACTGCCGGAGGAGCTCCCCACCGCCAACCTACGCCATGGCCGAATTTGTGGCTAGAGGAGCCACCATCGGTCCACCACCACTGCGGTCGTCGTGACTCCGACCAGATGGCGGGCGGAGCAGGTTGCAGCATGTCGTTTCCACCACGGTGAGCTTCCTCCTCCTATCTTTCTTCCTTTCTCGCAATTCACTAGTAGTTTACTGATTTTTTCTCTTGCAGTCCTTTTAGATTGAAAGCAGTGCTCCCACCTAGTAGAGCCCACCTGTGCTTGTTGTTCTTCTTCCGCTGGTCAAAAGAGGGAAGATAAGCCAGGATCAACGCCACTCTACCTCCTCCGCCGCGTGCAGTGCAGTTCATCTCGTGGGCAGTTGAAGTGGAGAGCGCTTGTCCGTGCAGGGGAGGACATGTGCGTGTGCACCCGTATAGTGCCGATGTGCAGTCATCTCATCGGTCGTGTAAAACAGAGAGAGAAAATAAGCCCATCAGTGGATAAGATACATAATACTTTTTATTTCAATGAGATGACTGAACTGCAGTAATGATGGGTGGTTGTAATTTTGACTTCAGGTGTGTGGCTATGTGGTTGTAATTTTGACTTAGTATTGCAGTGCACTAATGCAGTCTGCTTTGGCCGCGTCGGGAGTTCAGATGGCAGCTTCTTGAGGTTCAGATTCAGAAAATATGTACCAATAACATGAAAATTGGTAGCTAAAAATGAAGAAATAAAAGTGCAGTGCACTTTTTAATGTGTGGGAGTTCGCTAGATGTATTGAGTATCCTTCGAACACTCTAGAAGTTCACTTGCCTCACTGAAAAAAATGTTTTATTTCTAGAAAGGTAACATAGTTCTCTTTGGAGAGTGACTCTTGTCACTTGCGTCCAACAGTAAGTACGAAAATGTTAGCGAAACAACAGAAAAAATAATGCGGTTCACTTGCCCGTCTAATGCAGTGTATTTTTTCATCAAAAGCAGCGTGGTTGACCGTCTGATGTTGTTCATCTCGTAAGTGCAGAAAAATGTTACAAAACGATAAAATAAAAATAATTTGGTTCAGTTCTCGATAGCATTGCGGTTCACTTACGACCGTTGTGAAGTTCGGTAAACTTTCTCGTTTTTGAAAATTTACGTCTAAGAAAAGAAAACATGAAGTTCACCAGCCCGTCCGATGCAGCGCGGTTTTCAGTCTACAGCAGTGTGGTCTTCTCTCTGATGCGGTTCACGCGTCGATTTTGGTATCGCGAAAAACAGAGTGTCCGCATTTCGGTAATTTTAAAACTGCTCTTGAACCGTAAGGAATTAGAGAGAGTGTTCTACATGAAAAAGTTGCCCCTCGTCGATATCTTTCCAACGTCGTATCATTTGCATCGTTCCGACGAGCGGTTTGCAAAAAATCATGAAAATACGCTCGCTGCCACTCGTAGGCAGTCGCATCGTTTTCAAAATTCATTTAAAACCATGAGGAATCTCAATAAATGATCAACATATGAAAGTTGCACCTATTACACAGCTTTCCAACGCCATATCACATGCCTCGTTCTGACAAACAGTTAAAAAACTGGAGCGAAAACCGTACCCAAAAAATAAAAAATTTTGAAAAACAGAATTTCGCGTTTGAGTAAATTTGAAATTACTCTCAAACCGTAAAGAATTAGAGAGTGTAATCTACATAAAAAAGTTGCGCCTAGACGATATCTTTCCAATGCTGTATCGTTTACTTCATACCGACAAGTGGTTTAGAAAAAAACGTGAAAATACGCTCGCTGCCACCCGTGAGGCGCCCACTATTTTCGAAACTGCTCTTAAACCGCGACGAATCTCAAAAAGTGATCAACATGACGAAGTTGGGAATTTTCCGTAGCTATCCAATGGTTTAAAAACTGGAGCGAAAACAATGTCGAAAAAAGGCGTGCAGTTTTTTGCGACAGGAAGTGCACTCGCATCAGTAATGCAGTGCTGTTGCTTCAACAATGACGTGCACTTCCGTTGAGCGTGCAGTTCGGAAGTGTTAGCAGAATAACTATTCTGATAATCTTAGCAGAATAGACTGGCTGTATATATATATATATATGTATATATATATATATATATATATATATATATCTTGTGTGTTTAATTAGTAGCTATGCAAGATGAGCGATCGTGTGTGGATGTGCACCGGTCACAGTAGTCAGGAAGACATGACCAATGAATGGTTAACAAAAACCAAGGGGTTTGTGAAAGCCGCATTTGCAAATGGCCAGAGAAAAACCTGGTGCCCCTATATTAGGTGCAACAACTTTAAACAGAGGACAGAGGGTGAAATGGGTAAACACCTGCAGAAGTGGGGTTTTACGCCTGATTATAAGGTGTGGACATTTCATGGTGAGTCTGCCCAACGTACCAGAGCTGATGTGGTTCGTCGTCGCACCGACGAGCATGGTACCGGGATCGAAGACATGGTGCAAGACTTTGATGATGCTCGGGATTCGGACGATGAGATAGAGGAATCTGCAAAGGCCTTCTATGAAATGTTGGAGTCTTCAAAACGTCCTCTCCACGAGCACACTGAGCTTTGTCAGTTGGATGCCATCGCGCAAGTAATGGCTCTTAAGGCTTAATTCAACTTGGGCAGAGAATGCTACGACACGATGATGACACTATTTGGACGCTTTCTACCCAAAGGCCATGTCATGCCTGCAAACCTGTACCAGTCGGACAAAATCCTCCGTGTACTTAAGATGCCCTATGAGAAGATAGATGCCTGTGAGAACGGATGTGCCTTATTTAGGCTTGAGCATGCGGGCTTGAACTATTGTCCCATTTGCAAGTTGTCGGTGTACTAAAGTTTGGGTATTTTAGTACCCCATACTTGTGCACAGGCGGTTGCAGCCACACCAGCGGCAAGGCCTGCTGGGGGACAGCTAGACGCAAGTACGACAACGTCAAGAAGGCATTCAAGTTAACAGACAGATGACCGAAGGCTGGTGATCCCGAAAAGATCTTGCCGGGATGGCTTGCGAAGCCCCGGCAAGACTCGCGCCCGGCAAGACCTCGCCACCCTGTCACCGCTCCAGCGCAGCGACCAGCTTGTCTTTTAGCTGTTGTCCTCCTGGTAACGCGTCTAGCACTAACGGCGGAGGAGGGTTAAGCGGTGCTGATGGGACGGGCTCTTTTCCTGTCCCCAAGACGCTAAGGGACACCTCAACGGAGCATTTAATGCATTTGTCCTAAATCGTCAGTATTAGGTATGATAACACTGTAGCAGCTTTACACCTCATGTATGTACTATACGCCATTGTTGGTGACCCCTTCGAACGTATAAAAGGAGGCCCAAGGCATAGCTATAGGGAGGAGGATCTTCTGGCCCATTCTGCATGCGTAGCTGCTGCTCGAACGTACTGTTCATTGCAAGTGCTCTTAGGGTTTGGGCTGAAACACATCTAATACAACCAGAGCACGAGTAGGGTTTTACGCTTCTCAGCGGCCCGAACCTGGGTAAAAATTCCTCGTGTTGTTCGTTGGATCTGCTCTTTGTGCAAGCCTTTCTCCCTGCCAAACCAGTAAAGGGGTCTACGTGATCCCATAGGTGTCGTACGCCGACATCTTTGGCACGCCAGGTAGGGGAAAGGTTGCGTGAACCTGATCTAGCTATCATCGCGCCAGTTTCTTCATCATCTTCATCGCCATGGCTCCCAAGAAGAAGGGTTTTACGGTGGTTGGTCCATCCGTGTCCGGTGTTCCCGTGGCTACACAGACGGGCGACGGTGTGGACGTAGACGGAGGAGGCGGGGATCTTGAGCTTCCACGACGTTCTGGTGATCATAGCCAGGCGAGCGGCGTCGTTCGTGCCGCTAGATCTAAGGACGGAGCTGTGCTGCCAACAGGCGTTGTAGCGAACTCCAGGGACGGAAGGGCGCCTTCTAAGATACCCACGCCGGTGCATGCGCCGCGGCCTTCTCAGGACGCGTGCGATGAACAGCGCCGTGACGTTGGTGGTTCCAAGCGTCCCCATGGAAAGTCTCCTGAGCATCACCCTCGAGATGCGCGAGACCAGCATGCACGCCAACGTGCTGGTGGAAGCGGCGCACGGTCGCGGGACCGTGATGGAATTCCTTCTAACACGGTTAGGAGTCAGAGCACCTCACGTTCCTCGCACCTTTCGCCGCCGCCTACACCAGCAGAAGCACTGGCGCGAGCACAACTGCTCCTGAATTTTCCTTCTGCCGCGGACAAGCTCGAAGAATGGAGGGCTGCTATTCAGAGCCTCGTTGGCCTCGCTAATGATGATAGGCCGCAGCAAGCAGAGCCTTCGCGGCGGCAGTCCATCGAGCCGGCGCGCGCCCGTGGCGAAAAGATTGGAGGCGGTACGACCACAGTGCACTCTCCTCCACGATGGCAACAACGGTCGCCGACTCGACGGATGGACGCCTGGGACGATGATTCAATGACGTCATCTGATCCGCGAACTCGCCGCGATCAACGTCAAGTTCTTCGGGAACGAAGCAAAGAAGACGCTCGGACTACCATCGAGCGGCGGCGGGAAGCGCGCCATCAATCTGATAGGTGCGCAGGACCCACTGTAGACAAGCCTGCGCCAGGGTATCCTGGTGATCTACCTTACGAGGTGGGTTGTCCAGCTTTTACCCGTGAGCTGCGGCGAGTCCGGTGGCCCAATTCCCGCACGTTCAAACCGGAGGTCCCAGAGAAATACGACGGCAAGACTCACCCGTCGGAGTTCTTGAGCATCTACACCATTGCGGTGCAGGCTGCCGGGGCTCGCGACGACAAGATCCTCGCCAACTACTTCCCGTTGGTGCTTAAGCCCAACGTCAGGTCGTGGTTAATGCATCTGCCGGAGAATTCCATTTCTTCCTGGGCAGATCTGTGCCATGAGTTTGTTGGCGCCTTTACCGGAGGCCATCAAGCGCCCGACCAGGAAAGTGATTTGCATCTCATTCCCCAGAAAGAAGGCGAAACTTTGCGCAAGTACATACAGAGATTCAGCCGAGTACATCACAACATTCCAGACGTTCATCCTGCCGCTGTTGTCAGCGCGTTCCACCAGAACGTGCGCAACCGCAGGATGCGCGAAGAGCTGGCGATGAACAAAGTCAGGGATGTTGCCGAGCTCTATGCTCTGGCCGATAAGTGTGCTCGAGCTGAAGAAGGGAGGAGATTCCCCGGCGAGGATGCTGGCGCAGGAGTCGACTCTGAAGACGAAGACGCCGCCGCCCCGGCAAAGAAAGGCCGGCGGCGTAACAGGAAGCGCGAGGGCAAGGCCGTGCTTGCCGTCAAGGGATCCGGCAACCCCGACACCGCCAAGAAGGTTAAGGTTGACGGCCCCGGCAAGGATGTTGCCGAGTGCGCCTCCTGTCAGGCCTTGGCGGTTGCCGACAAGCCGGAGGGCTCCGACAAGCAGTACTGCAAGATCCATCGCACCAAGGGCCATGACCTCTAGAACTGCCGGCAATTGAGCAGCTTGTCGAGAAGCAGAAAGCTGAGTATGAAAGGCGAGATAAGGAGAAGGGCCAGGATGGTGCAGAGGGGTCCGGCAAGAAACGCGGTGGCCGAGGAGGTCACCGTGGCAAGGCCAGGCAACAGAAGGAGAGGCCCGCTCGAGGCCGCGACAAGCAAGAGGGGGGTGACGATGACAACGAAGAGGACGACGAGTCCAGCGAGCAAGAATTTCAGAGAGCTACAGACACCATGTGCGTTGACGGGGGCGCCTCGTTGCATTTTTCCCACCGCCGACTTAAATAGTGGGCGCGTGAGGTTAATGCGACAGAGCCATCTGTCGATGCCCGGAAACCATTGAACTGGTCCAACACGCCTATCATTTTTGACGCTGAGGACCACCCTGATCGCACAACTGTGGTCGGGTGTCTGCCATTGTTGGTTTCACCAACGATTCGCAACCTCAAGGTGTCGAAAATGTTAGTTGACGGTGGGGCTGGTTTGAACCTGATCTCACCCGACGTGATCAAAAGGTTGCAGATTCCTGATGAAGATCTTGAGGAAACGGGCACGTTTCAGGGGGTCAATCCAGGAAGAAGCCAACCCAAGGGTAAGATCACACTACCAGTAACATTTGGTAGTGACCAGAACTTCAGAACAGAGAAGATCGTTTTTGACGTCGCCAAGATTCCATTGCCATATAATGGGATCCTTGGCCGTCCAGCACTGGCCAAGTTCATGGTGGCATCGCATTACGCTTATAATGTATTGAAGATGCCCGGGCCGATGAGCGTCATCACTGTCAACTCCGACAAGAAGGATGCGCTTGTCTGCACCGATCAACTCTATCGGGAGGCAGTTGCAGCATCTGCTGTCAAGGCACTTGCTCATGCCGCTGAAGCTCCCGGGGGGAAGAAGACCGACAAGACCTCTTGCACACACTCCGGCAAGCGCACTTCCTCGGAGTGCTGCGCTCCCGTTGAGGATGTGCCAGAGAGCTCCACCGTCAAGAGCAAGAGATCCAAGGCAGCTCCACCAGAAACTAAGAAGGTGCCCGCCAAGGAGGATGGTACGGGAGGAACTTTCACCATAAGTTCCACCCTCGACAATAAATAGGAAAGTGCGCTCGTTACCTTCCTACGGGCGAATGTCGATGTGTTTGCATGGCAACCATCTGATATCCCCGGTGTTCCCAGGGAGGTGATTGAGCACCACCTTGCTGTCTGTCCTCACGCACGGCCCGTCAAGCAGAAGGTCAGGAAGCAGGCTTTGGAGCGGCAACAATTTATTGCCGAGGAAATCAAGAAGTTGGAAGAGGCAGGTTTGGTTAGAGGAGTGCTCCATCCAACATGGTTGGCCAATCCAGTTGTGGTGCGCAAGGCGAATGGAAAATGGAGGCTGTGTATTGATTATACAGATATCAATAAATCCTGTCCAAAAGATCCCTTTCCCTTGCTGCGCATCGACCAGATTGTGGACTCCACTGCCGGCTGCGACTTGCTTTCATTTCTTGACGCCTATTCAGGATATCATCAAATCTTCATGGCAAAGGAAGACGAAGAGAAAACCACATTTATCACCCCGTGTGGTACGTATTGTTTCTTACGTATGCCTTTCGGGTTGAAAAGTGCTGGTTCAACGTTTGCAAGAGCGGTCCAGATTGGTTTTGAGCCCCAGCTACATAGAAATATGGAAGCTTATATGGATGACATAGTGGTTAAAACCAAGGACAAGACACCGCTCATATCGGACCTAGAAGAAACATTTGCAAATCTGCGCAAGATCAATTTGAAGCTCAATCCTGAGAAGTGTGTGTTTGGCGTTCCGTCCGGCAAGCTTCTTGGGTTCTTTGTGTCTCAGCGTGGAATCGAAGCAAATCCCGACAAGATCAAGGCAATTGAGCAAATTGAAGCGCCAAGACGCGTCAGAGATGTGCGTCGTCTTGCCGTCTGCGTTGCTGCTCTGAGTAGGTTCATCTCAAAATCTGCTGAGCGTGCCCTGCCCTTTTTCAAAATCTTGAAGAAGGCAGGTCCAATGAAGTGGACTCCGGAAGCGGAGGCAGCGCTGCAGGATTTGAAGAGGTACCTCTCCTCCCCGCCAGTACTAGTCGCGCCAAAACCACAAGAGCCGTTGTTGCTATATCTAGCGGCAACGAATCAAGTGGTGAGTGCTGCGTTAGTGGCAGAGAGAGAAGTTGATGAAGAAGCAGCGGCAGCGGCAGGACCGCCAAGCGACGAACTGGGATCTTCCCCGGCAGAGTCCGGTGCTGATAAAGTAGGATATGCGCAGTCAAATGAAGCAACAGAGAAGAAGAAGATGGTGCAGCGCCCAGTTTATTTTGTCAGCTCCCTTTTGCAGGGGGCTAGGTCAAGATATTCTGGTGTGCAGAAGTTGCTCTTCGGCCTCCTTATGGCCTCGAGGAAGTTGCGCCATTATTTTCAGGCACATGAGATCACCGTCGTCACTCGCTTTCCGTTGCAGCGGATTCTGCGAAATCCAGATGCGACCGGTAGGATTGTGGAATGGGCTTTGGAACTGTCAAGTTTTGGTCTCAAGTTTGAAAGTACTTCAACCATTCAGAGCAGAGCCTTGGCGGAGTTCATTGCGGAATGGACCCCGACGCCAGACGAGGAGATTCCGGAGTCAACTCTCCCCGGCAAGGAAACAAATCAAGAGTGGATTATGTATTTTGATGGGGCTTTCTCGCTGCAAGGCACCGGTGCTGGCGTGCTGCTTGTCGCACCCACCGGAGAGCACCTCAAGTACGTAATTCAGATGCACTTTCCGTGGGAGAGATCGACAAATAACACTGCAGAGTATGAAGGGCTGCTTGACGGTCTCAGGATCGCGGCGGACCTTGGAATCAAAAAACGCATCGTCAGAGGTGATTCTCAGCTTGTCGTCAAGCAAGTGAATAAGGACTATCAGAGCCCGTTGATGGAAGCTTACGTAGATGAAGTGAGGAAGTTGTGTCGGCGTTCTGGGAACGGGGGTACCCAGAACTGCCTGCTTGCGGCCCAGGGCATGGCCCACTTCATCAACCGAACACAGCCTGGCACGGCCCCACCCAAGACAAGGCCCTCGCGAGGGCCAAAGCCTCGCGAGGAGGAGCGGCGTCAAGACCAACAAGGGAGGGGGCCATCCCAGGCCCTCTCCGGAGGCAGCGGAGATCCCTATGCAAAGCCTGGCCTTAGGAGTCAAAGATGACGCAAGGAAGGACAGGCGGGCGCCAGCGCGCCAGGCGGCGTAGTTTCCCCTTTGGTGCAAAGGGAGCAAGGACGTACGCAGGTTCCCAAAGCACCCCCAAAGGTTTCCATTCCGGTGCTACAAGACCGCAACCACCAGCCCCGCATGGCAGATGTCATCGTTGAGCCCATCCCTGCGCCGTCGACAGCTACTTTGCAGGCGAAGACCGCCTTTGGGCAGGACGGGCACGCACTCCTGTCCCCCTTCAAAATTGGCCGTTGTGGGATCCCTTCCCGCCATTGCGATAAGGGAAGAGGACCCGAGCCACCGCTATATATAGAGGGTAGGCTGCACAGTAGAGAGAGGACCGGATCTGATCGGAATCCATTCCACCACTCATCCATCACCGAGCCACAGAGGGCCCCGAACACCTCAAGGGGAGCCCTCATGAGGCTCTAGAACACTGTACTAGTTCATCCACCCCACCTCCTCGAGAGGCAATCCACCAAAGCAGGAGTAGGGTATTACGCTTCGCAGCGGCCTGAACCTGGGTAAACTGCCGTGTTCATCTTCTTCCTCGTCATCGTGCGAGTCCGTTGCTGTGTTCATCGAGTAGCGAGCTAGGTTGGGCGAGGCTGCAGGGGATCTTCGCACACGCCCCTGTGTTCGAACCTTAAGGGTTTTGCGGAGCCCGAAATCCGACATTCGGCGCACCAGGTAGGGGGCGTGTCGGAGTCTTCCTCAAGCCAAGACCTTCTCCCACCTCGCCGCTCCAATGTCTGACGCCCGCCGAGCCCGCGTTGAGCGCCGAGCCACCCGTGTCGCTCAGACGGCACCGGTGGGCCGCGCCGGTGCATGCAGGTCACCCTCGCCTGTGGCGAATGCTGCCACGGGCCCCGACGCCCACGAGCAACAAGACTCCTCCTAGCCGGTCACCGCGCAGCGCGATGGCCACACCGCCACTCTGTCGATCGTCCCAGCTTCCGGGTCGTCCTCCCATGTTCGGCCCGGGCCGGTGCACGGCCAGGGCACGCTCGCCATGGCTAACGAGCTGCTTCTCTACCGCCCCGCCCCCGACCGCTACGACTGGCTTCGGCGCATCGCGGAGCTCGTCAGCGCTGCCGGCGACGTTTCGGCGCTCTCCTACTCGCTTTGACCCCAACCATCCCTGGCGAACGACGTGGCGCAAGACGCGCGACCTCCACCTCCGCAACGCGACGTTGACCCCGAGCCCAGGCGAGAAGCGCTCCCCCGTGACCAGCCTCGCGAACCACAGGCGAGGCCGGGAGATGAAGTAAGCTGCCAGGTGGTTCCCCGGCCGCGCGTCGACGTGCGCGCGCTCCCCGCACTGCCGACCCAACGCCGCGACCGGGCACCGCTCGAGGTGGCCCCGTAGGAGCGTCAAGGCCAGGTCCCTCCCGTGCACGCGGCACCCGTCGAACCGGTGGGGTGCCTCGCCATCGCCCCGGAGCTTTACCCAACCATGTGGCCCTGCAAGTTCAAGCCTGACCTGCCCCCGCGCTACGATGGCACCCCAGATCCTGCCGAGTTCCTACAACTCTACTCCCTGTGCATCCAGGCGGCTGGAGGAGACGACAAGGTCATGGCGTGCTGGTTCCCTATGGCGCTCAAGGGCGGCACGCTCTCCTGGCTCTTCAACCTCCCGGAGGAGTGTATCACCTCCTAGGATGGCCTGCGCAAACGCTTCATCGCCAATTTCCAAGGCACCCGCGACCGCGCGCCCACCGTGAACGACCTGCGGCGTATCAAGCAGCAGGATGGGGAGACCCTGCACAGGTTCATGCAATGCTTCACGGCTACGCGCCTCAAGATCCCGAAGGCGTCAGATGAGGCCATCATCTCAGCATTCAGCGACGGCGTCACGGACCTCAAGATGAAGGAGGAGCTCGCCATGAATGACGAACTGTGCTCTGCCCTGGAGATGTTCAATCTGGCAAACAAGTGCGCCAAGGCAGAGGAGGGCCTCCGACGGCGGAGCCAGAAGAAAAGAAGACCAAGGCCAAGGAGGCGAAGCGCAAGGCCCCAGCGGTGCTTGCGGCCGAACCTGAGGCGAAGCGCAGCCGGGGTGAAGAACACCCCCCAGGAGGAAGACCGACCTGCATCTTCCATGGCACCAACAACCACGACACCGCCGACTGCCAGGAACTCAGGCTGATCCGCGCCGAGCACTTCGGCAGGCGCCCCGGACAAGCTGACCGAGGCTTCGGACGCGGCGGTGGCCGCAGTGGAGGCCGCTGGGACAACCGGGAACCGCGTCAAGGGTGGCGCGATCAGCCCCAGGAGGACCGCTGGCGCGATCAGGCTTGAGACGACCGCGAGCGCGACCAGTCTCGTGAGGACCGCTGGCACGACGACCCTCCGGAGGGGTCACGATGCGGACAGCCTCGCGAGGCCCGACCTCGTGAGGCCGGTCTGCCTTCACTGCCTCCGCCACCTCGAAGGAAAGAGGAGGACAGGCAGGACGATGGGGCTGGGGGCTTCCAGGAGGTCAGGGCAGTGGCCTGCATCCTGGGCGGCGCCCAGGCCCCAGCATCAAACCGTGCCTTCAAGCAATTCACACGGGAGGTGAATGCGGCTCTCCCGAAGCCCGAGGCAACGCGCCCCCTCAAGTGGTCCCAGACCGCCATCACCTTCGACTCGAGGGATCAGCTCAGGTGCTCGTTTATGGCCGGCAAGCTCCCCATGCTGTGCACGCCAACCATCAGCAACGTCCTTGTCACCAAGACCCTCATCGACAGTGGAGCGGGGCTCAATGTTCTCTCCATCGAGACCTTCGAGACGCTCCAAGTGCCGTACGAATAGCTCATGCCGACAAAGCCCTTCTCTGGGGTCACAGACGGATCCACCATTCCCATCGGGCAGGTGCGTCTACCTGTCACCTTTGGCGGGCGCGAGAACTACCACACCGAGATCATCATCTTCGATGTCGCGCACATCCACCTCCCGTACAACGCGATCCTCGGGTACCCGGCCCTCACCAAGTTCATGGTGGTGACCCACCATGGCTACAACGTCCTCAAGATGCCAGGGAGTGGCGGTGTCATCACCGTTGCTTGCGATGAGAAGGATGCTGTCTGCACCCTCGAGCGTGCTTACCGCGCCGTGGCGGCCGAACGCTCGGACGACGAGGAGGACGCCCTGCCCCGTGAGGACCCGCGCAAGAAGAAGAAGCAGCTCCCTTCCGTGAGGCATCCTGGGGCCTCGAGCTCCGCGCCCAGGGATGGGGCCCACCCCCTATCGCATAGGAAGGCGCGCTCGGCCAGTGAGACAAGAGAGGCGCTCGAGCACAACCTGAAGGCGCGGACTGGCGTGCGTCGGCCCGAGCTGGGAGCACGGCGTGAGGCGCCGAGCTCGCGAGAGTCCGTCATCAGAGCAATCGAGGAGCTTCGAGAAGCACATGCCGTGCAAGGCGGGGACTGCCCAGCGCCACCAATCGCAGCCGCCGTCATTGGCACGGTCGACCAGCCGCGCGTCTGCGTCAACGCGCTCGTGATCAACAATGCCGCGGCCCAGGGCCCCTTCTGGCCAGCGCGTGCCGATCATGGATGGGTCTACCCGAACGCCTATGTCCGCATGCCCTTCGGACTGGCGAATGCAGGCGTCACGTTCCAGCGCCTTTACCGAGCCATGCTCGTGCCTTGCCTGGCGAGGCGCGACGAGGAGTTGGAGGAGAAGCTCGGACCAAGCGAAGGTTCCGAGCCTCGGGAGACGACGAACCCATGAAGGTCGCGCTCGTGGAGGAGAGAGATCAGGCTATGACGGCAGCTTCTGCTCTTCAGCGGCATGGCCGCCAGGTGACCTTTTGTTGGCTGTTGCCAGGTAATTTTTTGGTTTACTCCATTTGAGGGCGCCCACCGGGCCGCATTATCCTTAGGTGATCAGGGCACGCCCCTGCAGTCGTCGGGTTTATGCATATTTCAATAGTTTCTCATGCATCTAGTCTGTTTCCTAACGTTCTGCCTTGCCTGCATGACACCTTGCCGGCGTGAATGCCGCCGCACCACCCTTTCTGAGTTGGTGTTTCGCAAGGGGCTGCACGCTACGGCCATTCCCGGGGCACCACGGAGCTGGGATGCAAGGCCCTGTTGCGTCAGGGACTTGCATCTTTGGGCGGTCGATCCCCCTCGGGGGCTCCGGCCGCAGCACGGCGCCTCAGCATGGAGTCTCGGGAGGCCCCACGACCTCCTGAGGCAGCAGCCGACAGGGTGGAATGGGGGTCGCTCGAGCGTCAAAGGGGGCCCCTGAGCATCGCGCCTCAGGAGCCTTACCGGTCATAAGGCCACTCGACCCCCTGATGTCGTCCTTGGTTTCCGGTCGGCATCAGGAGTGTCGGGGCCTTGCCCCGTGAAGTGCGTCCTTGGTTTCCGGTCGTACCTAACGGTGGTGGGGAAATGTGCGGGACTGGGACCTGCCGACGTAGAGCCACTTGAGCGTCAAGGGGGGCTCCTCAGGAGCCTTACTGGTCATAAAGCCACTCGCCCCTTGATGTCGTCCTTGGAGATCCGGTCGGCGTCAAGGGTGCCAGGGCCTGACCTCGTAGTTGCATCCTTGGTGATCCGGTCGTACACTACGGCGGTCGGGAAATGTGTGGGACCGGGACCTGTAGACGTAGAGTGCCAAAGGGACTCCCAACCTGCCTCACCCATGAAGAAGAAGAAGTCAGCAGGGCTTCGGACAGCCCCATCTACGAGAAGACCCAGGCGCAAACCGCCTTTGTGGTAGGGACCTCGCGAGGCCAAAGCGCCCTCGCAAGCTCCCAGATACACCTCCCAGTTCTGCCGTGCCAGCCACGCGTACGAACTCTATGGGTTGTACACGCCCGGGGCCCCCCGAGGACGTGGAGGGGTCCCTTCTCACGCAATGTGGCAGCCACAACCCAGCGCTAGTGGAGAAGTCAACACGGTCCACCAATGACTATGCCCACGCAATGTGGAAGCCACATCTCCGTGCTGGCTGTGAATATGGTCCACCAATGACTATACCCACGCAATGTGGAAGCCACAGCTCCGTGCTGGCGGTCAACACGGTCCACCAATGACTATGCCCACGCAAGGTGGAAGCCCCACGCCCCGTGCGGGGGGATAAACAACCGAGGGTGCCCCACCGGCTGCATCCAACCTCAGGAGGGTCCCTAGTGGCCCCCTTTCTCGCCGCGTTCCCCAGGGATGCACGCATGAGGGGGCTGCACGGGGGCTGCTACCCGGCCAAGCCTGGTACGCGTCACCTTCCCAGGTCTGCCAAACCTGGTCTTCACGCGCCCATCTCCGGAAAAGCTGGCGAGGAAAGGTATGGGAGCCGCTCGTACGTCAAGGGGGACTCCTGAGCATCGCGACTCAGGAGCCTAACTGGACCCGTAGCCCCTCACCCCTTGGACCGTCCTTGGTGATTCGGTTGGCCCAACGGCGGATGAGGTATGCGCGGGCCGGGCCCTGCTGACGCAGAGCTCGAAGCGCTCAAAAAACTGCTTAAAACCCTTAAGGAGGACGCTGGGGATCGTACGTCAAGGGGGACTCCTGAGCATCGCGACTCAGGAGCCTAACTGGACCCGTAACCCCTCAACCCTTGGACCATCCTTGGTGATCCGGTCGGCCCAACGGCAGTTGAGGTATGCACGGGCCGGGCCCTGCCGACGTAGAGCGCTAAAGGTGTTCGAAAATTTCAAGTTAACCCAATCTCCACCGTGTTCCCTTCATGAGGGCTGCTCGCACGTCAAGGGGGACTCCTGAGCATCGCGACTCAGGAGGTTCACTGGACCCGTAGCCCCTCACCCCTTGGACCGTCCTTGGTGATCCGGTCGGCCCAACGGCGGCTGAGGTATGCCCGGGCCGGGCCCTGCCGACGCAGAGCATCCCAGCAAGCAAGAAGGAAACAAGGCGAAGAGAGCAATCACATAGTCCAACAGTTATTACAAGCATTAAAAGTTTTCGCGAACACAAACAAGTTTAATGCCTCCGTGAGGCACAATGCGCATTGCAGGAAAGGAACAGGAGAGAGGAATCAGGAGGAATCGCCGCCACCACTCATCCCATCCTCGGGGGGCTCATCGTCGACATCGCTGGCGTTGTCTTCCTTGCCGCAAACCCCAATAACATCCGGAGGGGGAGAAACCGTGACGCGGGTGAACCTCTTCACCAGCATCTCCACGGCACCCTTCACCGCCGCCGCAGCGCTGACGCGGACCTCAGGGGCGACCGGGCGGATCACGGAGTCGAAGTCAAACCCCGGCTCGCGAAGATGAAGATGGCTAAAGACGCGTGTCTCGGCCTCAGAAAAGAGGTCGCGGCACTCACTCTCCAAGACCCTCTCCACCTTGACGATGGCGCCCTCCAGTGCCTCGACGAGCTTCGAAGCGAGCATCGCAAAGCCGCTCTCCGGAGCCGCCAGGGGCTCCGCGAACCCGTCCCGGCAAAGGGCATGGAGCGCTTGGCGAAGCTTGAGCTCGACGGCAGGGAAGGCGCTCAGCTCCGCGGCCTTTTTCTCCTCGTCCGCGGCAAGAGTTTCCTCCCTGGTGTCAAGAAGGGCCTTCTTTGAAGCAATTTCCTTCTCCTGCGCGTCCAGGTGCACCCGCTCCGCGTAATGGCGGGTCGCCACCTGGGACAGCTCAGAGTCCCGAGCGGAAAGCTTGGTCTCGCGGGCCTCGAGGTCTTCCTCCCGCTGATGAAGCTACCCCGCAAGCTTGGCCTGCTCCTCATGGAAGGCCTTCAGACGGGCTTCCACCTCTTCACAACGCTTGGCAACAGACGCCGCTTCAATCAGCGCCTCTTCGCGCGCTGTCCGGGCGGCCGCGGCTTCCTTCTCGCTCTTCGCCGCGGCAGCCTCGACCTGACCCCAAATCGGCACGGCAGAGGCATCGGCTTGGAGCCACCCTGAGAGGAGCTCTAGGCACCCCCTCGCAAGGCGATCATCGGCACCCGAGGGCGCCACGAACCTGACCCAAAGCAGTGAAGGCCCCGTCCAGGACGTCGTGGCCGCGCACCGGAGGCATCAAGGTCTCTTCCGGAGGAGTCCCCTGCGCGGTCGCGGGAGGCGTCCCCGGGGAGGAAGCAGCACGAGGAGCAGGAGGCTCCGGAGGCCGCTCGGCGACCACAGACACGGATGAATCGGCGGGCGGCTGGCCCTCAGGAGCCGGCCCCCCAGACATCGACGTCACCGCGCCCTCAAGGGCAGGAGCGACCACGCCTGCAGGCATTGGGGGCTCAGGGGGCTTCACAACGACGACCAGGGAGGCTGCCTCGCGAGCCCCCTCGCCTTCAGCAACTGGCGACGGCGTGTCGGCAGGGGCAGGCGGCGCGTCGGAAGTCGCCTTCGGCTTAACGCCCGCCTTCTTCTTCCTCATCTTTGGCACGGCGGCGTCCCTGATCACCAAGCAAAGAAGGCCATCAGCACACAAGCCATCGGCGGGCGAGCTAGCCGAGTCGGGTCGCTTACTCCTTAACGTCGACCCACTTCCTCTTCCTCTCCGCTCCGGCAACGATGGGGGCACCCAAGCCCCCCACGGAGAGGGGACCACCCCACGGCGGGGCAGAGGCACTGTCCGCAGGGGCGGCCACCGAAGGGACTGCCATGGCCCCGCCCTCGCCCACTTTGCCTGCGAGTTGCGATTCGGGCGGGGGCGAGGCCGGCACTTCAACCGCCTTGCCGACAGAGGCAGGGCACACCGGAGAAGACTCCACTCCGCGCTTCCTGGGAGTCGACACGTAGGCGGACCGCGTGGCACGAGGGGCCAGCCCAAGCCCTCTGGGGGCCTTGGCGGCGCGTGAGGAGCCCGCATCAGAAACTTCACCAACATCGTCGCCGTCCTCAAGCTCGCGCAGAAGGGTGCCCTGCGACGGGGGAGACGCCCCTGCCGGGCCGCCGTCGGCAGTCTTCTCCGAGTCCTCCCCGCGTGAGGTGTCGCCGGAGGACACCATCACCGGGGAACCGAGGCCCTCTGCAGGGAAAAGCCCCAACTCGTTGAAGACAGGCATCGCGGCAACCAGATCGGCCCCGTCGTCGTGGCAGTACAGCGGGGTGTGGGCCTCAGGGAGGTCACCACGGTCGCCGTTGAGCAGGGTCGGTACAGCCCTGCTCAGTTCCTCGGGGGTTATGCACGCGGACCGAAGCCTGAGGTTGTCGCCGTTGCCCTGATAGTCCCACAAAGGCCTAGAATGGGCCTGGAGGGGCGCCAGGCGCTACGCCAGGAACTCCTTCACTATCATCCCCCCAGTCAGCTTCCTGGCGCTAATATCGCAGGAGAAGCGCTCCAGGACGGGCCCGGCCCGGGGGTCGGAAAGCTTCGCGGAACTCCACGCAGAGGTCTTCTCCGGCAGCCCTTTCGGCAGATCCAACCGAGGGTTGGTGTCCTTGAGATCCATGAGGACCTAGCGGTGCCTGAAGTTCTCCACCTTCTTCCCGGCCTTCAAGAGCATGTTGCCGCTGTGGACCGCGACGAAGGAGACGCACGCCGACCTTTGAGCGCCGTCATGCAGGCGCAAGCTGAAGAAATGGTGGAAGAGGGCCACCGAAGGCCTCACGCCCACGAAGGCCTCGCGGTAGAAGGCAAAGACGGACAAGAGCAAGATGGAGTTGGGTTGGAGATGAAGGGCCTGGATCCCGTAGTGGTCAAGGATGGCGGTGAAGAACGCAGAGAAGGGCGGGACGAGCCCGGCAAAGATGCTATGGAGGAAGAAGGGGTAGACCGCTTTGGACGAGGGCCGTTTCGCCGAGGAGCCGCCCCATATCAAGGTCCGCCCCTGCTCGTTGGACCCATCCGCCGTCCATGGGAGCACTGGAAGGAGGTCCTCATCCTTGGCGATGGTAGACCCCAAGAGCGCCGGCGAGATGGGGGCAGAGGCAGAGCTCTGCGCCTCTGGTTTCTGCTTGCCGGCGGGAGCCATCGAGAAGCTCGCGGGGCCGAAGCAGCGAGAAGGAGGACGGAACGGTGCCGGATCTGGAGAGGCGCATGCTAGAGCTGGAGACCTTGAAAGCAAGAGCAGGTGCGTGAGAAAGGAAAGCAATAATGGCCCAGCGCAAGAAGTCAGGCTCTTGTCGATTCGAGCGGAGGCTGAAGGGACGAAGGGCGCCCGACATCAACCGCACAACGCGCGCTAGGCTTGGCCCGTAGGCGTTTGGGGCCCGCGGCGCTTCGGACCGTCCTCGAGGCTTCGCTCAGAAGCCAGCTCGAGCGCGCCTTGGGCCCGGGGGCTACTGTCGGCGTTCTGGGAACGGGGGTACCCAGACCTGCCTGCCTGCGGCCCAGGGCATGGCCCACTTCATCAACCGAACACAGCCGGGCACGGCCCCACCCACGACAAGGCCCTCGCGAGGGCCAAAGCCTCGCGAGGAGGAGCGGTGTCAAGACCAACAAGGGAGGGGGCCTCCCCAGGCCCTCTTCGGAGGTAGCGGAGATCCCTATGCAAAGCCCGGCCTCAGGAGTCAAAGATAACGCAAGGAAGGACAGGCGGGCGCCAGCGTGCCAGGCGGCGTAGTTTCCCCTTTGGTGCAAAGGGAGCAAGGACGTACGCAGGTTCCCAAAGCACCCCCAAAGGTTTCCATTCCGGTGCTACAAGACCGCAACCACCAGCCCCGCAGGGAGGATGTCATCGCTGAGCCCATCCCTGCGCCGTCGACAGCTACTTTGCAGGCGAAGACCGCCTTTGGGCAGGGCGAGCACGCACTCCTGTCCCCCCTTCAAAATTGGCCATTGTGAGATCCCTTCCCGCCATTGCGATAAGGGAAGAGGACCCGAGCCACCGCTATATATAGAGGGTAGGCTGCATCGTAGAGAGAGGACCGGATCCGATCGGAATCCATTCCACCACTCATCCATCACCGAGCCACAGAGGGCCCCGAACACCTCAAGGGGAGCCCTCATGAGGCTCTAGAACACTGTACTAGTTCATACACCCCACCTCCTTGAGAGGCAATCCACCAAAGCAGGAGTAGGGTATTACGCTTCGCAGCGGCCTGAACCTGGGTAAACTGTCGTGTTCATCTTCTTCCTCGTCATCGTGCGAGTTCGTTGCTGTGTTCATCGAGTAGCGAGCTAGGTTGGGCGAGGCTGCAGGGGATCTTCGCACACGCCCCTGTGTTCGAACCTTAAGGGTTTTGCGGAGCCCGAAATCCGACAAGTTGGAGGAGCATTTTGACGGTCTGCAAATGGAGCACGTTCCTCGTGCAGAAAACAACATTGCTGATGGCCTGTCAAAGTGCGCTGCCCTTAAGTTGCCTATGGAACCAGGAACTTTTGTGCTCCGATTGACTCAACCATCAGTAACACCATCGATGGGGCTAGAAAAAAGAAGGAAGTTGAGTTCCGACAAGTATTTTCCGGCAGAGCTCCCGGAGGCCGCCGGCAAAGAAGTTGCCGTGAGTGACACCAAGCTTGCCGGTGAGCGACAGGCTCCGGCAGGGCTTCAAGCTCTTGTCGTAGAGACAAACACTCCCGCCGAGCTTACCGGGGAGCAACAGGCTCCGGCAGGGCCTCGAGCCTTTGCTGTAGAGACAAACGCTCCCACGGCAGAGGACATGCCTTTAGTCCTTGTTGTCGAGCCCCAGGCTCCAGCATGGGCACAACACGTCGTCCTTTTCCTTCAAACAGGAGAACTCCCCGAAGAGCAGGAAGAAGCGGAGAAAGTAGCCCGTCAGTCTAATATGTACCAGTTTGTGGACAATGTCCTGTACAGAAAGAGACCGAACAGTGTGAAATTGAAGTGCATTCCTCGAGAGGATGGACTGGAGCTGTTGGCGGAGATACATGGAGGCATATGTGGTTCCCACATAGGATCAAGAGCTCTTGTTGGTAAGGCATTCCGGCAAGGTTTCTTTTGGCCCACTGCTCTCCAGGATGCAACTGCACTAGTAACCAAGTGTGAAGCGTGCCAGTTCCATTCAAAGAAACTGCATCAGCCAGCTCAAGCTCTTCAGACAATCCCTCTCTCCTGGCCGTTTTTGGTCTGGGGGCTCGGCATCTTGGGCCCTTTCCCCCGTGCTGTCGGCGGCTTTGAGTACTTGTACGTTGCAATCGACAAGTTCACAAAGTGGCCGGAAGTGGAAGCAGTGAGGAAGGTGACATCACAGTCAGCCGTCAAGTTCTTCAAAGGACTTGTTTGCCGCTTTGGTGTACCAAACAGGATCATCACTGACAATTGCACACAGTTCACGAGCCGCACCTTCATGCAGTATGTCCAAGACCTTGGCAGCAAGATCTGTTTTGCTTCTATTGCTCATCCAAGGAGCAACGGCCAGGCGGAAAGGGCAAATGCTGAAGTATTGCGAGGTCTTAAGACAAGAACTTTCGACAAGTTGCGCAAGTGCGGAAGACGCTGGATTGATGAGTTGCCGGCAGTTCTTTGGTCAATCAGAACGACACCAAATCGAGGCACCGGCCAGACACCCTTCTCCCTAGTATACGGGTAGAAGCAGTTCTCCCCACGGAAATCACATACAGGTCACCTCGAGTGCTCGCTTATGATGAGCTTGAGCAAGAGCAGTTGCGGCAAGATGACGTTACGCTCCTTGAGGAAGATCGTCTTCAGGTTGCTGTGCGAGCTGCACGCTACCAGCAAGCTTTGCGCCGCTACCATAGCCACAAGGTTCATGCCCGAAGTCTTGAGGAAGGCGACCTTGTTCTTCGGCGCGTTCAGTCGGCCAAGAATTCCAACAAGTTGACGCCGAAGTGGGAAGGCCGTTATCGGGAAGTACGAGTCACCAGGCCTGGCGCAGTCCGCCTAGAGACCAAAGATGGCGTCCCAGTGAGTAATTCCTGGAATATTGAACATCTTCGCAAGTTCTATCCATAAGGCGCGGTTGCCGGGTCTCCCGGCAACCACCTTTTGTACGAGTCTTGCCGCCAAGGCATGTAATCCTTTGTACAAAGCCAGGCGCAGACCCTGTGCATAGTTGAATAAGATTAAGTGTTTTACAATTCTTGTTGATTCTCATGTTTACTTATATGCATGTCCGTCTGAGATATTGTATTGCACTTGCTTCCGGTAAGCATTAACGAACCGCCAAGGTTGCATATCTCTATTTTCTCGTCTTTCTTTTTCTCGAAGGACAGAAGGTTCCCTCGCATACAAGTTTGCCGGGGGGGGGGGGGAATGATGGTATGGATACCGACAGGCGACGTTCAAGGTTGACATCTTGCCGGAAGGAGTACAGCAACGAAAAGCTAAGTTGCAGAAACTTTAAACAATTTTTTGTTTTGTAAGGTTATTCTCCTTGAACGATTTCGACTTTTGTATGGAAAAACTGCACGCGAAGGAACCTTGTCATGATCGGTTGCGCCCTTACTCTGTTTCGAGTCCGCTCAACAGTTTAGGTGGCTGCACTGAAAACATCAAGGTTTCTTGCCAGTAGTGGCACCTCCAGCAGGCTGCTAAAGTCCCGCACCTAGCGCTCGCGGCAAGGGTGTGCGCGCCGGCAAGTTTCCAATAAAGCGTAGGGCGTATACATACAGAGAGAAATCAGACAAGGGAAATAGAATACATTCATTCAGAGCATAGCAAGTTATATTACATGAATAGCTGCCGTGATTCTAACTTAAGATAAAACTGTCTTTGGCATGGAATGGCGGCGACAAAGATAAATGAAGCAGCTAGTCCCTGCGCTAGCCTTCAACCCTCTTGACTTGGTTCACCTTGTCGATGATGGGCGCGACAAGTTCTTCGAGCGCCTTGAGGTCCGCATCCTTTGGCAGGCGGTCGAGAACGTTGGTGAGGTTGATGCCGGGGTTCTTGTACGCCACCTTGGTGAGCACCTTGAGGAGGACGGCCCGACAGAGTTTGCGGGATTCGTTGGCCAGATGGGTTGCTCGATCAGAGTGGAGCAGCTTCACAGCGTCGATCACGCCCTCGAAGAACATGGTCAACTTGGCGCTCGTAGACACCCTGTCATCGGAAGAGTAGTTGAAGCCCTGCAGGCCCATGGTGGACAGTTGTGCTGCAAGCCTCTCCGCGACGTCGATGAGGCGCTCAGTCCAGATCTGCACACCTGCCACATAGTCGTTATGAGTGACGGCGGCGCTCTTGAGCAGGTCCTTCTCATTCTGGAGATATTTGATCCAGACTTTCTCACGAGCCATGCTGCTCTCAAGAGACTCTTTCAGCGTGGTCAACTTCAGCTCCAGATCGGCAATGGATTCCTTGGCTGAGGTGAGTTGCTTGGTCTTGTCGGACATAGCGACCTGCATCTCTGCCAGGCTGTAGAGAGCTTTCTCTCTTTCGGCTTCGAGCGTCGAGATCTTCTTGCTGTGATCCTCAAGGTCCGCCTCCAGCTTCTTCACCTTGTCGGCAAGCTCATTTTTGGTGGCCTCTGCAGCTTCGGCAGCATTGACGGCTTCCTTCAGCTTGCCGGCGTGGTCTGTGACCAGAGCCTCGAGGGCCTGCTTGTGTTTCTGCAACAGCTCTTGGGTCCGCTGCGCGACAAGCTTTTCATTCTTTGCGTCCTTGCCGCGAAGCTTGTCGGCAAGTGCCCTCTCGCGAGCGGTCAGGTCCTCTTCATAAGCGTCGAGCCCGACGCGGCGCTCTGTTAGGCGAGCTTCATCCGCAGCGGCCTATTGTTTGGCCTCCTCTTATGCCTTCTCAACATTAGACTGCTTCATGAGGAGCTCGTTCCATCTTTGACTCAGCTGCTCTTGACTCGTCCTCAGCTCCTGAAAGGCCTCAGCGTACCAGGTTTGGGTCTCCTCGATGCGCTTCTGGAAATCCGCCTCTGCTGGTTCGACAATTGCTGCCCTGGAGTCTAGCTTCTCTCTTCGAGTGCGGTAGAGCGTCTGGAGTTTTTGGAAGTTGTCGCTCATGGTTTGGAGGAGCTGCTCTTCCTTGGATTTGCTGCTGCTGGCACTTGGTTCATCAACGATCTCGAGCCCGACAGCGGCGATGACATCCTCGTCAAGGATTTCCCCTTCAGTTGGCACCCCAATGCTTGCTGTTCCTGGTATGCCGACGAACAGGTTGTCGCCAACCTTGAGGTATTTGCTTGAAGAGGGAGGGGCTTCGGATGTTGACGGCTGATCCTCAACAGCCGCCTCACCGGCAGCTGGGGGCTCCGTGGTCGGCGTAGCGTCTGGCGCTCCTACGGCAGGAATGCCGTTAGTACGGTCACCGGTCTCCTTGCCGGCCCTCTCAGCAGACTCCTTGGTGGTCTCTTCCTGTGCGGTCCTGGCGGCCTCGGCGGCAGCATCCTTGGCGGCCTCGGCGGCAGCATTCTTGGCGGCCTCGTCAGCGGCAACTCTGTCGGCCTCGGCGGCAGCATCCCTGGCGGTCTCCTCGATCACAGCATCAACATCCATGTGTTTCGTCGAGGGAAGATCTGAAGGCCAAGAAAACAAACAAGATAAGGCCGAGGAAGAAGTTCAAGAAGACAAAAAAAAAGACAGAATGACAAGTACCCCGAGGCAAACGGTTTACCTGTGTCGAGCTATTGAGAGGTGGCTTCTCCTTTCCCGGCAACACCGGTTGCCGAAGTAGGGCCACCAGAGCCCGCGCTTGCCGGCTCCTCTTCATCGCGATAGAGCTCACTAGAGGAAGCCTTTGTCAGAGATCCATCTCTGGGCAATGTGGTTGACGGAGGCGGCACGTTAGGAGTGGCTTCTGATGATGCTCCTTGTTGCCGCTCCCCCTACAAGCCCGGTGATGTCAGTAGAGAAGATACACACCCCGACACTTGCCAGCGGAAAGTGAGTAGTGAACTCATGCTGGGGGCTGCGTCGGGGGCTGCGTTGAGGGCTTGACTCCGGGCTGATGGTGGTCAACTCTGGTGCACTTGTGGTGCTTGCCGGCGGCTCATCGCCCGTTGAAGTTTTTGCCCTCTTCACCATCCTTTGCGCCAACGTTTCTGTATCTCTGCGGGAACAGGCCAAGGCAAGACAAATCAATTAAGCAAGACCAGAAATCCAGAAGATAAAGATGTTACAGGACCCTTATTCTTCCTCTTCTCCTTCTGAGCTAAAGGCAGAGAGGTCAAAGTCAACTTCTGCCACAGTGTCCATGTGGGGAGGTGGAGGAGTAGTCCTGGGTCGCTTGGCCGCGGCAGAAGCGGAAGGTTGATGGGTTGAGACACCAGAGGTGGCCCTCCGAAGAACACGTTTCTTCTTCTTCTCTTCAAGAGCTGGGGGCTCCTCGTGCAGCTGTCCCTCGGCTGTATCCTTGGCAGAAGGCCCCCCGGCAACTGTGCCACTATGCTCTCCGGCAACCTCGCCCTGCCCGGCAAGTTTTTCCTCTGACATCACTTCTTCTTCGCTGACTTCCCCTTCCGTGTAGCCAGCGCTGCCGGCCTCCGCAGCAAGATTCGCCTCTTCCACCCTGCTGGCGATATACGCCACTTCCTCCTCGGTAGTGGTGGGGATGAGGTTCGTTTCTGCCCGGGTGGCTCTCTGCGACAAGTTCTCGAAGAATTCCTGTGCCTGCTCTGTGGATGGCTCATCCCAAGTTCCGTCAAGGCCATGAGCATTGCACCCCGGCATCAGGGCGATGATTGAGGCCAGGGCGGAGTTGTTGCACAAGGGAATTACGCCAGCCGGCAACTTGTGCTTCGCGTCAGTTCTGAATAGCTTTTGGCATAGAGCCGTGTGCTGCATGACCGTCAAGTTGTTGTTCAACCCAGGGCGCAGCCTCATGATATCTGCCGCATTCCGGAACTCCCAGGCTGGTCTCCCCTTGTTCTGCAGAGGGGCGATGCGCCGGCGAAGGAAATCAGCGCCAACCATCTCTATTGAGAGCCCGACAGCTTTGAGGCGGTGAATTCTGGTAACTGCAATTGTGAGCTTCTCATCTTGAAGATCGAAGGCGCTCCAATCAGTACCGCGTGCCATTTTTGTTTGTCGAAGCGAACAGAAGGGCTGAGGGTCAGTCTCCTGAATCCAGCACCACTTGGCTCGCCATTCTTCCCATTTCTCGCGGTAGACCCCGTCTGGGTATATATCCTTGTTCCACGCCCTTGGAATCCAGTCTATAGAACCAGAAAGGGCGTCTCCCTTTTGGATGCGGGGAATAAAGTAATGGCGGAAGAGGGCTGTGCTAGGAACTACTCCGGCAAAATTTTCACAAAGATGAGCAAAGGTTGACATGCATGTCACGGCGTTCGGCGTAAAATCCAAGAGTTGGAAGCCGTATGTGTACATGATGTCGACGAAGAAATCAGAAAATGGGGGACAGAGCCCGCAATAAAAGTAATCGGCGAAGAAGTGAAATTTATCTGGCCACCCTTGGAAGAACCTGGGCTCACGCGAGTAGCAGGATGAGCCTTCGTCTCCTTCGCCCACATGCACTGGTATCGCTCCCTCAGGGCGCCCGCATCGAGCACCGGGGTGAAGACGGCGTGCTCCCTCCGCATCTTCGCCAGATCACTCTCCGAGACGGCGGTTTTCACCCCCTTGCCCTTGCTTGCCTTGGGCGGCATGGCGGCAATGGTGGCAGAGGTCGGGGATGGAGAGGGTGTGGAGGCGGCAGATGAATGGGAAGGGCTCTGTTTCGGGCTCGGGGAAGGAGACGACGGCGGTTCCCAGATTGGAAAAGACAAGAGGTAAATGAGCAGCGCTTCTGCGGATTCCTTTTTATGGGGAAGGCGCGGGGCTGCCACTTTACTAGCCAACATGAAAACGCTTTTGCGAGCGCGCTGCAGTTACGGCCGCTCCGCGCACGTATCCCACTTCCCGCATTCTATGGGCATTGTGTGTGTGTGGGGGGGGGCGCAGTAAACAGAATGATTACAACAGTTAACTCCTCCCACGCGTGCCCGTGCACTGTTTGGGCCTAGCCCAACAATGCCTCGCACCCGTGTATGGCCTAGGCCCGGGGGCTCCTGTCGGTGTACTAAAGTTTGGGTATTTTAGTACCCCATACTTGTGCACGGGCGGTTGCAGCCACACCAGCGGCAAGGTCTGTTGGGGGACAGCTAGACGCAAGTACGACAACGTCAAGAAGGCATTCAAGTTAACAGACAGAAGACCAATGGCTGGTGATCCCGGCAAGATCTTGCCGGGATGGCTTGCGAAGCCCCGGCAAGACCTCGCCACCCTGTCACCGCTCCAGTGCAGCGACTAGCTTGTCTTTTAGCTGTTGTCCTCCTGGTAACGTGTCAGGCACTAACGGCGGAGGAGGGTTAAGCGGTGCTGATGGGACGGTCTCTTTTCCCGCCCCCAAGACGCTAAGGGACACCTCAACGGAGCATTTAATGCGTTTGTCCTAAGTCGTCAGTATTAGGTATGATAACACTGTAGCAGCTTTACACCTCATGTATGTACTGTACGCCACTGTTGGTGACCCCTTCGAATGTATAAAAGGAGGCCCAAGGCGTAGCTACAGGGAGGAGGATCTTCTGGCCCATTCTGCATGCGTAGCTGCTGCTCGAACGTACTGTTCATTGCAAGCGCTCTTAGGGTTTGGGCTGAAACACATCTAATACAACCAGAGCAGGAGTAGGGTTTTACGCTTCTCAGCGGCCCGAACCTGGGTAAAAATCCCTCGTGTTGTTCGTTGGATCTGCTCTTTGTGCAAGCCTTTCTCCCTGCCGAACCAGTAAAGGGGTCTACGTGATCCCATAGGTGTCGTACGCCGACACAAGTCTTCCAGGTATGTTGTGGTAGACAACGGTATGGGTGAGAAGAGGCAGACCAAAATCCTTGTTAATGTTCTTCGGTACATGCCAATCATACGAAGGCTTCAACGTCTTTTCATGGTCGAAGAGACGGCCAGACAGATGACATGGCACAAATTGGGCAAAAGAACCGAACTAGATCCAGATGGCAATCAGATGTTGGTACACACATCGGATGCTTTTGCGTGGAAGCACTTCGATGCATTACATGCGGATAAAACGGCAGATCCAAGGCATCCTCGAGTCTGCGTCAGCACAGATGGGTTCAATCCGTTTGGTATGACGGCAACCCAATACAGTTGTTGGCTTGTATTTGTCATTCCACTCTGTGACGCCCCCAATTTGACCGTACGCTAACCATACACGCAAATGCATACGACCAAGATTAGGGGCTCACGGGAAGATATCACAACACAACTCTAGACACAAATTAAAGTCATACGAGCTTCATATTACAAGCCAGGGGCCTCGAGGGCTCGAATACATAAGCTCAAATTCAACAAGTCAGCGGAAGCAAATAATATCTGAGTACATACATAAGTTAAACAAGTTTTGCCTTAAGAAGGCTAGCACAAACATAACAACATATCGAAAGAGGCGAGGCCTCATGCCTGGGAACCTCCTATCCTACTGCTGGCCGGGGACAGCCTCCACGTAGTAGTAGGCTCCGGCGGTGGTGTAGTAGTCATCTCCGACGTACTTCATCTCCTGGGCTCCGTCATCTGAACGCGGTAATCGTATCAAGGGGGAAAGAGAATGCAAAACAATGGTGAGTACTCATCCAAAGTACTCGCAAGACTAACATCAGAACTATGCAAAGTATGCATCATTATCAAAGGGAGAGGGGGTTATATCTGGACTGACTGCAGAAAGCAAGAATGAGAGGGGGAAGGCCTAGTCCTATCGAAGACTAGCATCTTCAACACCTTGCATCATTAGAAGAGTGTAGATTGGAAACTCATATGTAACAATATCATTGTAGCAATTTTATTAAGTAACCACGCCCAGAGATCCTTCCTCGACTCGCAGGAGAAAGCACTCTCGGAGCCAACCTTCATTTCAAATTATCACTTTTAGTTATATTAGCTCGGGATACAACTCCAAGTCGTCCTGTTACCGTGGACACGACTATTTGAATAGTTAACTTCATCCCTGCAGGGGTGCACCATGTTTTCCATCACGCTTGATCACCTTTGGCCGGACACACTTTCCTGGGTCATGCCCGGCCTCGAAGATCAACACGTCGTTGCCCTACCTAGGCTCAACAGAGAGGCCAGCCCGCCGGTCTAAATCCTAAGCGCGCAGGGGTCATGGGCCCACTCACCCTTTGCACTCCTGCACGATGCGAGGGCGACCGAGGTCAGTCCTAGCATCACTTAATACAAGATCAATGCCGTTGCGGACCACTCGGGTGCGCGCCGCTCCATTGTTGACATCCGAAGAGCTTCGGCTGATACAACGACGCCGAGTACCCATAACTTCTCCCACATGAAGGTTAGTGCGAAAAGGTCAAATGACCAACTCAGATCAAATACCCAAACCATTAGCATTTTATTAATTGTGATGACGAGCGCGATACACGATATGTGGTCCCGTCGCCCCATCTCGAGGTCTTGTGGCAAGGGCCAAGAATGCCCGGCCACGCCCCGTTGTATTACACCAACACCCTCCGGTCATCCCGACCTCATCATGTATCCTCCGGTCATCCTGACCTCATCATGTATCAACAGTAAAGTAAATGTAACCGTGTGTATATAACACCAAGGGGGAAACCCAAGGGATTAACCTCGAAGGATCCCACCTGATGTAACCGTCAAGGTGACCAGAGAGGATTCACCCTCGATGGTCTACACTTGAGGGGTTGCACGACAGAGTCGTCGTCGGGAGTGGTGAAGGAGGAATCACCCTCGATAACCATGACCGACTAGCTGCACTAAAGAGTTAGCATCATGAGTACTTCACGAGGTGTCACCCTCGATAACCACAACCGACTAGCTGCACTACAGAGTTAGCATCATGAGTACTTCATGAGGTGTCACCCTCGGTACTCGATAGTAGCTCTATAGAGTCATACAACTAAGGGGTGTGCGGTGAATGTGACGGGCATGGCTTGTCGGTCGGTTGACCGAGTCTTCAAGTCTTCGAGTCGTCGATGAAGAAGCAGGGGCAACTGGGACTACGGGATCACAGGGGATCACTAACCATCCTATACTAAGCAGGTGATATGAAAGCAGGTACAGTAGCAGTTCATCAAAAACAGGCTATGCATCACAATAGGAGCTCGCTATAACAGTAGCAAAAACTAATGCAAGCATGAGAGAGAAGGAAACTGGGCGATATCAGAATGCTCAAGGGGGGGGGTGCTTGCCTTGCTGCTCTGCGGCAAAAGGCTGATCGTTAGTCGCGTAGTCGTACCCGGCAACAACGTCAGTCTCGGGGTCTATCGCAGTACCGAGGTCTACCGGAAAAGAAGTAACGGAGGGGAAGAAATAAATAACGGAGCAATCAAATGCAACACAAATGCAATGGCACGACAAGATGTGAGGGTGACATGCTCTAATGCATCCCTAAGCATTTTAAAAGATGGGGGGAAATATCTAGCGATATTTTACCAGCTCCAGGTATTTTTTTGACAGATGATCCTAATGCAAAATGTCCAAGTTCATCATGTTAGGAGCATGTGACACACGAACGGACAGTGTATTCAGATTCGTGGGATTTGTCTGAGCAACTTGGATGTATAAAACTTTTTCATCCGAGCTACGGTTTATTTTCTATGTTTTTCTAAAGTTTAAATGATTTCCTGGATTTAATATTATTTCGAAATTAAAAGCAAAAAATGCTAGCTATACACAAGAAGTGTACACGACAGTGAGCATTAGAGGCTGACAGTGGGACCAAGGGTTAAAGTCAACAACCCAGTCAGCGTTGACTGGTCAAAGTGAACAGTGCCTGCAGGACCCAACTGTCATTGAAAGTGGTTAAATTGATTTTGGTTATTTAGTTTAATCTCTAAGGGACCCACATGTCATCTATACATAGACTAATCTAAAGTCTAATTAAACTCTAGTCTAAACAGGGGCAAGCCCCATCGGCAATGGCCCAAGCCGGCCACTAGTGTGCTTGCCATGGCCAGCACAGCACGCACGGGCGCATAGCAACCATGGCCATGGCCAAGCATCAGCAGCAGCTAGCGACAACACTAAGCAGGTAGCGGCATGAGCAGCAGAGTAGCAGCAGCGGGCGCTAGGAGGCTGCGGCGCGGCGCAACGCACCGATTAGCAGCCGCAGTTGGGAAACAACAGATGCGAGCACAACGGCAGGGAGCACCGGAGCAGCAGTTGGGCGCACTGGCGCGCGTACGCGGGCACGGCTGGGCATGCTAGGCACGTCCAGGAGCAGCAGCAGTACGTGGGCGCGTGCGGACGTGGAGCTCCAGCGGCCATGGCGGACGAAGCTCACGAGGCGGTCAATACAGGCATGGATCAAGCCGGAGAAAAGGGGCAAATGGAGGAGGGGCTCACCACGGTGCCGGAGGTAAGCTCAAGGTTGACGGGGACGGGCCGGAGATGAGGCAATCGACGATGGCGACCGGCGATGTACGCGGTGAAGATGAGCACGATGGCGAACGTACGGGACGGATCCGCTCGATTTGATGCTCGGGATGGACGACGTCGACGGTGGCGGTCCTCCTGGACGTATCCACGGGCGCCGGGGAGCATGGTGGCCGCGGGATCGACGATGACACGGCGACGGTGGCGTCTATTAGGTGCGGGGGAAAATGAGCAGAGGCACAGGAAGGGAAAGGAATAGGCTAGGGTTCGTCTCAGGGGTCGCAGGGATGCTCTTAACCTCCAAGGGGGCCGTGGGATGGCCGGCGCGTGGCCGGGCGCCATGGGATGGCCGCCACGATCCCATGCGTGTCTCCTGTAGCGAGAGGAGGAAGACAATTAGACAAGTGGGGAATGTGGGCTGGGCCTCCCATTTTGCTAGATGGGCCATTGTGCTCAGTAGATTAGGTCCTCCTCTTTTTTTGTACTGTTCTATTTACTTCACCTCTTTTCTATTTTAAATAGCTGCTAAAAGAATTTTGTTATTTATGAAAACTGACACATAAATACTGTGTATTATTAGGAGCTAGCACACAAAGTTTGGAGGCAGTTGGAGTTAAATAAATAATTGTTTATTTTGAAAAGGCCATTTTATTTGCTAATGGACCACTTATTAAGTTCCTAGGAATTATTTGGTGAGTCAAATGATGTTGGTTACAACATGACAATGATCAGGAATAATTATAGAATAATTTGAACATTTTAGTTTTATTGTTTCAATAATTATTGTTTTCGAATTTATTTAAAATTCGAATTTGACATTGATTTTAATTAGGGGCAAATAGGCTTAGCAAAAAGGGGGGCATGGCATCATTAGTAGGGGATCACTGTAGCATGACACTGGGGGTGTTACACACTCAATCTCCCCCCCAGACAGATTATGCAAAGAAAGAACATTTTCCTAACGTTGATAATTCCAGGGCCCAACTATCCGGGGAAGAATATGAATGTGTACATGCAGCCGCTTAAGGATGAATTGCAAGAAGCTTGGGATAATGGGTTCAAGACATACGACGCCGCTAGAAAAGAAAACTTCAAAATGCATGTCTGGTACATGTACTCGATGCATGACTTGCCGGCGTATGCACTATTCGCTGGCTGGGGTACGCATGGAAGGTTCCCGTGCCCCACATATAATGCAGCTCTTCAGTTTCATTAGCTACAGGCGGGCCACAAGTTTTCTTGCTTCGACTTGCATAGACAGTTCCTGGATCCTCGCCATAAGTTCAAAAAAGACAAGAAGAACTTCATCAAAGGTAAAGTTGTCAAAAACTCTGCACCACCTGCGTTGACAGGCCAACAGATCCTGGATCAGTTAAACGTTCTCGAGCTTGATCCAGAGCGTCCAGGATATTTCAAGGGGTATAATTTGGAACACACCTGGACTCACAAGACATGCTTGTGGGATCTGCCTTACTTCAAAGACCTCCTTCTTCCACACAACATCGATGTGATGCACACTGAAAAGAATATTGGGGATGCCCTTTTTGGTACATTGTTCGACATAGATGGGAAGTCAAAGGATAATCCTAAGGCTAGAGTTCATTTGCAGACTCTATGTGATAGACCATTACAAAACATGCGACAACCAAAAGGAAAGCAGAACTGAACGAAGCCAAAGGCCTGGTTCAATCTTATAAGGGGAGCTATGACGGAAATGATCTTGTGGGAGAAAATGCACTTGATGTTCCCCGATGGGTATGCAACGAATCTAAAGAGGGGAGCGAGTCTTGAAAAATTCAAAATATTTGGTCTCAAGAGTCATGATTGGCACATATGGCTTGAGCGGGTAATGCCGGTGATGTTGTGTGGCTTTATCCCTGAGGACGAATGGCTAGTACTGGCAGAGCTGAGCTATTTCTTCCGTGTTCTTTGTGCGAAAGAAATATCGCCTGGCGTGCTAGGAGACTAGAAGGACTCATGAACATATAGAGCTAGTCGAAATCAAACAAAGCACCCATTTAGATGTCCCCGATGTCTATATTATGGCTCAACAGGCGACCCAAGTTTTCTATCTACCGTGGGTCTGCCAAACTAATACATACCTGAATGGTTGGGATGCCGTTTATGAAGTGCCGCCACGTAACACACCACCTCCCCCCAATGAAGAGGATTATGATGCTCACATTAACCCAGACACATATGAAGGAGAATTCTTCCAAGAAACATGTCTTTCCAAAAAACGTTTCAAGAACCGCTCTACTTCTTCACCCCAGAACATGTAAGTACACAACGACAGTGAAGAATCCGACTTCACCCCTGAGCCGGAACAAGAAGAGGTTACTGCTGCGGATGACCTGTCAATGCTTGACCGATTACAGAAAGACCTTCCACCTGTTGATGCCGCTAAACCCGATGAGCACGTCATTCATGATGACACGCATGATAGTGATGATGATGATGCATTTATTGACGATCCAGACGATTATTAGTTTGTATGCATCCCAACTTAAATTATATACATATTATTGTTCATGTCAGGTATTCAATTTTTTTATGTTGTACTAATTTCGTTTACTTTTTGTCACGACATCTGTTGAAAGATGGTGGGCGCGGGTCCAGAGGGCTCCGCGAGTTCTTCTTCGTCGGCGGCCCGCGGGAGGGGTACTTCCATTCCACTCCTATCTCTCCGGAGAGCCTTGATAGACAGTATAGGGACACCGGCGGGCACTTCTTCATCGGCGTCGTTGCCCACCGGGAGAGGAGGTCGGGGAGGGAAGGAGAAAGGTAAAGGAAGTGGCCGCGGGAGAGGTAGACTGACTGCTACGCCTTCCTCAACACCACCCCCAGCTCATTCACCCAAGCACAGGACTGCTAGGGTGGACCCCTTTGAGGTGAAGGCTACAGGGACTCCGGAGCACGAGCCTCGGGTCGACGGGCCTTCGGCCAATGAGACTCCAGTCCTAGAGGCTTCGACCCACGAGACTCCGGCCCATGAGACTCTGGCCCACGAGACTCCGGACCATGACAGGGATCGGGCTACGTCCCAGGAGACGTCTGGATGGGGTACCTGGCCGGAACTGCCTGAGGGGCCGAGTGGCCATGCTGATGGTGGCGGGGATGAGTTTACTTATAGTGAGGGCGAGGTGGTTGAGGGGGTCACTGTGTACCAGCGTGGTAGTACACGGCTCCCGCCCCTGCCGGCGAACCGCGAGCAGAGGCCGGTGATTAGGCCTGATGGGGAGAAGTAAGTGCATTTACTCTTTTTGTACCTTTTGCCTTCACATTTCTTCAAATATCTAATGCGTTGGCCTTGTCATACTGCAGGGGTTGGCATCACGCCAAGGGAGTCCGCAGGCCCAACACCATCCTTGGTGTGCTTTGCCGGCATAATTTCCCAGGGTTTGTCATGTTGCTCGGTGAGGGTCAGCTTCCCCAACTAGGATTGAGCTGGGAGCACTACAAGGCTATCCAGGCCCCGCCGGAGGAGATGATCGACGGTGTCTTGTGCCTCATGAGGGCCGAGATGGTGATCAGAAGCTTTTGGGTAATTTCTTTGTTACACAATTAAAAATTAACAATAGATAGTTATTCTACTAATCAGTGTTATCTCGTTTGATTATAGACCTTCTACAGGTGTGAGGAGGGATACGAGGAGGAGGCGACAAAGGTTATCGATACCGAGTGCAAGCGCCTATTACCAAACTTACGGCACGAGGCTCGGCCGCAGGCTGTTCGAGACTACTACGCCTAGCGTTGTGTTAAGAAGGACAAGCCATCGTGCCACGAAAAGTTTCTCAAGAAGCATCAGTACATGAAGGTAATTACCTATTCTTAAGGCCTTGTACATAGTTTCCTTGATTTGATTCGTAGGCGTAGCGCTCAAATTTCTCTTTACTAGCTTAGGTTCCCTCGAGATGGTGTGCGGATAAGATGGATTGTTGGGAGGCGTTGGTGGATGAGTGGTGCACAGACGACCGGCGAGCCGTCCACGACGCTGCGAAGGACAGGCGTGCCCAAATGGTTGGTGTGTGATACGTCTCCAACGTATCTACTTTTCCTCACCCTTTTGCCCTTGTTTTCGACTCTAATTTGCATGATTTGAATGAAACTAACCCGGACTGACGTTGTTTTCAGCAGAACTACCATGGTGTTGTTTTTGTGCAGAAATAAAAGTTCTCGGAATGGAACAAAACTTTTTGGAGATTTATTTTGGAAATTATAAAAAATACTGGAGCCAAAAACCACCGGAGAGGGGCCCAGGGTGAGCATCACCCACCAGGGCGCGCCAGCCCCCTCTCGGCGCGCCCTGGTGGGTTGTGCCCACCTCGGGGCCCCACTTGCCCTATCTCCACCACTATAAATTCCTAAATTCGGAGGAAAAAATCAGGGAGAAAGAATTATCGCGTTTTACGATATGGAGCCACTGCCACCTCCTGTTCTTCACCGGGAGGCCAGATCTGGAGCCCGTTTGGGGCTCCGAAGAGGGGAATCTTCGGTCTTCGTCATCACCAACCTTTCTCCATCGCCAATTCCATGATGCTCCCCACCGGGAGTGAGTAATTCCTTCGTAGGCTTGCTGGTCGGTGATGAGTTGGATGAGATTCATCATGTAATCGAGTTAGTTTTGTTAGGGCTTGATCACTAGTATCCATTATGTTCTCAGATTGATGTTGCTATGACTTTGCTATGCCTAATGCTTGTCACTAGGGCCCGAGTGCCATGATTTCAGATCTGAACCATTTATTTTATCATCTCTATATCCATGTTCTTGATCCGATCTTGCCTAGTCATATGCACCTATTACGTGTTATGATCCGTCAACCCCATAGTGACAAAATTTGGGATACTTCGCGGTGATGACCGTAGTTTGAGGAGTTCATGTATTCACCATGTGTTAATGCTTTGTTCTGGTTCTCTATTAAAAGGAGGCCTTAATATCCCTTAGTTTCCTTATGGACCCCGCTGTCACGGGAGGGTAGGACAAAAGATGTCATGCAAGTTCTTTTCCATAAGCACGTATGACTATTTACGGAACAAATGCCTACATTACATTGATGAACTGAGCTAGTTCTGTATCGCCCTAGGTTATGACTGTTACATGATGAATATCATCCAACGAGTTACCAATCCAGTGCCTACGATCTTTCCACTTATTTCTCTTGCTAAGTTACTACTATTGTTGCTGCTGTTCCAATTGCTACAAAACTATTACTACTACTGTTACTGCTACTGTTACTATTGCTACTGCTATCAAAACCACCATATTACTGTGCTACTGATCGCTTTGTTGCAGATATTTAATCTCTAGGTGTGGTTGAATTGACAACTCAACTGCTAATACTCTCAAGTATTCTTTGGCTCCCCTTGTGTCGAATCTATAAATTTGGGTTGAATACTCTACCCTCGAAAACTGTTGCGATCCCCTATACTTGTGGGTTATCAAGACCTTTTTCTGGCGCCGTTGCCGGGGAGCATAGCAATATTTGTTGAGTCACTTGGGATTTATATCAATTTATCATTATGAAGAATCTGAAGGATCAAAAGACCAAGATTTTTTTCTCTACTACGAGGGGAGGTAAGGAACTGCCATCTAGCTCTACACTTGATTCACCTTCTGTTATGAGTAAGTTTGCAGCACCACCACATGCTAGTAATCCTGATATGTCACAAGTTATTGATGATGCTACTTCTGCTATAAATGATGCTAGTACCATGCTTGATGATAATGTGCCGCTAGGAGAATTTCTTGATGAACAAATTGCTAGAGCTAAAGAAAATGAAATTGCTGAAACTGATGAAGCTTATGAAACTGATTATGATTATGAAACTCCTATTAGTCCTAGTTCTCCTAAGTTTGAAATGCCTAAGATACCTGAAGGTTATGTTATGGATGAGGAGATAACTAGAGAAATTCTTTTCTTGCAAGGATAGAGACGATCTTAAGAAATTGCTATGCAAGTATAAGGAAAAAACTTTGAATGCTAGAATGAAATGTGATCCTAAGTTTGCTACTTCACCTATCTGTGTTACCGATAAGGATTATGAGTTCTCTGTCGACCCAGAGTTAATTACTTTGGTTGAATCTGATCCTTTCCATGGCTATGAAACTGAAACTGTAGTGGCACACCTTACTAAGCTGAATGATATAGCCACCCTCTTTGCTCATGATGAGAAGATTCACTATTATTACATCCTTAAGCTATTTCCATTCTCATTAAAGGGTGATGCTAAGACATGGTATAATACTCTTGCTCCTGGTTGTGTGCGTAGTCCCTAGGATATGATTTACTACTTATCTGAAAAATATTTTCCTGCTCATAAGAAACAAGCTGCCTTACAGGAAATATTAACTTTGTGCAAATTGAAGAAGAGAGTCTCCCACAAGCTTGGGGGAGGCTTCTCCAGTTGCTTAATGCTTTGCCTGATCATCCTCTCAAGAAAAATGAAATACTTGATATATTTTATAATGGACTAACCGATGCTTCTAGGGACTTCCTTGATAGTTGTGCTGGTTATGTTTTCAGGGAACGAACTGTTGAACAAGCTGAAGAATTATTGAATAACATATTGAAAAATTATGATGATTGGACTTTTCGTGAACCACTGCCTAAACCTACTCCGAAGAAGAGGGGTATCTTATTTCTCAGTCCTGAAGATATGCAAGAGGCAAAGAAATCTATGAAGGAAAAAGGTATTAAAGCTGAGGATGTTAAGAATTTGCCACCTATTGAAGAAATACATGGCCTTGACACACCACCACCTCCACAGGTGGTAGAGGTAAATTCTTTATTAAAGTTTAATGAAAGTGACATCCCTCAGAATAAACCTCCTAGTCAATGCTTATATGAGTTTGATAACTATATTATGAAGCAAGATCATTTCAACGCTCATGTTCTGAAACAATTGAAATACAATTGTGATATGATTGCTCGCTTGAGTAACTTGCTATTTAGAATCAGTAATGATGTTAGAGGTGTAGGAAAGCATGCCTCTATGGTTCAAACCCAATTAGAACAAGTAGCTAAGTATCAAAAGGAATTGCATGATGAAATGAATAGTAATATGCATGACTTTGCTGCTAGAGTACTAACTAGAGGAGGTAGAATGACACAAGAACCACTCTATCTCGAGGGTCATCCTAAAAGAATTGAACAAGACTCTCAGAGAATTAATCCTGATGCACCTAGTCCTTCTTCAGGGGCAAGAAAAATAAAAATAAACATGATAGGACTTTGCATACCTCTAGTCAACCCGAGAAACAAAAACTTCCTGATAATAATGACGTCTCTATTTCCGATGCTAAAACTCAGTCTGGTAGTGAACATCAACCTAGCGATAATGAAAATGATAATGATGATATTCATGATGATACTCAACCTAGTAATGATAGAGAACCAGATAATGATGTTGAAATAGAGCCTGCCCCTGATCTTGATAACCCACAACCTAAAAATAAATGTTATGATAAAAAAGACTTTGTGGCTAGGAAACATGGTAAAGAAAGAGAGCCATGGGTTCAGAAACCCATGCCATCTAAGAAAAAGGATGATGAAGAATTTGAGCGCTTTGTTGAAATGATTAGGCCAGTCTTTTTTGCGTACCCGTTTGATTGATATTTTGAAAATGGCCCCTTATGCAAAGTATATGAAAGACATCATCACCAATAAAAGAAAAATAGCTGAAGCTGAAATCTCCCCCATGCTTGCTAATTATTCTTTTAAGGATGGAGTACCTAAAAAACTTGGAGATCCGAGAATACCAACTATACCTTGCTCCATCAAAAGAAACTATGTTAAAACTGCTTTGTGTGATTTGGGAGCCGGTGTTAGTGTTAGGCCTTTCTCCTTATATAAAAGACTTGATTTGAATAAACTCACACCTACTGAGATATCATTGCAAATGGCTAACAGATCAACATCCATACCTATTGGTATTTGTGAGGATGTGCCCGTTGTTGTTGCAAATGTTACTATCTTAACGGACTTTGTTATTCTTGAGATGCCCGAGGACGACAACATGTTGATATCCTTGGTAGACCCTTTTTGAATACTGCAGGGGCTGTTATTGATTGCAATAAAAGCAAAGTCACTTTTCATATTAATGGTAATGAGCACACGGTGCACTTTCCGAAGAAACAATTTCAAGTGAGCGGTATAAATGTTATTGAAGAATCTCCGACCATCACTATTGGAAGTTTTCAATTAGCTCTACCTCCTGCCAATTTTTTTTGATATACTTATTGTTGGGGATATGCACATCCCCATTGAGGTAACCTAGTGTTTTTACGAAAGTTCTTCGGTTTCATGCTAATCGGAAGTGGTTGTTAATAAGACTTGATCAACCTTATTAATGAATCATTTTTGAGAGGTATGACATCGATGAATCTAGTAAGCACAACTTTCTGCTCCCACATTTTATTTTCTGTTTTAGTTAGTCAAATAAAATAAAATGCCATGTTTATCTTGTTTTCTATTTTCTCCGTGCAATAAAAAAATGACCCAAAAATAAAAATTCTCAGAATGCCCTGAAAATTTAACACGATTTTTTTCCGAATATTTATGAATTTTTGGTGCAAATAACACCTGAGGGGGGTGCACCTGGTGCCCACAATACACCAGGGCACGCCAGCACCCCCAGGCGCGCCTGGTGGGTTGTGGCCCCCACGTGGGCCCCCTCACTTATCTCTTTAGCCCACATTGTCACCTACCTCCAGCAAAAAATCACCACAACCACCATTTTCGTGTTCTTGCTCTAAAACCCGCGGATTTCGATCTCTTTGCTCGAAGCTTTGTTTCCGAAACTATTTGGAGGGATTGCTACTTGGTATGTGACTCCTCCATTGCTCCAATTAGTTTTTGTTTTAGTGGGTTATTTTTAGAGTAATTAGCTACTCTTGGTGCTGCTGTAGATGAGCTTGCATGTTGAATTCTTAGAGTTCTAAGTAGTTTGAATGCTCAACATGGCCTCTATGCATGCTTAGGAGTAGTTGCTAGCAATCTTACAAAGTTTTGTTGACAATTTTTTGTGGAATAAAAACTTTCAGAATTTTTATAGGAATAAAAATGCTATTCTTTAGGAGTTCTTTGAGGAGGAGATCCTCGGGAGCCTCGTCAAGTGGAAGCTCAGTTCGATAGTCTTATGTTGAACCAAGCAAAAGCTCGATGCGAGATGCCGCTACCAAATCATGCTTGTCGCCTTGCCATGAGTTCATGGAAGGTGCATGTATTAAGGAGGAATTTTATCAATTTATCCACAACACAGGGCTTGCTTCCTTCATCCCAGATAAGGGCCCCAGCGCCACGAACTCACGAAAACCTTCACAAAGAAATTTAAATATTTTCCTCGTGAGTCTAGAGTCTCATTTAACCTGTACGATCATTCCTTTACCATGCCATTAGAAATGTTTAGCGATGCATGCAAACTCCATATGAGGGTTCCTTCGATGAACCAAGAAGATCCGAGTACGAATCATTTTTAGTAAATCTTTGCTTTGGCGAAGATAGAGGGGTTACACAAGGGAGAATTAATAGCATCCATTTTCCATCACTCCAATATTTTGCGCTCTTCAATGGTAAATGTATTGTAGGCAAACAAGATTGTAGCACACTATGTGCTCATGATTTGAGTCTCTTACAAACTGCCATAACTGGGAATAAGGATTATAATCTTGGTGCAATTGTTGCATGGAGGTTGCAGCTTAATGCTGCTAGTGGTAATTTTTATGGAGGAATTTATGCCTCCCGTGTAGCTGAGAGATTAAATGTTTCACCTTGGCCTAATGACCCCATCCTACCCACTCAGTATTTAGACTTTGATGCTATGAAGCGTCATAAGTTCCTTATGGGTACGACCACCAACTACACCTATAACTTGAGATTCAATAAGAAACCTGTTGTGCCTGTTGTTTTGCCTGCTCCTGCTCTCTTTGATTTTCACACTAGGGGAAGATATTATGTTCTTGAGAGCGAAGCTTATGAGTACAACACGGAGGTTGAAGCTGCCAGGAGGGCTGCGGAGTCTGCTCCGAGGTTCTCGATGAGCCATCACCCAGATTATTATTCTTACGGATGGTGATTACCAAGCTAGGACAAAAGCCTAAGCTTGGGGGAGTAAGTATTTCCACCGACATTACATTCATGTTCGCACATATCATTCCAGTTGTCGGTGTTCATACTTTTTCATTGTAATATCCATGCTAGATTTGTTTTCTTACTTTCTTCTTGTGTGTTTGAAAAACTTTGAGAAAACCCAAAAACATTTCCTACTTCTTTTTAGTTTTTCTTTCTATCTTAGTTTAATTGTTGCATCAAAAGAAAACCAAAAAGATTTCTCGCTTCTTCTTTTGTTTGTTGGGAGCTATCCCGTGTAAATAGTTTTTCTCGTTTTAGTTTTTCTTCATTAATTTGCTTCCTTCAAGAAAAACCAAAAACTCCAAAAATATTTCAGTGTGTTTCTCTGAAATTATTTTCTTTTTACTCGAGTCATACCTAGGAGAAGACCACGATGAAATTGTTGAGTGGTTCTCATCCGCATTATCGTCTACCTAACAAAGAACCCATATTACCTTGTCTTCTCCTCTTGAATAAAATGTTTGCAGATTCCAGCTTAGTCGACGGCATTCTTGCACTGTTATTATTCTCTTATCATTTGATCGTGCAAGTGAAAGGCAATAATGACGACATTTGATGAATTGACTATGGGAGAGAAAGGCGGGTATGAACTCAACTTGTTTTTGTTTTTGTAAATATGTTTAACCTAGTATCCCTTGATTCAGCTCATTATGATCCAACATGTTTGCAATGACAATTAGAGATTATAGTTGTTCATGCCATGCTTAAGTAGCTAGGAGTGGATAATGATTTATCTTGGGTGTCAACATGGATTTAAAATGGTTGTGATGCGGTATGATGATATGGTATCCTCCTCTGAATGTTTCAAGTGGCTTGACTTGGCACATGTTCACGCATGTAGTTGAATCAAAACCAACATAGCCTTCATGATATTTATGTTCATGGTGTCCATATCCTACTCATGCTAGTATTCAATGTTGATTATATGTAATGCATGTTCATGACCGTCTTCGCTCTCTAGCTGGCCGCTTCTCAATCTAACTGCTAGCCTTCGCCTGTACTAAGCGGGAATACTGCTTGTGCATCAAAACCTTTAAACCAAGTTATGCCAGATGAGTCCACTATATATACCTATATGCGGTATTACCCTGCCGTTCCAAAGTAAATTTGCATGTGCCACCTCTAAAATTTCAAATAAACATATGTTTTGTGTGCCTGGACCGCTCATGGAGCGACAGGGGGCGGTCAGTATCTTTCATGCTAAGCGGGTTATTCTCATGACGAGTGTTTATTCACTTGTCCTTACACGAGAGGGGCGGTAATAGGGATTCCCAGTCCCGAAATCAAAAATCAAAAATAATTAAACAAAACTCCCCCAGGAATGTTGTTGGTTTGGATGGTACCCGTGGATGCGGCTCGCCGTGGAGTGTGATTGTTGGTGGAGGGGGAGTAAACCTTTACTTTTACCGCTTGGTAACCGCCGCTAATTTTTTAGCATGGAAGATATTGATAACTCTTGGTCGTGACGTTGACAGGAAGGGTGTACCTCCCAAAATTAAATCTATCTCTGTTTTAAAGTTTGAGCTCTGGCACCGTTGCAAATCCATGCTTCCCTCTGCAAAGGGACTATCCATTTACTTTTATGTTGAGTCATCACCTTCTCAAATTAGCGCCAGACCTGAGAGCACTATTGTCATCCTCATGCATTGTGTATAGTTGATGTTGGGTGCAGCATGACTTGATCTTTTCTATCATGAATTACAATGTTTAGTCGCTGCCTGAACTTTGGAGGTGCTCTGCATTTATGTTTTGCGGTCTCAGAAAGGGCTAGCGAGATACCACTATTGTCATATTGTATCACAATTGTATTGACAAAATGTTGGCGCTTGAGATATCTTATTATTGCTTGCTAGTTGCTTATGTTATTGATATGAGTAAATATAATTTTTAAGAGTTATTGTTGACATGGTTAGTCATAATCTTTGCTGAAAACCTGGGTGCTACTTAAGCATACATATGTAAACAAGAACAAAAGAGTTCATAAAAGTTTTTCTTTATCATTTTCAGTTTAGCAACTGAATTGCTTGAGGACAAGCAAAGGTTTAAACTTGGGGGAGTTGATACGTCTCCAACGTATCTACTTTTCCTCACCCTTTTGCCCTTGTTTTGGACTCTAATTTGCATGATTTGAATGAAACTAACCCGGACTGACGCTGTTTTCAGCAGAACTACCATGGTGTTGTTTTTGTGCAGAAATAAAAGTTCTCAGAATGGAACAAAACTTTTTGGAGATTTATTTTGGAAAATATAAAAAATACTGGAGGCAAAAACCACCGGAGAGGGGGGCCATTGGCAATATGCCCTAGAGGCAATAATAAAAGTAGTTATTATTATATTTCCTTGTTCATGATAATCGTTTATTATCCATGTTATAATTGTATTAATTGGAAACACTGATACATGTGTGGATACATAGACAACACTGTGTCCCTAGTATGCCTCTAGTAGACTAGCTCGTTGATCAAAGATGGTCAAGGTTTCATAGCCATTGACATGAGATGTCATTTGATAACGGGATAACATCATTAGGAGAATGATGTGATGGACAAGACCCAAACTATGAACGTAGCATATGATCGTGTCAGTTTATTGCTATTGTTTTCTGCATGTCAAGTATCTGTTCCTATGACCATGAGATCATGCAACTCACTAACACCGGAGGAATATCTTGTGTGTATCAAACATCACAACGTAACTGGGTGACTATAAAGATGCTCTACAGGTATCTCCGAGGGTTTCTGTTGAGTGGGCATGGATCAAGACTGGGATTTGTTACTCCGTGTGACGGAGAGGTATCTCAGGGCCCACTCGGTAATACAACATCACAACAAGCCTTGCAAGCAATGTGATTAAAGTGTTAGCCACGTGATCTTGTATTACGGAACGAGTAAAGAGACTTGCCAGTAACGAGATTGAACTAGGTATAGAGATACCGAAGATCGAATCTCGGGCAAGTAACATACCGAAGAACAAAGGGAGCGACATACAGGATTAACTGAATCCTTGACATAGAGGTTCAACCGATAAAGATCTTCGTAGAATATGTAAGAACCAATATGGGCATCTAGGTCCCTCTATTGGTTATTGACCGTAGAGGTGTCTCGGTCATGTCTACATAGTTCTCGAACCCGCAGGGTCTGCACACTTCAGGTTCGGTGATGTTTCGGTAGTATATAGTTATGTATGGTGGTGACTGAAGGTTGTTCAGAGTCCCGGATGAGATCCCGGACGTCACGAGGAGCTCCGGAATGGTCCGGAGGTAAATATTGATATATAGGAAGTCCCGTTTTGGTCACCGGAAAAGTTTCGGGTATTTCGGTAGTGTACCGGGAGTGCCGGAAGGGTACCGGGGGATCATCGGGAGGGGCCTCTAGCCCCAAAGGGTCTCATGGGCTGTGGGAGGAGTCAAACCAGCCCCTAGTGGGCTGGCCGAACCCCCCACTAAGGCCCATGCGGCTAGGGGTGGGAAAACCCAAAGGTGGAAAGAGTTTCCAAGTGGGGGAGGAGGAAGCCTACTCCTAGTAGGATTGGAGTTGGACTCCTCCACCTCCCCACTTTGGCCGCACCTAGGGGCAGCCCTAGGGGCGCCGGCCTCCCTCCCCTTCCTCCTATATATACTGGAGGGGAGAGAGGGCAGCCGCACCAGAAAACCCGAAGCCACGGTGCAACCCTCTCTCCCCGATAGATCAAGTCCTCTAGTTTTTCAGCCGTGCTTAGGCGAAGCCCTGCTGGAATAGTTCCACCACCACCGCCGCCGCGCCGTCGTGCTACCAGAGAACTCATCTACCTCTCCGCTCCCTCTTGCTGGATCCAGAAGGCGGAGATCGTCATCGAGCTGTACGTGTGCTGAACGCGGAGGTGCCGTCCGTTTGGCACTAGATCGTGATTGGATCGCGGGACGCTCGGCGATTTGGATCGCGAAGACGTTCGACTACATCAACCGCATTTCTTAACGCTTCCCGCTTAGCGATCTACAAGGGTATGTAGATCCACTCTCCCTCTCGTAGATGCTCATCACCATGGATAGATCTTGCGTGTGCGTAGGAATTTTTTTTGTTTCCCATGAAACGTTCACCAACAGTGGCATCTGAGCTAGGTCTATGTGTAGATGAGATCACGAGTAGAACACAAAGGAGTTTGTGGGCATTGATATTCAGATTGCTTCCTCCCTTGGTATTTTCTTGATTCGGCGGTATTGTGGGATGAAGCGGCCCCCGGACCAACCTTACTCGTACGCTTACGAGAGACCGGTTCCTTCAACTGACATGTAACTTTGTTGCATAAAGATGGTTGGCGGGTGTATGTCTCTCCTACTTTAGTCGGATCGGATTTGACAAAGGCGGTCCTTGAGAAGGTTGAATAGAAATTTTTGTATCACCGTTGTGGTTTTTGCGTAGGTAAGAATAGTTCTTGCTAGATACCCGTAGCAGCCACGTAAAACATGCAACAACAATTAGAGGACATCTAACTTGTTTTTGCAGGGTATGTTGTGATGTGATATGGCCAATTACATGATGAGATATATGTGATGTATGAGATGATCATGTATTGTATAGAATATCACGACTTGCATGTCGATGAGTACGACAACCGACAGGAGCCATAGGGTTGTCTTTAATTATTTTCGCCGTTTTTCTTTACTTTATCGCTATGAGTTAGCTACAGTCGTGGAAGCAACAGTCGGCGTGACAACCTCATGGCGACACGTTGATGGAGATCAAGATTATGGGGATCATGGTGTCATGCCGGTGACGATGGAGATCATGCCGGTGCTTTAGAGATGGAGATCAAAAGCACAAGTTCATGGCCATATCATGTCACTTATGATTTGCATGTGATGTTAATCCTTTTATGCATCTTATTTTGCTTAGGACGACGGTAGCATTATAAGGTGATCCCTCACTTAAATTTCAAGATAAATTGTGTTCTCCCTGAGTGTGCACCGTTGCGAAAGTTCGTCGTTTCGAGACACCACGTGATGATCGGGTGTGATAGACTCTACGTTCGCATACAACGGGTGCAAGCCAATGTTGCACGTACGGAATACTCGGGTTAAACTTGACGAGCCTAGCATGTACAGACATGGCCTCGAAACACAAGAGACCGAAAGGTTGAACATGAGTCATATAGTAGATATGATCAACATGAAGATGTTCACCATTGAAACCACCTCAACTCACGTGATGATCGGACTTGAGTTGGTGGATTTGGATCATGTAACACTCGAATGACCAGAGGGATGTCAATTTGAGTGGGAGTTTTTAAGTAATATGATTAACTAAACTCATTATCTTCAACAATAGTCTAAGTTGTCTTTGCAAAATTTATGTTGTAGATCAATGGCTCGTGCAGTAGCACCCCTGAATTTTAATGCGTTCCTAGAGAAAGTTAAGTTGAAAGATGATGGAAGTAACTTTGTGGACTTGGCCCGTAATCTGAGGATTATCCTTATGGCTTCCCAAAAGGGCTATGTCCTTGATGCACCGCTTGGTGATCCACCCGCTCCAGTTGAGTCTCTAGACGTTGTGAACGCCTGGCAGGCTCGTTCTGATGATTACTCAATGGTTCAATGTGCAATGTTGTATGGCTTAGAACCGGGACTTCAAAGACGTTTTGAACGTCATGGAGCATATGATATGTTCCTAGAGTTGAAGTTTATCTTTCAGAAGAATGCTCGGATCGAGAGGTATGAGACCTCCGATAAGTTCTATGCCTGCAAGATGGAGGAGAACGGGTCTGTCAGTGAACACATACTCAAAATGTCTGGGTATTCCACCCGTCTGGCTGAATTGGGGATGCCCCTTCCAGCAGAGGCGATCACTGACAGAGTTCTTCAATCATTGCCACCTAGCTACAAGAGCTTCGTGTTGAACTATAATATGCACGGGATGAACAAGTCAGTCGCCAAGCTGTTTGCGATGTTGAAAGTCGCTGAGTCTGAGATTCAGAAGGAGCATCAAGTGTTGATGGTCAATAAAACCACTAGTTTCAAGAAGAATGGCAAGGGTAAGAAGGGTAACTCCAAGAAGAGTGGCAAAGAAGTTGCCCCTCCCATGAAGAAACCCAAGGCTGGACCCATGCCAGAAACTGAGTGCTTTCATTGCAAGGGAACTGGTCACTGGAAGCGGAACTGCCCCAAGTATTTGGCTGACAAGAAGGCGGCCAACAACAAACAAGGTATATATGATATACATGTTATTGATGTGTACATTACCAACTCTCGTTGTAGTGCCTGGGTATTTGATACCGGTGCGGTTGCTCACATTTGCAACTCAAAACAGGAACTGCGGAATAGACGGAGGCTGGCAAAGGACGAAGTGACGATGCACGTGGGAAATGGTTCCAAGGTTGATGTGATCGCCGTCGGCACGCTCGCTCTTCGATTACCATCGGAATTAGTGATGAACCTGAATAATTGTTATTTAGTGCCTGCGTTAAGCATGAACATTATATCCAGATCTTGTTTATTGCGAGACGGTTACTCATTTAAATCAGAGAATAATGGTTGTTTTATTTATATGAGTAATATATTTTATGGTCATGCACCCAATGTGAGGGGTTTATTCTTATTGAATCTCGATAGTGATGATACACATGTTCATAACATTGATGCCAAAAGATGTAGAATTGATAATACCACTTTCTTGTGGCACTGCCGTTTAGGTCATATTGGTGTAAAATGCATGAAGAAGCTCCATGCTGATGGACTTTTGGAGTCACTTGATTTTGAATCACTTGACACATGTGAACCATGCCTCATGGGCAAGATGACTAAAACCCCGTTCTCTGGTACAGTGGAACGGGGAAGTGACTTGTTGGAAATCATACATACTGATGTGTGCGGTCCGATGAGCATTGAGGCGCACGGTGGTTATCATTACTTTCTCACCTTCACTGATGACTTAAGTAGATATGGGTATATTTACTTAATGAAACACAAGTATGAAACGTTTGAAAAGTTCAAGCAATTTCAGAGTGAAGTTGAGAATCATCGTACCAAGAAGATTAAATTCCTACGATCTGATCGAGGAGGAGAATATCTGAGTTATGAGTTTGGCAGTCACTTAAGACAGTGTGGAATTGTTTCACAATTGACACCGCCTGGAACACCATAGCGTAATGGTGTGTCCGAACGTCGTAATCGAACCTTATTGGATATGGTGTGATCTATGATGTCTCTTGCCGACTTGCCACTATCGTTTTGGGGTTATGCATTAGAGACAGCTGCACTCAGTTTAAATAGTGCACCATCGAAATCCGTTGAGACGACGCCATATGAACTATGGTTTGGCAAGAAGCCAAAGTTGTCGTTTCTTAAAGTTTGGGGATGTGATGCTTATGTCAAAAAGCTTCAGCCTGAAAAGCTGGAACCCAAAGCGGAGAAATGCGTCTTCATAGGATACCCAAAAGAGACAGTTGGGTATACCTTCTATCTCAGATCCGAAGGCAAAGCGTTTGTCGCTAAAAACGGAACATTTCTTGAGAAAGAGTTTCTCTCGAAAGAATTGAGTGGGAGGAAGATAGAACTTGATGAGGTTGTTGAACCTTTACTTCAACCAGAGAGTAGCGCAATGCAGAAAGATGTTTCTGTCGAGCCTACATCGGTTGAGAGGAAGTTAATGATGATGATCATGAAGCTTCGGATCAAGTTGCTATCGAACCTCGTAGGTCGACAAGGACGCGTACTGCTCCAGAGTGGTACGGCAACCCTATCTTAGAGGTCATGTTGTGGACAACGATGAACCTACGAGCTATGGAGAAGCGATGATGGGCCCGGATTCCGAGAAATGGTTAGAGACCATGAAATCTGAGATGGGATCCATGTATGAAAACAAAGTATGGGCTTTGGAAGTATTACCTGAAGGGCGTAAGGCCATTCAGAACAAATGGATCTTTAAGAGGAAGACGGACGCGGACGGTAATGTCACCGTCTATAAAGCTCGACTTGTGGCAAAGGTTTTTTCACAAGTTCAAGGAGTTGACTACGATGAGACCTTCTCACCCGTAGCGATGCTTAAGTCCGTCAGAATCATGTTAGCAATAGTTGTCTTTTTCGATTATGAAATTTGGCACATGGATGCAAAACAGCGTTCCTTAACGGTTTCATTAAGGAAATAGTTGTATATGATGCAACCAGAAAGTTTTGTCGAACCAGAGAATGCTGACAAAGTTTGCAAACTCCAGCGATCCATTTATGGACTGGTGCAAGCATCTCGGAGTTGGAATCTTCGCTTTGATGAGGTGATCAAAGCGTTAGGGTTGATACAAGTTTACGAAGAAGCTTGTATTTACAAGAAAGTGAGTGGGAGCTCTATAGCATTTCTAATATTATATGTGGATGACATATTGCTGATTGGAAACAATATAGAATTGTTGGAAAGCGTGAAGGAATATTTGAACAAGAGTTTTTCAATGAAGGACCTAGGAGAAGCTGCTTTCATATTAGGCATCAAGATCTATAGAGATAGATCGAGCCGCTTAATAGGACTTTCACAGAGCACATACCTTGACAAAGTTTTGAAGAAGTTCAAAATGGATCAGTCCAAGAAGGGGTTCTTGCCTATATTGCAAGGTGTGAAGTTGAGTAAGACTCAATGCCCAGTGACTGCAGAAGATAGAGAAAAGATGAGTGTCCCCCCTATGCTTCAGCCATAGGCTCTATCATGTATGCAATGCCGTGCACAAGATTCGATGTCAGCCTTGCCATAAGTATGGCCGGAAGGTTTCAAAGTGATCCAGGAATGGAACACTGGACGGCGGTCAAGAATATCCTGAAGTACCTGAAAAGGACTAAGGACATGTTTCTCGTTTATGGAGGTGATCAAGAACTCATCGTAAAGGGTTACGTCGATGCAAGCTTTGACACTGATCCGGATGACTCAAAGCCGCAAACCAAATACGTATTTATTCTCAATGGGGGTGTGGTAAGCTGGTGCAGTTCCAAGCAAAGCGTGGTAGCTGATTCTACAAGCGAAGCGGAGTACATCGCTGCCTCGGAGGCGGCAAAGGAAGGTGTCTGGATGAAGGAGTTCATGACAGATCTTGGAGTAGTGCCTAGTGCACTAAACCCAATGACTCTGTTTTGTGACAACACTGGTGCCATTGCTCTAGCCAAGGAACCAAGGTTTCACAAGAGGACCAGACACATAAAGCGATGTTTCAATTCCATCTGCGATTACATCAAGGAGGACGACATAAATATTTGCATAGTGCACACGGATCTGAATGTTGCAGATCCGATGACTAAACCTCTTCCAAGGGCTAAACATGATCAACACCAGAACTGTATGGGTGTTAGATTCATTACAATGTAAATCACATAGTGATGTGAGCTAGATTATTGACTCTAGTGCAATTGGGAGACTGTTGGAAATATGCCCTAGAGGCAATAATAAAAGTAGTTATTATTATATTTCCTTGTTCATGATAATCGTTTATTATCCATGCTATAATTGTATTATTTGGAAACACTGATACATGTGTGGATACATAGACAACACTGTGTCCCTAGTATGCCTCTAGTAGACTAGCTCGTTGATCAAAGATGGTCAAGGTTTCCTAGCCATAGACATGAGATGTCATTTGATAACGGGATCACATCATTAGGAGAATGATGTGATGGACAAGACCCAAACTATGAACGTAGCATATGATCGTGTCAGTTTATTGCTATTGTTTTCTGCATGTCAAGTATCTGTTGCTATGACCATGAGATCATGCAACTCACTGACACCGGAGGAATACCTTGTGTGTATCAAACGTCACAACGTAACCGGGTGACTATAAAGATGCTCTACAGGTATCTCTGAGGGTTTCTGTTGAGTGGGCATGGATCAAGTCTCGGATTTGTTACTCCGTGTGACGGAGAGGTATCTCAGGGCCCACTCGGTAATACAACATCACAACAAGCCTTGCAAGCAATGTGACTAAAGTGTTAGCCACGGGATCTTGTATTACGAAACGAGTAAAGAGACTTGCCGGTAACGAGATTGAACTAGGTATAGAGATACCGACGATCGAATCTCGGGCAAGTAACATACTGAAGAACAAAGGGAACGACATACAGGATTAACTGAATCCTTGACATAGAGGTTCAACCGATAAAGATCTTCCTAGAATATGTAGGAACCAATATGGGCATCCAGGTCCCGCTATTGTTTATTGACCGTAGAGGTGTCTCGGTCATGTCTACATAGTTCTCGAACCCGCAGGGTCTGCACACTTAAGGTTCGGTGACGTTTCGGTAGTATAGAGTTATGTATGGTGGTGACCGAAGGTTGTTCACGAGGAGCTCCGGAATAGTCCGGAGGTAAAGATTGATATATAGGAAGTCCCGTTTTGGTCACCGGAAAACTTTCGGGTATTTCGGTAGTGTACCGGGAGTGCCGGAAGGGTACCGGGGGACCATCGGGAAGGGCCTCTCACCCCAAAGGGTCTCATGGGCTGTGGGAGGAGTCAAACCAGCCCCTAGTGGGCTGGCCGAACCCCCCACTAAGGCCCATGCGGCTAGGGGTGGGAAAACCCAAAGGTGGAAAGAGTTTCCAAGTGGGGGAGGAGGAATCCTACTCCTAGTAGGATTGGAGTTGGACTCCTCCACCTCCCCACTTCGGCCGCACCTAGGGGCAGCCCTAGGGGCGCCGGCCTCCCTCCCCTTCCTCCTATATATACTGGAGGGGAGAGAGGGCAGCTGCACCAGAAAACCCTAAGCTACGGTGCAGCCCTCTCTCCCCGATAGATCAAGTCCTCTAGTTTTTCAGCAGTGCTTAGGCGAAGCCCTGCTGGAATAGTTCCACCGCCACCGCCACCGCGCCATCGCACTACCGGAGAACTCATCTACCTCTCTGCTCCCTCTTGCTGGATCAAGAAGGTGGAGATCGTCATCGAGCTGTACGTGTGCTGAACGCGGAGGTGCCGTCCTTTCGGCACTAGATCGTGATTGGATCGCGGGACGCTCGGTGATTTGTATCGCGAAGACGTTTGACTACATCAACCGCGTTTCTTAATGCTTCCCACTTAGCGATCTACAAGGGTATGTAGATCCACTCTCCCTCTCGTAGATGCTCATCACGATGGATAGGTCTTGCGTGTGCGTAGGAATTTTTTTTGTTTCCCATGCAACGTTCACCAACAGGGCCCAGGGTGAGCATCACCCACCAGGGCACGCCAGCCCCCTCCCGGCGTGCCCTGGTGGGTTGTGCCCACCTCGGGGCCCCACTTGCCCTATCTCCGCCACTATAAATTCCTAAATTCGGAGAAAAAAATCAGGGAGAAAGAATTATCGTGTTTTACGATACGGAGCCGCCGCCACCTCCTGTTCTTCATCGGGAGGCCAGATCTGGAGCCCGTTTGGGGCTCCGGAGAGGGGAATCTTCGGTCTTCGTCATCACCAACCTTTCTCCATCGCCAATTCCATGATGCTCCCCACCGGGAGTGAGTAATTCCTTCGTAGGCTTGCTGGTCGGTGAGGAGTTGGATGAGATTCATCATGTAATCGAGTTAGTTTTGTTAGGGCTTGATCACTAGTATCCATTATGTTCTGAGATTGATGTTGCTATGACTTTGCTATGCCTAATGCTTGTCACTAGGGCCCGAGTGCCATGATTTCAGATCCGAGCCATTTATGTTATCATCTCTATATCCATGTTCTTGATCCGATCTTGCCTAGTCATATGCACCTATTACGTGTTATGATCCGTCAACCCCATAGTGACAATATTTGGGATACTTTGAGGTGATGATCGTAGTTTGAGGAGTTCATGTATTCACCATGTGTTAATGCTTTGTTCCGGTTCTCTATTAAAAGGAGGCCTTAATATCCCTTAGTTTCCTTATGGACCCTGCTGCCACGGGAGGGTAGGACAAAAGATGTCATGCAAGTTCTTTTCCATAAGCACGTATGACTATTTACGGAATACATGCCTACATTACATTGATGAACTGAGCTAATTCTGTAGCGCCCTAGGTTATGACTGTTACATGACGAATATCATCCAACGAGTTACCGATCCAGTGCCTATGATCTTTCCACTTATTGCTCTTGCTAAGTTACTACTGTTGTTGCTTCTGTTCCAACTGCTACAAAACTATTGCTACTACTGTTACCGCTACTGCTATCAAAACCACCATATTATTGTGCTACTGATCGTTCTGCTGCAGATATTTAATCTCCAGGTGTGGTTGAATTGACAACTCAACTGCTAATACTCTCAAGTATTCTTTGGCTCCCCTTGTGTCGAATCTATATATTTGGGTTGAATACTCTACCCTCGAAAACTGTTGTGACCCCCTATACTTGTGGGTTATCAGTGTGCCACACCATCAAGGCAGCGCCAACTTATTTTAGTTCGGGCGGAACTGGGTATGTGGTTTGCTTCATGATTCATGTAATTCATTCTTCATGCTAGCTTGAGACCTTTACTAATACTTTGTTCCTCTCTTTTAGGTGCATTACAATAAGACGGAGGTGCCAGAGGTGTATGACCTCTATGCCATGGCCCATACTGCTGATGTCTACTACGCAACTTTATTCTTGTAGACTCGTGTTGGGCCTCCAAGCGCAGAGTTTTGTAGGACAATAGCAATTTTCCCCCAAGTGGATGACCTAAGGTTTATCAATCCGTGGGAGGTGTAGGATGAAGATGATCTCTCTCAAGCAACCCTGCAATCAAATACAATAAATCTCTTGTGTCCCCAACACACCCAACACAATGGCAAATTGTATAGGCCCACTAGTTCGGCGAAGAGATGGTGATACAAGTGCAATATGGATGGTAGATATAGGTTTTTTGTAATCTGAAAATATAAAAACAGCAAGGTAACAAATAGTAAACAATGAACAAAATGTTGTATAAATGCTTGGAAACAAGGCCTAGGGGTCGTACTTTCGCTAGTGCAATCTCTCAACAATGCTAATATAATTGGATCACATAACCATCCCTCAACGTGCTATGAAGAATCACTCCAAAGTTCTTATCTAGCGGAGAACATAAGAAGAAATTGTTTGTAGGGTACGAAACCACCTTAAAGTTATTCTTTTCGATCGATCTATCCAAGAGTTTGTACTAAGATAACACCAAGTTATCCTTTCCGATCGATCTATCTAAGAGTTCGTACTAGAATAACACCATATGATACGCATCAGCCAACTCTAATGTCACCTAGATACTCCAATGTCACCACAAGTATCCATGAGTTAATTGTACGATACACATCAAACAATTTCAGATTCATAATACTCAATCCAACACAAAGAACTTCAAGGAGCACCCCAAGATTTCTATCGGAGAATGTAGGACAAGAACGTGTATCAACCCCTATGCATAGATTACCCCAATGTCACCTCAGGAATCCGCAAGTTGAGTACCAAAACATATATCAAGTGAATCAATAGAACACCACATTGTCACCACGGGTATCCACATGCAAGACATATACCAAGTGTTCTCAAACCCAATATTCAATCCAACATAACGGGATCTCAAAGGGAAAGATTCAATTCATCACAACAAGATAGTAAGGGAAACACACCATATGATCCGACTATATTAACAAAGCCCGTGATACATCAAGATCGTGACATCTCAAGAACACGAGAGAGAGAGATTGAACACATAGCTACTGGTACATACCCTCAGCCCCGAGGGTGGACTACTCCCTCCTCATCATGGCCTCCGCCGAGATGATGAAGATGGCCACCGGAGATGGATTCCCCTCTCGTGCAGGGTACTGGAACGTCTCCAGATTGGTTTTTCGTCGATACAGAGAGTTGCGGCGGCGGAGCTTCTCATATAGGGTTATTTATGGAGGTTTCTAAATATATAGGATTTTTGGGCGTCGGTTTCACGCGAAGATGGGCCACGAGTGGACCACAAGACACCAGGGCGCGCCAGAGGGGCCTGGCGTGCCCAAGTGGGTTGTGCCCACCTCGTGGCTCCTCTCCTGTGGTTCTTCGCTCCAATATTTCTTATTTGGTCCAGAAAAAATCACCAAAAAGTTTTGGGCGATTCCGAGATCTTTCATTTACTGCACAAAAACACCACCACGGTAATTCTGCTGAAAACAGCGTCAGTCCGGGTTAGTTCTAAATAAATCATATAAAGTGCATCAAAACCATATAAAAGTATTGTAAACATAGGTGAATATGGCATGAATACTTCATAAATTATCGATACGTTGGAGACGTATCAGCATCCCCAAGCTTAATTCCTATTCGTCCTCGAGTAGGTAAATGATAAAATAAATAATTTATGAAGTGTGAATGCTAGCATAGTGTATAAGTTTGATAAATGATAATTTCAACCACTTTTCCTAGCATCATAACAACAACTCTTTCTCATAAAACTCATCATGATAAAGTAGCAAGCAATTCACATGTTATGGTTCAAACAATGGATTCTCTTGAAACTTAACAACCTATGTTCTTAGTCACCAAACAATTGCAATTCAACTTGTTCTCAACAAAGTCTAAGTAAGAGCTCCACATACTCAATCATCATATAGTCTTGTATGATTGCTAGTACTCAAAGCATATTTTTATAACAAATGGCATCCATCGAACACAGAGAAAGATAGGGGCTTAATGTTTCGCCTCCCAACTCATTTATCATAGAGATAATTGTCAACAATAATAAGTCACGATCAAATATATTTGACTGGCCATATGTGCCTAGATCTTTCCCCACCACAGGATGCTTGCCAACTAGAGAATAATTTAGGTTGAAATGAGAATGCATATTATTGACTCTTGCATAAAAGTAAATACTGAAAGGTAAAAGATAGGCCCTTCGCAGAGGGAAGCAGAGGTTGTCATGCGCTTTTTGGTTTTGTATGCACAATACCTTAATGCAAAAGAACATCACGTTATATTGCCCCTTATGATAGCAACATTTATTATGCAGTCCGTCTCTTTTATTACTTTGCCATCACAAGTTTGTACAACACTCAATTTTCTCTTACACTAAATGATCAAACACATTTAGAAGCAATTTTTATTGCCCTTTTGCACCGATGACAACTTACTTGAAGGATCTTATTCAATCCATAGGCAGGTATGGTGGACACTCATGGCAAGAAACTGGGTTTAAGGGTTTTTCGATGCACAAATAGTATCTCTACTTAGTATGAATTTTTGGCTAGCAGAAGATCCTAAGCAAACACCACATGTTGGAGGATCCATATCAATATAACTTCTATGCAAATATACACAACCATAACTCATTACGTTGTCTTCCTTGTCCAACTTCAACTAATTTGCTCAAGTTTGAAAATAATTAATGGGTATTCACAATCATAGAAGATGTCCAAGATAATATATTTGTATGTGAAAGTTCTCTTCCTTATACTAATCATTCACGAATTGCTTGTATGCCAATATTGTGATTGTCAAACTTCAGTAGACTTTACTTTCTAAACCAAATGTGAACTTGCTACTAAGAATATAGCACATTGATAATTTCAGATTTATGATATTTCATTCATTCACAATTTACTCTTAGGATATAAGTGAAGCAAAAGAGTAAACATCAAACTACTCTCAAAAGATATAAGTGAAGATCAATGAGTAGTCAAACAATTAAGTAGCTATGTGAGGACTCTCTCTCAATAAATATTTTCAGATATGAGTATCTTATTCAAATAGCAAACTAAATAAAAATTTATTCCAAGAATAGCACATACCATGTGGACAAATAAAAATTTAGGCTCAACATAGGCTAACCGATATTTGTTTGATGAAGAGAGGTGGGATGCATAGCATCCCCTAGCTTAGATGATTGAGACTTCTTGAAATATTTACTTGGGGTGCCTTGGGCATCCCCAAGCTTGAGCTTTTGTATCTCGTTCAATCCTCTCATATCACGGTTTCACCTATTCTCAAAAAAATCATCCACAAAAACTCGAAAAGAACTCGTGAGATAGGTTAGTACACATAAGAATAAGTCCACACTTCTTGTACTGCCAAGACAAGTTGCACAATAATTTTCAAACACCATCTACTGTTTACTATCGTTTCCACAATTTATATCTACCAATATAGGCTATGGAAACTATAGGATAAGTAGATAACAAAACTATGACAACAATCTATCCAAACAGAACAGTCTGTAGCAATCTACTAAACCAGTATACTTCTGTATCTCTAAAAATTATGAAAATTTAGGACGTGATAAAGAATTTATATGATGACACTGTATAGAAAAATTCAGAAACTTCCCACGTTCCAGTAAAATACGAAAATTCAAACACTATAGAGAAAGTTTCTGTTTTTACACAGCACACATCAAACATGCAATGCAAGCATCCTAAAAGGCAATTCTTGGAAATTTTTATTGAAAAACAAGATTATAAATAACACCTAACAGAAAACAACAAAATAAAATGACGCTCCAAGTAAAACACATATTATGTGACGAATAAAAATATAGATCTAAGTAAGATATACCGATAATGTTGAAGACGAAAGAGGAGATGCCTTGGGGCATCCCCAAGCTTAGACGCCTGAGTCTTCCTTGGATATTACCTTGGGGTGCCTTGGGAATCCCCAAGCTTAGGTTCTTGTCACTCCTTATTCTCCTCATATCGGTGCTCACCCAAAACTTGAAAACTTCAATCACACAAAACTTAACGGAACTTCGTGAGATGGGTTAGTATAATAAATAAAGATCATTCACTTAGGTACTGTCAAGACAAGATTAATAATTGTTCTCACATAATACCTACTGTATTCTACCATTCACATAATTTATATCACTGAATATAAGCTATGGGAACGCTAAAACAAGCAAACTATGCATGCAAAACAGAATCTGTCAAAAACAGAATAGTCTGTGAAGATCTGTAGTATACCCATACTTACCTATCTCTAACAATTCTGAACAATTAGGAAAGCCTTAATAATTTTCATATAAACACTGTGTAAAAATTTCAGATCATTATCACGCTCCAGTAAAAAATGAAAATTCCTGTACTGGAGTCAAAAGTTTCTGTTTTGGTTCAGCATCAATTCTACTCATCTTGTGAGTCATCCCAAAGGCTTTACTTGGCACTTTATTGAAATAAAAGACACAAAACATGATTAATACAGTAACTTAATCATGTGAACACACAAAAACAGAAAGGAAAAGTGTTGGGTTGTCTCCTAACAAGCGTTTTTTTAAAGCCTTTTAGCTAGGCATGATGATTTCAATGATGCTCACATAGGAATAGTAATTGAAACATGCAAGGGAGCATCATGAATCACATGGCAAGCACATTTAAGTCTAACCCACTTCCTATGCATATGAATTTTGTGGGCAAAAAATTTATGGGAACAAGAATCAACTAGCATAGGAAGGCAAATCAAGCATAACTTCAAAACTTTGAACACATAGAGAGGAAACTTGATATTATTGCAATTCCTACAAGCATAAGTTCCTCCCTCGTAATGTTTTTCAGTAGCATCATGAAGTAATTCCACAATATAACTATCACATAAAGTATCCTTTTCATGATCTACTAGCATAGAAATTTTATTACTCTCCTTATAAGCAAATTCCTTCCCATTCATAATAGTGGGAGCAAACTGAACAAAATAACTATCATGTGACACTTGATTGTCATAACCACATTGATATTAAAATCATGATGACAAGTTTCATGGTTGTCATTACTCTTTATAGAATACTTGTCATCACAATAATCATCATATATAGGAGGCATGCAATCATCATAATAAATTTGCTCATCAAAACTTGGGGGACAAAAAATATCATCTTCATCAAACATAGCATCCCCAAGCTTGTGGCTATGCATATCATTAGCATCATGGATATTCAGAGAACTCACACTAACAATATTTCTATCATGCTCATCATTCAAGGAATTCTCATCAAGTATTTTCATAATTTCTTCCTCTACCAATTGAGCACAATTTTCTGAATCCTTATTTTCATGAAAGACATTATAAAGACGAAACAAATGATGCAACCTAAACTCCATTTTTTTGTAGTTTTCTATTATAAAACTGAAAGCACATTTGCTCCGTTGGTGGTTTTGGTAACTAATAACAACATATATGTCATTGAACTAATGTTTCCACTAAGTATATTTCAGGAAAAGTTCAATGATGGGTTGGCAAAAGGATTGTGGAGAAACCCCTAGATGCAAGGAAATGGATTGGCAAAGCTTCAAGCAAGAGGACTCTACATTTTACTTTGTGAGAAATCACTTTGAGTCCATAGGAAAGCCAATACTATTAAAAGGGGGTAAGGTACTGTTGGTGAACAAGATGCTCCACATGCACAAGTGATAGTCACCAAAAACACCCACAAACTCTTCCACAAAAGTCTGTCCAAGCCTATCATCAAAATCGGTGCTACCAACAATTTCCACTCGGTCCCACCGATTCCCAAACTCAGACAGACCCATGCCAAACCCTAGCCCTTCGGTGCAACCGATTCTGCATCGGTGCCACCGAGTTCAGCTTGCCAACTTCGTGTTACCTCGTTTCCTAAAATTGGTCTTACCGAGTTTTTTTGGATCGGCATCACCGAGTTGTGCAATCTGACCGTTGGTCACCTAATCGGTACCATCGAGAGTTATGTAGAGGTCTCACCGAGATTCAAAAGTTACCTCCTTTTGGTCACTTCGGTACCACCGAGTTTTACACTTCGGTGTCACCGAGTTGGTCAACTTAGGTGTAACGGTTGGATTTTTGCGGATGCTTATATATACCCCTTCACCACCACCCACTCGAAAGAGAAGCACTCAGAACTGTTCCATACTTGCCCCATCCAATTTTCTGAGAGAGAGCCACCTACTCATGTGTTGAGATCAAGCCATTCCATTCCTACCATATGAATCTTGGTCTCTAGCCTCCCCAAGTTGTTTCCACCAATTCAATCTCTTCCACCAAAGCCAAATCTATGAGAGAGTGATTTTGTGTTGAGGAGTCTATCATCTTGAAGCACAAGAGCAAGGAGTTCATCGACATTACTGAGCCTATTACCTTTTGGAGGGTGGTGCCTCCTAGATTGGTTAGGAGTCGCTTGGGAGCCTCCTACTTCGTGTTGTGGAGTTGAACCAAGAAGTTTGTACGGGCAAGGAGATCGCCTACTTCGTGAAGATCTACCCATAGTGAGGCTAGTCCTTTGTGGACGGAAGCCGTTATGGAATTGTCAAGGTTGCTACTTCGTGGACCCTTATGGGTGGAGCCCTCCGTGGACTCTCGCGACCGTTACCCTTCGTGGGTTGAAGACTCCATAAAAGTGGACGTATGATAGCACCACCTATCGGAACCACGGGAAAAATCATCGTGTCTTCAAATTGCGTTTGATCTTCCATCCTACCCTCTACTACATATGCTTGTTGTTACTTTCCACTGCTATACTCTTAGACATGCATGTGTAGGGTGTGCTTGACTTGCTATCATTGCTAAAATCTGCCAACACTTAAAATTGGGAAAAGGTAGAATTTTTATTTGGTCAGGTAGTGTAATCACCCCCCTCTAGACATACTTTCGATCCTACAAGTGGTATCAGAGCTTTGGTCTCCATTGCATTGGTCTCACAACCTAGGAGAGCATGGCGTCTAGTGAGGGAAATTATCACCGTAGAGGTCCGTACTTTGATGGCACAAATTTTGCTAGTTGAAGCACAAAATGAAAATGCATATTCTTGGTCATAACCCCGCCGTTTGGGCTGTTGTTCGTGTTGGCTTGCAAGGTGAATTATTTGGTGATGGAAAGGAACCGGATCGTGAAGCGACCACGGATGAATTGAAGATGTTACAATACAACGCTCAAGCATGTGACATTCTTTTCAACTGCCTATGCCCCGAAGAATTCAACAAAATTAGCCGTCTTGAGAATGCCAAGGAAATCTGGGATACTTTGGTTGATATGCATGAAGGTACCGAATCCGTGAGAGAATCCAAGTTGGATGTTCTTCAAAGTCAGCTTGACAAGTTCAAGATGAAGGATGGTGAAGGAGTCGCAGAGATGTACTCTAGGCTAGCTCTCATCACCAATGAGATTGCCGGCTTAGAAAGCGAAGAAATGACCGACAAATTCATCATCAAGAAGATACTTCGAGCTTTGGATGAGAGAAACGACACCGTGTGCGCATTGATCCAAATGATGCCCAACTACAAAGATCTCAAGCCTACGGAAGTCATTGGAAGGATTGTTGCTCATGAGAAGACACTCAAGGACAAAGAAGAGCTTCACAACAAGTCTAGCGGTGCTTACAAAGCCACAAGTGATGCTCCCGCAACTTCTAGCGACAACCTTGTCACCAATGAAGAGATAAGCCTCATGGTCAAGAAATTCAACAAGTTCTACAAGAATAGAGGCAAAGAACAAGCTCCAACTCAAGATATGAAGAGAAGCGTTCGTCAAGTCGTGACCAAAACTGCTACAATTGTGGGAAGCCCGGACACTACTCCAATGAGTGCACGGCTCCCTACAAATGAAGAGAAGAGTCACCAAGAAGACGAAGCTCAAGGAATGAATCACCTCAAAGAGAGAGAAGGAGTAGAGATGACCGTTATGAACGAAGACCCTCAAGGAGAAGTAGGGACTCGGAGAAGAAGGACAAGTACACCAAGAGCTACTCAAGAAGAAGACATCAAGCTCATGTTGGTGAATGGGTTTCCGGCTCCGAATCCGACAACCACTCCGAGAGAAGCTATCACTCCAACTCCGACTATAGTCAAGATGAAGGTGTTGCCGGACTTGCACTAGTGACTACCAACTCCTATGATCTATTTGATTCACCAAATGAAGGGAGTGGAAGTTGCTTCATGGCTAAAGGCCCCAAGGTATCACACCCCGAGTATCCTGATTTCAATAGTGATGAAGATGATTTACTTGGTGATGATGACTTGCTCTTTGATAAAACTAGTGATGTTAGTAGAAATGAACTTGATAATTTTCATACTAGTCAAGATAAATCGTGTGATGATGATAATATGGAAATAGAACGACTAACTAAAGAATTAAACACTCTTAAGTTAGCCCATGAATCTACTCTAGAAGATCATAGAGAGCTTGTAAGGACTCATGAGAAGCTACGCTTCGAGAAGCTCACCTTGGATCAAGACCATGAGTTTCTTAAAGCTATCAATGACGATCTCCGAAAGAAGACTTCATCTTATCTAGCCAAACGATTACTCTTGTCTACATTCATGCCACAAGTTAAACCTAGACAAACTAGTAACAAAGGAAAGAAAGGTTCTTCATCTAGTAGCAACACTAAAAATGCTAAATCTAATGATGTTGCTTCTAGTAGTTCTATTGATTCCACTAATGATGATTCTCTTAGCCAAGTTACACTTGAGCAAGAAAACAATTTATTGAAAGGGATTATAGAGAAAGGTATCTACAAGAGTCTTGCCGGGTGTAAGCAATTTGAGGAAATTGTACGCAAGCACGGAGGATACCGGAAGAACCATGGCATTGGCTACTTCAACGCAAACGGAGTTGAATGGAAAGAAGGTCAATACCCCAAGCCCAAGTTTTTTCCTCAAAGGGAGAAGTATGAACATACTCTTCCCAAGGGACCAAACACTCAAGATGACCTTCCACCACAAGACCACAAGCTCAAGGGCAAGAACAAGCTTCAAGAGGACATTGACTCTTATGAAGATGAATCCCAAGCTTTGGTGGAGTGGGTTCCCAAGGCTACTTCAAGCTCAACTTCTACAAGTGCCACTTCAACACCAAGGATCCCCAGCAAGTTGATGTGGGTCCCCAAGAAGAAGAACTAGAGAAGTTCTTGAGGGGTGACTCCGCCAATGAAATTCACTCACATTCATTATTGGCAAGAACTAGTTGCAATCAACGTCAACATCATGCAGTAGTTCAAGGAGTCACACATTCCCTCAATGGTAAGCAAGAGACAAGGTAATCAACAAATCCATGGACATCATCATGTATGCATTGCACTCCATGTCCATAGATATCCTTGTATTTGTCTCTTGTGTGTTGGGACTAACCCATGTAGGTGAGAAGAGTAAGTAAATAACAAGGATGCTCCCAACGCTTGGTGATCTTCATCAACCTTGAGCATCCACCACTACCTCACCAACATGAAGTCTTCATCGACAAAACCCAAGGTTAGTTTATGCCTCCTATGGGGGGATGTCACATCAAGGGGAAGCTTTACTCTAAGACTTGAGTTAAAGCATCTCTTAGAATATGACAACATTAAATGCTTTATGTAAAAGTGGTAACCCCACTTGTGCTTAAACGATGAGTATGACCTATGATCAAGTATTCTTACTTGGCTCCTAAGTCAATATACTCATATATAGATGACTCCGTCATCGCCAAAATGCTTGATAGATGCTAGTATGTATGTGCATGTTTGCCATGATTTCATTTGACATCTTATTGTGTGAGCATGTTGGTCTGCATGTCTTTAACCATTCGAGGACATCCAATTGTTGCTATTTGGTCTTTGATTTTTTTGCCAATTGGATGGACAAGAATGCCTAGGACCACTCTCTAGCTATCTATGCTTTCTCGTCTCATATTCCATTCTTGCTGCATAAAAAAATTTGAACAAGGACTTTTCGATCTCTCTGTGTGAGGAGCACTTGGAGTTCCGTATCGACAAAGGACTGACCATTAAAACCTCCCAAGTGCATCACGGTGGAACCAATACAAAATTCTCGGTATCACCGAATGCCTAGGGTTGATCCGGTTTTCATACTCAGTATCACCGATTCCATCTTCTTGGTTACAACGAGTTTCCCTGTTAGCTGACAGTAGAGAAATTCGGTGAAACCGAAAAGTTAGAACCGGTGTCACCGACAGCCACGGGTATATAAAGAGGCGGACCCGACTTTTGAAATTACTTTCTCAAACGTCATCCCCTCCAAAAACCCTAGCTGCCAAAAAGACCCCTGGTTATCGCCTTCGCCTTCTCGAGCGCCTCCGCCATTGGAAGTCCATGCCGTCGACGGATTCTTCCCCCGCCCCGTCGCCGCCGTAGCAAGATCGTCACCGAGTTAGGGTACGATTTCGACCCCCCGTGCGCTCCCCTCTCCAAATCTTGCACATTAGGACTTTTCCATCGATAAGACAAAGTTTGAGATCGATCTATCCACTAAAAATTTCATTAGACTAGCGAACGAACAATTTTTTAGGGTTTGCCGTCCGCAACTTGAATCTCGGTAACACCGAAGCAAAAGAATCGGCATCACCGATTCCCTTTTTAGGTCAACTGAGAACAACCTCGGTGAAACCGAGTGCCCATTTTCGGTCTCACCGAAAGTGGTGCCAAGTTTCTGTTTATCAGGTTGTTTGTCTCGGTGGGTCCGAAAAGTTTGCATCGGTAGTACCGAAATTCACTTGGCAGAATGCAAATCTTGAGAAATTTTTAGTTCAAATCTTTGAGAAAACTTTCTGAAATTTTGTGATGACTCAACCTATCCACTCTTCTATACTCTATTTCACAGGGTCAGAGATGTCAGGTTTTGATGATAGCCAGAATGACTTCAGAGAGAAGAATGTTGATATGAGCTCAGACACTAGTCCTGAAGGGAGTTTTGATGATGTTCCAAGCTCACCTGATCTGCCCAAGGCTGCAACTAGGGCAAGAAGGAAGCTCAACTCAGATGAGGAAGATGAGTATTTCATACCTGAGGAGCTATCCAAGAAAGATGCTGCTGCCAAGAGCACTGCTGCCGCCTCTTCATCCAAGAAGAAGAAGGCAATAAGGAAAGAGTATGCTAGCTCAGGGTCAGTGACAGCACCAGAGAGTGCTAGGGCAACAATGACTGTTGAGCCCTCCAAGAAGTCTATGCCTAAGAAGGAAGAAGATAATAAGAAGTCCAGGAAGAGGATCATACATGTCATGGGCAGGCCTACCTCAATGTATGAGGACCCAGCAGAGGCTGCTGCTGAGGACGAGGAAGAGCCAGCTGCAAAGGCTCCTCCCAAGAAAAAGAAGAAATTGATGTCTGATGCTATGCCTAGCCAAGCAGCTCCCAAGGGCAAGCCAGCTAGATCCAAGAATCCCACAACCCCTAAACCAAAGAGGACGTCTAGAGAGATTCCAGCTTCTAAGAAGAACAAGGGATCTACCTCCAGAGATGCTGAGGAGGATGCTATGTCTGCTTTGATGAAGCTAAGGCCACACCTTCCAGAGCATAATGCCAGCCACTTGCTAGATGAGGATATGAAGAAGAGGAAGGATTCAGGTTTGAAAGAGTGGAGAGCTATTGATCCATATTCACAGAGGAGGAAGACTGCTGTGGACTACAGGTTCTATACAAAAGAACAGCAAGACTTCTATGAAACAATTGTGCTTGACAAGAGCCCTGCTGTGAGTGATATGAGGTATGTGGACTAGAAGTACATCAAGGACAATGTGGATTACTTCCCAAGTGTGCAAGACAACTTTCATTGTATTGGACTTGATAAGTTTGTTGGTAAGGAGTTTACTGCCTGGAATGATGAAATGCTCATGCAATTCTACTCCACTGCTCATTTCTAAGGATATGGTAGAATTGTATGGATGACTGAAGGTGCAAGGTATGAATCCATAGTTGAGGAGTGGGCTGCCATCTTAGGAGTCCCAGAGGTGGAAGATGGTGACATTGATGTATACAATGAGCCCAAGGCAAGCCACAATGCCATAAAGAACATGTACAATGATATCCCTGCTGCACATCTGAAGTCTCACAAGCTAGGATCTATCTATTTCCTCCAGGCTGGTCTACGTACGAGCAACACTATCTTACGGCATACCTGAAAGCACATTTGCTCCCTTGGTGGTTTTGGTAATTAATAACAACATATATGTCATTGAACTAATGTTTCCACTAAGCATATTTCAGGAAAAGTTCAATGATGGGTTGGCAAAAGGATTGTGGAGAAACCCCTAGATGCAAGGAAATGGATTGGCAAAGCTTCAAGCAAGAGGACTCTACATTTTACTTTGTGAGAAATCACTTTGAGTCCATAGGAAAGCCAATACTATTAAAAGGGGGCAAGGTACTATTGGTGAACAAGATGCTCCATGTGCACAAGTGATATTCACCAAAAACACCCACAAACTCCTCCACAAAAGTCTGTCCAAGCCTATCATGAAAATTGGTGCTACCAACAATTCCCACTCGGTCCCACCGATTCCCAAACTCAGACAGACCCATGCCAAACCCTAGCCCTTCGGTGCAACCGATTCTGCATCGGTGCCACCGAGTTCAGATTGCCAACTTTCTGTTACCTTGTTTCATAAAATCGGTCTTACCGAGTTTTTTGGATCGGCGTCACCGAGTTGTGCAATCTGACCGTTGGTCACCTAATCGGTACCACCGAGAGTTATGTATCGGTCTCACCGAGATTCAAAAGTTACTGCCTTTTGGTCACTTCGGTACCACCGAGTTTTACACTTCGGTGACACCGAGTTGGTCACTTTAGGTGTAACAGTTGGATTTTTGGGGATGCCTATATATACCCCTTCACCACCACCCACTCGAAAGAGAAGCACTCAGAACTATTCCATACTTGCCCCATCCAATTTTCTGAGAGAGAGCCACCTACTCACGTGTTGAGATCAAGCTATTCCACTCCATCTATATGAATCTTGATCTCTAGCCTCCCCAAGTTGCTTTCCACAAAATCAATAGCTTCCACCAAAGCCAAATCTGTGAGAGAGTGATTGTGTGTTGATGAGTCTATCATCTTGAAGCACAAGAGGAAGGAGTTCATCGACATTGCCGAGCCTATTACCTTTTGGAGGGTTGTGCCTCCTAGATTGGTTTGGTGTCGCTTGGGAGCCTCCTACTTCGTGTTGTGGAGTTGAACCAAGAGGTTTGTACGGGCAAGGAGATCGCCTACTTCGAGAAGATCTACCCATAGTGAGGTTAGTCCTTCGTGGATGGAAGCCGTTATGGAATAGTCAAGGTTGCTACTTCGTGGACCCTTATGGGTGGAGCCCTCCGTGGACTCTCGCGACTACTACCCTCCGTGGGTTGATGACTCCATAAACGTGGACGTACGATAGCACCACCTATCGGAACCACGGGAAAAATCTTCGTGTCTTCAAATTACGTTTGATCTTCCTTCCTACCGTCTACTATACATGCTTGTTGTTACTTTCTGCTGCTATACTCTTAGACATGCATGTGTAGGGTGTGCTTGACTTGCTATCATTACTAAAATCTGCCAACACTTAAAATTGGGAAAAGGTAGAATTTTTATTTGGTCAAGTAGTCTAATCACCCCCCTCTAGACATACTTTCGATCCTACAAGTGGTATCAGAGCTTTGGTCTCCATTGCATTGGTCTCACAACCTAGGAGAGTATGGCGTCTAGTGAGGGAAATTATCACCGTAGAGGTCCGTACTTTCATGGCACAAATTTTGCTAGTTGGAAGCACAAAATGAAAATGCATATTCTTGGTCATAACCCCGCCGTTTGGGCTGTTGTTCGTGTTGGCTTGCAAGGTGAATTCTTTGGGGATGGAAAGGAACCGGATCGTGAAGCGACCGCAGATGAATTGAAGATGTTGCAATACAACGCTCAAGCATGTGACATTCTCTTCAACTGCCTATGCCCCGAAGAATTCAACAAAATCAGCCGTCTTGAGAATGCCAAGGAAATCTGGGATACTTTGGTTGATATGCATGAAGGTACCGAATCCGTGAGAGAATCCAAGTTGGACGTTCTTCAAAGTCAGCTTGACAAGTTCAAGATGAAGGATGGTGAAGGAGTCGCAGAGATGTACTCTAGGCTAGCTCTCATCACAAATGAGATTGCCAGCTTAGGAAGCGAAGAAATGACCGACAAATTCATCATCAAGAAGATACTTCGAGCTTTGGATGAGAGATATGACACCGTGTGCACATTGATCCAAATGATGCCCAACTACAAAGATCTCAAGCCTACGTAAGTCATTGGAAGGATTGCTGCTCATGAGATGACACTCAAAGACAAAGAAGAGCTTCACAACAAGTCTAGCGGTGCTTACAAGGCCACAAGTAATGCTCCCGCAACTTCAAGCGACAACCTTGTCACCAATGAAGAGATAAGCCTCATGGTCAAGAAATTCAACAAGTTCTACAAGAATAGAGGCAAAGAACGAAGCTCCAACTCAAGATATGAAGAGAAGCATTCATCAACTCGTGACCGAAACTGCTACAATTGTGGGAAGCCCGGACACTACTCCAATGAGTGCACGGCTCCCTACAAACTAAGAGAAGAGTCACCAAGAAGACGAAGCTCAAGGAATGAATCACCTCAAAGAGAGAGAAGGAGTAGAGATGATCGTTATGAACGAAGACCCTCAAGGAGAAGTAGGGACTCGGAGAAGATGGACAAGTATACCAAGAGCTACACAAGAAGAAGACATCATGCTCATGTTGGTGAATGGGTTTCCGGCCCCGAATCCGATAACAACTCCGAGAGAAGCTATCACTCCAACTCCGACTATAGTCAAGATGAAGGTGTTGCCGGACTTGCACTAGTGACTACCAACTCCTATGATCTATTTGATTCACTGAATGAAGGGAGTGGAAGTTGCTTCATGGCTAAAGGCCCCAAGGTATCACACCCCAAGTATCTTGATTTCAATAGTGATGAAGATGATTTACTTGGTGATGATGACTTGCTCTTTGATAAAACTAGTGATGTTAGTCAAAATGACCTTGATAATTTTCATGCTAGTCAAGATAAGTCAGTTGATGATGATAAGATGAAAATAGAACAACTAACTAAAGAATTATGCACTCTTAAGTTAGCCCATGAATCTACTCTAGAAGATCATAGAGAGCTTGTAAGGATTCATGAGAAGCTACGCTTTGAGAAGCTTACCTTGGAGCAAGAACATGAGTTTCTTAAAGCTATCAATGACGATCTCCAAAAGAAGACTTCATCTTATCTAGCCAAACGATTACTCTTGTCTACATTCATGCCACAAGTTAAACCTAGATAAACTAGTAACAAAGGCAAGAAAGGTTCTTGATCTAGTAGCAACAATAAAAATGCTAAATCTAATGATGTTGCTTCTAGTAGTTCTATTGATTCCACTAATGATGATTCTCTTAGCCAAGTTACACTTGAGCAAGAAAACGATTTATTGAAAGGAATTATAGAGAAAGGTATCTACAAGAGTCTTGCCGGTTGTAAGCAATTTAAGGAGATTGTACGCAAGCACGGAGGATACCGGAAGAACCATGGCATTGGCTACTTCAACGCAAACGGAGTTGAATGGGAAGAAGGTCAATACCCCAAGCCCAAGTTTGTTCCTCAAAGGGAGAAGTATGAACATACTCTTCCCAAGGGAACAAACACTCAAGATGACCTTCCACCACAAGACCACAAGCTCAAGGGCAAGGACAAGCTTCCAGAGGACATTGACTCATATGAAGATGAATCCCAAGCTTTGGTGGAGTGGGTTCCCAAGGCTACTTCAAGCTCAACTTCTACAAGTGCCACTTCAACACCAAGGATCCCCATCAAGTTGATGTGGGTCCCCAAGAAGAAGAACTAGATAAGTTCTTGAGGGGTGACTCCGCCAATGAAATTCACTCACATTCATTATTGGCAAGAACTAGTTGCAATCGACGTCAACATCATGCAATAGTTCAAGGAGTCACATATTCCCTCAAAGGTAAGCAAGGGACAATGTAATCAACAAATCCATGGACATCATCATGTATGCTTTGCACTCCATGTCCATAGATATCCTTGTATTTGTCTCTTGTGTGTTGGGACTAACCCATGTAGGTGAGAAGAGTAAGGAAACAACAAGGATGCTCCCAACTCTTGGTGATCTTCATCAACCTTGAGCAACCACCACTACCTCACCAACATGAAGTCTTCATCGACAAAACCCAAGGTTAGTTTATCCCTCCTATGGGGGGATGTCACATCAAGGGGGAGCTTTACTCTAAGACTTGAGTTAAAGCATCTCATAGTATGTGACAACATTAAATGCTTTATGTAAAAGTGGTAACCCCACTTGTGCTTAAACGATGATGAAGATGAGGACTTTATTCCTGAGGAGCTGTCCAAGAAGGATGATGCTGCCAAGAACACTGCTGCTGCCTCTTCATCCAAGAAGAAGAAGGCAATAAGGAAAGAGTATGCTAGCTCAGGGACAGCAAGAGCACCAGAGAGCTCTAGGGCAACAATGACTGTTGAGCCCTCCAAGAAATCTATGCCTAAGAAGGCAGGAGAGAAGAAGAAGAGCAGAAAGAGGATCATTCATGTCATGGGCAGGCCTACCTCAATGTATGAGGACCCAGCAGAGGCTGCTGCTGAGGAGGAGGAGGAAGAGCCAGTTGCAAAGGCTCCTCCCAAGAAGAAGAAGTAGCTCATGGCTGATGCTATGCCTAAGGATACCTCATCCAAAGGCACCAAGACTGCCCCCAAGAAGGCTGCTGCAGACAAACCCAAGAGGTTCTCCAGAGAGATCCCAGCTTCTTCCAAGAACAAGACCTCCACTTTTAGGGAAGCTGAGGGTGATGCTATGTCCTCTTTGATGAAGCTAAGACCACACCTTCCAGAGCACAATGCCAGCCAGTTGCTTGCTGAGGATATGAAGAAGAGGAAGGATTCAGGTTTGAGAGAGTGGAGAGCTATTGATCCATATTCACAGAGGAGGAAGACTGCTGTGGACTACAGGTTCTACACAAAGGAGCAACAAGATTTCTATGAAACAATCTTGCTTGATAAGAGCCCTGCTATGAGTGACATGAGATTTGTGGATTGGAAGTACATCAAGGAGAATGAGGATTACTTCCCAAGTGTGCAAGACAACTTTCACTGTATTGGTCTGGATGAGTTTGTTGGTAAGGAATTCACTGCTTGGAACGATGAAATGATCATGCAATTCTACTCCACTACTCATTTCTATGGAGATGGTAGAATTGTGTGGATGACTGAAGGAGCAAGATATGAATCCACTGTTGAGGAGTGGGCTACCATCTTAGGAGTCCCAGAGGTGGAATTTGGTGACATCAATGTCTACAATGAGCCCAAGGCAAGCCACAATGCCATGAAGAACATGTACAATGAGATTCCTGCTACACATGTGAAGTCTCACAAGCTAGGATCCATTTACTTCCTCTAGGCTGGTCTACGCACTATCAACACTATCTTGAGGCATACCTTGATGCCTAAGTCTGGAGATGAGAAGATGATTCGAGGCTATTCCATCAACATGCTGCTCCATCTAGATCAACATACGAGATTCAGAGTAATGGATCTGATAGTGGAGACTGTGAAGAGGGTTGCTGCTGATCAGAAGCGTTCATGTTGCTATGCACCCTATATCCAGATGCTTATCAACTCCAAGTTGGAGAAGCACATTTTTGCACTTGACAGACCACATTTGCCACTATTGCCAGAGCTAGAAGACAACGTTGTGGTGATGGACCCAGATCATCCCACTTCAACTACAACACATGCACATGCAGAGGCTGCCAGAGACTCCAGTTCTCAGGTGCCAAGGTCTAGGAGAGAGTAGATGGATCTCCTACTTAGCTCTATGCTCAACATGCAGAAGGACATCAGCGAGATATTGACAACAAATTTCATATTCTCAACAACAAGGTGGATGAGCTCACAGTGACTGTGAATGAGCTCAAGAAGGAAGTTGATGCAGTGCCTAGCCCTCATTCTACAGATGATGATGATGATGAGGATCGTGCACCTCTCAGGCCAAGCACTCAGTTCACTACTCAGGCTAGATCAGCTACAGTGTCAGCTCCAGTGTTGCGACCTTCTTCATCAGCACCTGCTATAGCTTCTTCAGCTCCATCAGCTCCTCCAGTTCCTCCAGTTGCTACTCCGACTCCATCCATGACGTCTGCAGACATCTTCGCTGATGTCGTTCTCTCGACTCCTTCATCAGCCACCGGAGGAGATCAGCACCAGAAGAACGATTAGCTATATACCTTTCAACTTTTTGGTAACTTGTTGCCAAAGGGGGAGAAGATGTATATAGATCTTTAGGCTTCGAGAGAGAGAGAGCGTTGGTTTTTATTGTTTTTCAAAAACATTTGATGTCTTTTGGTTTGGATGTGTTAAACTTTGTTGGTGTTTGATCATACACTTGATGTGTATTGCTACTATTTCCTATCCTTGTGATGCTTATGAGATGGTCATTCACCTTTACTTGATTGTGTTGTGCTATGATATTCATTCTTATTATTCTCGCACACCACCAAGTTGTATGTGACATGAAAGAGTGCCCAATGTACCTAATCGATTGTGCATTTGCATTCAAACGCAAATTCAAAATAATGCACAAATTTAGGGGGAGCTCTTGCTTATCACATACCTCTCAAAGCGACGATTATATTCATTGATTATATCATATGTCGAAGCTTTGATCTATATGTTGTCATCAATTACCAAAAAGGGGGAGATTGAAAGCACATTTGCTCCCTTGGTGGTTTTGGTAATTAATAACAACATATATGTCATTGAACTAATGTTTCCACTAAGCATATTTCAGGAAAAGTTCAATGATGGGTTGGCAAAAGGATTGTGGAGAAACCCCTAGATGCAAGGAAATGGATTGGCAAAGCTTCAAGCAAGAGGACTCTATATTTTACTTTGTGAGAAATCACTTTGAGTCCATAGGAAAGCCAATACTATTAAAAGGGGGTAAGATACTGTTGGTGAACAAGATGCTCCACGTGCACAAGTGATAGTCACCAAAAACACCCACAAACTCTCCCACAAAAGTCTGTCCAAGCCTATCATGAAAATCAGTGCTACCAACAATTTCCACTCAGTCCCACCGATTCCCAAACTCAGACAGACCCATGCCAAACCCTTGACCTTCGGTGCAACCGATTCTGCATCGGTGCCACCGAGTTCAGCTTGCCAACTTTCTGTTACCTCGTTTCATAAAATCGGTCTTACCGAGTTTTTTGGATCGGCGTCACCGAGTTGTGCAATCTGACCGTTGGTCACCTAATCGGTACCACCGAGAGTTATGTATCGGTCTCACTGAGATTCAAAAGTTACTGCCTTTTTGTCACTTCGGTACCACCGAGTTTTACACTTCGGTGTCACCGAGTTGGTCACTTTAGATGTAGAGGTTGGATTTTTGGGGATGCCTATATATACCCCTTCACCACAACCCACTCGAAAGAGAAGCACTCAGAACTATTCCATACTTGCCCCATCCAATTTTCTGAGAGAGAACCACTTATCCTTGTGTTGAGGTCAAGATCTTCCACTCCAACCATATGGATCTTGATTTCTAGCCTCCCCAAGTTGCTTTCCACAAAATCATTCTCTTCCACCAAAGCCAAATCTGTGAGAGAGTGATTGTGTGTTGAGGAGTCTATCATCTTGAAGCACAAGAGCAAGGAGTTCATCGACATTGCCGAGCCTATTACCTTTTGGAGGGTGGTGCCTCCTAGATTGGTTAGGTGTCCCTTGGGAGCCTCCTACTTCATGTTGTGGAGTTGAACCAAGAAGTTTGTACGGGCAAGGAGATCGCCTACTTCGTGAAGATCTACCCATAGCGAGGCTAGTCCTTCGTGGACGGAAGCCGTTATGGAATAGTCAAGGTTGCTACTTCGTGGACCCTTATGGGTGGAGCCCTCCGTGGACTCTCGCCACCGTTGCCCTCCGTTGGTTGAAGACTCCATAAATGTGGACGTACGATAGCACCACCTATCGGAACCACGGGAACAATCTTCGTGTCTTCAAATTACGTTTGATCTTCCTTTCTACCCTCTACTATACATGCTTGTTGTTACTTTACGCTGCTATACTCTTAGACATGCATGTGTAGGGTGTGCTTGACTTGCTATCATTACTAAAATCTGCCAACACTTAAAATTGGGAAAAGGTAGAATTTTTATTTGGTCAAGTAGTCTAATCACCCCCCTCTAGACATACTTTCGATCCTACAATACCTTGATCCCTAAGTCTGGAGATGAGAAGATGATAAGAGGATATTCTATCAACATGCTGCTCCATCTAGATCAACATATGAGATTCAGAGTGATGGATCTGATTGTGGAGACTGTAAAGAGGGTTACTGCTGATCACAAGTGCTCATGTTGCTATGCACCCTATATTCAGATGCTTATCAACTCAAAGTTGGAGAAGCACATATTTGCACTTGATCGACCACATTCGCCACTTTTGCCAGAGCTAGAAGACAACGTTGTGGTGATGGACCCAGATCATCCCACCTCAGCTATAGCACAGGCACATGCAGAGGCAGCCAGAGACTCCAGTTCTCAGGTGCCAAGGTCTAGGAGTGAGCAGATGGATCTCCTACTTAGCTCTGTGCTCAACATGTAGAAGGACACCGGGAACATATTGAAGAACCAGGAGAGCCTCTCGAGGATTTTTGACACCAAATTCCATATTCTCAACAACAAGGTGGATGAGCTCACAGTGACTGTGAATGAGCTCAAGAAGGAAGTTGATGACGTGCCCATTCCCCACACTACTGATGATGATGAGGATAGTCCACCTCTCAGGACAGCCACTCAGTTCAGGACTCAGCCCAGATCTGCTACAGTGCCAGTTCCAGAGTCTAGACCTTCTTCATCAGCACCTGCCACAGCTCCTTCAGCTCCTTCAGCTCCTCCAGCACCTCCAGTTGCTACTCCGACTCCGTCCATGACGTCTGCAGAAGTCTTCGCTGATGCCGTTCTCTCGACTCCTTCATCAGCCACCGGAGGAGATCAGCACCAGAAGAACGATTAGCTATATACCTTTCAACTTTTTGGTAACTTGTTGCCAAAGGGGGAGAAGATGTATATAGATCTTTAGGCTTCGAGAGAGAGAGAGAGCCTTGGTTTTTATTGTTTTTCAAAAACATTTGATGTCTTTTGGTTTGGATGTGTTAAACTTTGTTGGTGTTTGATCATACACTTGATGTGTATTGCTACTATTTCCTATCCTTGTGATGCTTATGAGATGGTCATTCACCTTTACTTGATTGTGTTGTGCTATGATATTCATTCTTATTATTCTCGGACACCACCAAGTTGTATGTGACATGAAAGAGTGCCCAATGTACCTAATCGATTGTGCATTTGCATTCAGACGCAAATTCAAAATAATGCACAAATTTAGGGGGAGCTCTTTCTTATCACTTACTTCTCAAAGCGACGATTATATTCATTGATTATATCATATGTCGAAGCTTTGATCTATATGTTGTCATCAATTACCAAAAAGGGGGAGATTGAAAGCACATTTGCTCCCTTGGTGGTTTTGGTAATTAATAACAACATATATGTCATTGAACTAATGTTTCCACTAAGTATATTTCAGGAAAAGTTCAATGATGGGTTGGCAAAAGGATTGTCGAGAAACCCCTAGATGCAAGGAAATGGATTGGCAAAGCTTCAAGCAAGAGGACTCTACATTTTACTTTGTGAGAAATCACTTTGAGTCCATAGGAAAGCCAATACTATTAAAAGGGGGTAAGGTACTGTTGGTGAACAAGATGCTCCACGTGCACAAGTGATAGTCACCAAAAACACCCACAAACTCTCCCACAAAAGTTTGTCCATGCCTATCATGAAAATCGGTGCTACCAACAATTTCCACTCGGTCCCACCGATTCCCAAACTCAGACAGACCCATGCCAAACCCTAGCCCTTCGGTGCAACCGATTCTGCATCGGTGCCACCGAGTTCAGCTTGCCAACTTTCTGTTACCTCGTTTCCTAAAATCGGTCTTACCGAGTTTTTTTGGATCGGTGTCACCGAGTTGTGCAATCTGACCGTTGGTCACCTAATCGGTCCCACCAAGAGTTATGTATCGGTCTCACCGAGATTCAAAAGTTACTGCCTTTTGGTCACTTCGGTACCACCGAGTTTTACACTTCGGTGTCACCGAGTTGGTCACTTTAGGTGTAATGGTTGGATTTTTGGGGATGCTTATATATACCCCTTCACCACCACCCACTCGAAAGAGAAGCACTCAGAACTATTCCATACTTGTCCCATCCAATTTTCTGAGAGAGAGCCACCTACTCATGTGTTGAGATCAAGCCATTCCATTCCTACCATATGAATCATGATCTCTAGCCTCCCTAAGTTGCTTTCCATCAATTCAACCTCTTCCACCAAAGCCAAATCTGTGAGAGAGTGATTATGTGTTGAGGAGTCTATCATCTTGAAGCACAAGAGCAAGGAGTTCATCGACATTACCGAGCCTATTACCTTTTGGAGGGTGGTGCCTCCTAGATTGGTTAGGTGTCGCTTGGGAGCCTCCTACTTCGTGTTGTGGAGTTGAACCGAGAAGTTTGTACGGGCAAGGAGATCGCCTTCTTCGTGAAGATCTACCCATAGTGAGGCTAGTCCTTCGTGGACGGAAGCCGTTATGGAATAGTCAAGGTTGCTACTTCGTGGACCCTTATGGGTGGAGCCCTCCTTGGACTCTCGCGACCGTTACCCTTCGTGGGTTGAAGACTCCATAAACATGGACGTACGATAGCATCACCTATCGGAACCATGAGAAAAATCATCGTGTCTTCAAATTGCGTTTGATCTTCCTTCCTACCCTCTACTACATATGCTTGTTGTTACTTTCCGCTGCTATACTCTTAGACATGCATGTGTAGGGTGTGCTTGACTTGCTATCATTGCTAAAATCTGCCAACACTTAAAATTGGGAAAAGTTAGAATTTTTATTTGGTCAAGTAGTCTAATCACCCCCCCTCTAGACATACTTTCGATCCTACAAAAACCAAACTAGTGAAAAACAAGAAACTAAAAGATTTAATTGCAAGATCTAAAGATATACCTTCAAGCACTCACCTCCCCGGCAACGGCGCCAGAAAAGAGCTTGATGTCTACTACGCAACTTTATTCTTATAGACTCGTGTTGGGCCTCCAAGCGCTGAGTTTTGTAGGACAGTTGCAATTTCCCCTCAAGTGGATGACCTAAGGCTTATCAATCCGTGGGAGGTGTAGGATGAAGATGGTCTTTCTCAAGCAATCCTACAATCAAATACAAGAAATCTCTTGTGTCCCCAACACACCCAATACAATGGCAAATTGTATAGGTGCACTAGTTCGTCGAAGAGATGGTGATACAAGTGCAATATGGATGGTAGGTATAGGTTTTTATAATCTAAAAATATAAAAACAGCAAGGTAACAAATAGTAAACAGTGAGCAAAACATTGTATAAATGCTTGGAAACAAGGCCTAGGGTCCGTACTTTCGCTAGTGCAATCTCTCAACAATGCTAATATAATTGGATCACATAACCATCCCTCAACGTGCAACGAAGAATCACTCCTAAGTTCTTATCTAGCGGAGAACATAAGAAGAAATTATTGGTAGGGTACGAAACCACCTTAAAGTTATTCTTTTTGATCGATCTATCCAAGAGTTCCTACTAAGATAACACCAAGTTATCCTTTCCGATCGATCTATCTAAGAGTTCATACTAGAATAACACCATATGATACGCATCAACCAACTCTAATGTCACATAGATACTCCAATGTCACCACAAGTATCCATGAGTTAATTGTACGATACACATCAAACAATTTCAGATTCATAATACTCAATCCAACACAAATAACTGCAAGGAGCACCCCAAGATTTCTACCGGAGAATGTAGGACAAGAACGTGTATAAACCCCTATGCATAGATTACCCCAATCTCACCCCGGGAATCCGCAAGTTGAGTACCAAAACATATATCAAGTGAATCAATAGAACACCCCACTGTCACCACGGGTATCCACATGCAAGACATATATCAAGTGTTCTCAAATCCAATATTCAATCCAACATAACGAGATCTCAAAGGGAAAGATTCAATTCATCACAACAAGATAGTAAGGGAAACACACCATATGATCCGACTATATTAACAAAGCCCATGATACATCAAGATCGTGACATCTCAAGAACACGAGAGAGAGAGAGAGATTGAACACATACTACTGGTACATACCCTCAGCCCGAGGGTGGACTACTCCCTCCTCATCATGGCCTCCGCCGGGATGATGAAGATGGCCATCGGAGATGGATTCCCCTCTCCGACAGGGTACTGGAACGTCTCCAGATTGGTTTTTCATCGATACAGAGAGTTGCGGGGGCGGAGCTTCTCATCTAGGGTTATTTATGGGGGTTTCTGAATATATAGGATTTTTGGGCGTCGGTTTCATGCGAAGATGGGCCACGAGTGGATGACAAGACACCAGGGCGTGCCAGAGGGGCCTGCCCAGGTGGGTCGTGCCCACCTCGTGGCTCCTCTCCGGTGGTTCTTTGCTCCAATATTGCTTATTTGGTCTAGAAAAAATCACCAAAAAGTTTCGGGCGATTCCGAGAACTTTCATTTTCTGCACAAAAACAACACCACGGTAATTCTGCTGAAAACTACGTCAATTCGGGTTAGTTCTAAATAAATCATATAAAGTGCATCAAAACCATATAAAAGTATTATAGACATAGGTGAATATGACATGAATACTTCATAAATTATCGATACGCTGGAGACGTATCAACTGCCTCGTACAAGAAGACCAAGGCATTCTCTGAGTCTGACCTTGATCATCCAGAGAAGTTCACCAACATCTCCTCCCACCACAAGCTCAAGAGGTACAACGAGGAGGGGAAGGCGAGGAGAGGGGAGGACTTTAACCCGAGCCAGCATCCTTTGGATCTAGAGCTGGTGATGATAGCTGGTGGCGGGAGGCCCCATGTCTCGATAGCCATTGGAGATGGACTGATACATTGTCCTCTCACCCTTGCGGAGATCAAGGCGTGCCAAATGAGCTCCTGTCCTTAGATAAGGCCTCATCCACGGCCAGTCGATCTCGCCATCGAGGTTAGTTATACGGACTCAGATATCTTTCCTCCATTACATTGTGTGTGCGGCCATTGATGATTACAATGCTAACGAGGAGTGGTGTTGCAGGCTGCTATTCAGAAGGAGAGAGCGACAACCCAGGCGCTTCTGGAGGAGAGGGACCGGTTGGCGGTGGAGAAGGAACTGGCGACGGAGGAAAGGACGGCTAGGTTGTTGGAGGAGGAGAGGGCACGGAATGAGGCAGCTCAACGGGCCATGTACGAGCTCTTCGTGGTAAGTTTCTTCTGCATATTAGCCAAAGCATGCACGTAATGTTCGTTTTATTACTAACTAATATGACTTACTCATGAAAACCAAATGTGCAGACTATGTGCGAGAAGACCGGTCAGACCCCTTCGCCAATGCCAGTCAGTACTCCGGCGGGAATGGTGAGTTTCATTTGAATAGTCATTAGTTACTAGTCTTAACATTTGAGTGTCATCATGCTAACGAGACATTGCAAATGATCTTTGGTGCAACATAACTCCTGAGCCGCATCGCACAACCCTTCTCCAGGTGAAACCGGCCTGAGCAACCCCGGTGCTTCACCTCCGTGATGACGAGGACAGTAAGTTTTCTCTAGTGTTTTGCTTAACAAATGCATACTTAGCTTCGTACATGCTAGTTAGCCCTTATATGCCACTTACTTAGCAATGTTTCCCAAATAAAGACATACTTAGTTAATTATCCTCCAAAATGACATAATTAGCTTATTTAGTTCATTTATGACATAATTATCTTAGTTAGCTCATAAATGGCATAATAACCTTGGTTAGCTCATAAATGTCATATACTTAGCTTATTTTTCTCCAAAATGACATAATAAGCTTAGTTGGCTCTAAAATGGCATAATTACCTAAGTTCGCTCTAAGATGACACAAACAAGGAATAAGAAGAAGAAAAACAAGGAAGAGGAGAAAAAGAAAGAATAGAAGAAGAAAGAGAAGAAAAAGAAAATATATAAGAAGAATGAGAAGGAAAAGGATAAAAAGATATAAGAGGGAAGAAGAAGAAAATATATTCTTATTCTTCCTTTTTCTCTTCTTTCTTTTTCTCCATATTCTACTCCTTCATATTCTTATTATTTCTTCTTCTTCTTCTTCTTCTTCTTCTTCTTCTTCTTCTTCTTCTTATTCTTCTTCTTCTTCTTCTTGTTCTTTTAGTCTTCGTCTTCTTCTTATTCTTCTAACTTTCTTAATTACTCCAATTTTTGCAGATTTGATTCACTTCATGGAAGCTAGCATTGATGGACTGCTAGTGTTTACCTTTTGTTTTCATTTGTATTGAATAACAATGTGAAACTATGTGTGTATATATGGATGAACAATGTGAAACTATGTATTTTGCTAGCCTATGTGTTCTCTTGTTAAATATTTCATGATCATGATGGATACATGGCCTATGCTTCTTTATGAAACTATATATATCATATATGTGCTGTGAAATTGGAGGGAAATAACAGAAACAAACAAAAAAGTGGCAATACACGCACTTTGCCGTCTGCCAGCGGATGGCAAAGCCCTTTCCCATGGTAGGCGGACAACAAAGGTTACACGTGGCAGCAACCTGTGCAACCTGGGAGCACCATGTTTGACCATTTGGTCCATTTGCCATCCATCGAGCCCTGGCAGATGACAAAGGGGTGGCAAAGCAGACGACAACGGGGAGTCAAAGCCGACGGCAAAGCCGTCGGCAAAGGCAGCTATGTGCCACGTCCGTCGAGCCCTAGCAGACGGCAAAGGGGAGGCAAAGCCGACGACAAAGGGGAGGCAAAGCCGACGGCAAAGGCGGCTGCGGGCCAATGAATGCTGACATCAGCCGGCCGTCGGCAAAGGCAGCTACGTTTTAGCCACCTAACGAGGCTAACAGTAGTACGTTGCCGTCCATGAGCGTTGCCGTCCGTTGCCCTAACAAAGCGAATGACAAAGTTCTTTGCCATCCACTGCGGATATGCAGACGACAAAGGACCTCTTTACCGGAAGTTTCTGTGTCGACAGTGAGGCCGCCAGCCGGCTGACGACAAAGACCTTTGCCGTCCGCCATTGCGGACGGCAAAGAAGCTGATTCCTGTAGTGCTGCCTGAACAACTTTTATAAAGGGTACCCATCAAAATGCCAACAAAACAGCGTCGAGCACAGCCATAACCTCTTCATCATCCTCACCATCCAAAAACCCTAGCCACCACCATTTTCATCTCCATAGTGAAAGCACAACTTCTCCCTCTAGGTGGTTTTGGTAATTAATAACAACATATATTTTGTTGGACTAATGTTTCCACTAAGTATATATCAGGAAAAAGTTCAATGATGGGTTGGGAAAATTGATGTGTGTGGAGAATCCCCAAGGAGATGAAGAGAAGAAGAAGGAATAGGATTGGCCAAGCTTCAAGCATCTCAAGACTCTACATTTTACATTTTGTGACAAATCACTTTGAGTCTATAGGAAAGCCAATACTATTGAAAGGGATGAGGGAAATATGATGATCTGGTTTCTCAAGTGCTTATAGATTAGCCACCAAAAATACTCAGTCATTTTCCACACAAAATCTTCTATCCAAAGCCAAACTTGCAAAATCGGTGCCACCAACTATTCCCACTCGGCCCTATCGATGTTCCACTCAGACAGAACCCTGCCAAACCCTAGCTTCTCGGTGTAACCAAGTCCTAATTTTCGGTCTCACTGAAGTCGTCGGTGCCACTGAGAATTATATACCGGTCTCACTACTGGAATCTGGCATTTTGCCGTCTGCCAGCTCTTTGCCGTCTGCCAGCTCATGGCAAAGAGGCTCTTTGCCGTCTGCTTGGGGAAAGCAGACGGCAAAGAACCAGCTCATGGCAAAGAGCTTCTTTGCCATCAGCTGGTTCTTTGCCGTCTGCTAGCTGACGGCAAAAAGGTCAAAGGCAGACGGCAAAGAGCCAGGTGGGCCCCACGGGGCACGGCGTGGCTAGGTCAACTTCTTTGCCGTCTTCTGGCAGACGGCAAAGAGGGGACAGATGGCAATGTCCCTCCTTTGCCGTCTGCTAGCAGACGGCAAAGAAGTGAATTGGGCGAGCCCTAATGGTCACCCTCTTTGCCGTCTGCTAGCAGACGGCAAAGAGGGGCCACTTAACGGGCGGCGGTCTCCCCCCCTCTCTCTCTCTCGCCCTCCCGCGCCCTCTCCTCCTTTTGTCGCCGCCGCCAGTCGCCGCCGCCGGCCAGCCCCGCCGCCGGCCAGCCCGCCCGTCCCACACCCGGAGCCAGCCCCGCCGCCGGCCAGCCCACCCGTCCCACCCACCGGACCCAGGCCGCGGCGGCCACCCCGCCGCGCCCCATCGCCGGAGGTCACTGCGCCGCCCCGCCCCGCCGCCGAAACCCTCCCCGCGGCCCCTGCGCCGCCCCGCCCCGCCGCCGGAGCCCTCGGCCTTCCTCCAGCGGCCCCCTCCCAGCGGCCAGCCTCCACCGGCCGACCTCGCCGGAGCAAGGTGAGCTCCATTTTTTTCTGTTTTTTTCTGTTATTTCATGTTTAGTTCTAGGTTTAGTGCTAGGTTTAGGTTTATTTTTAGGTTTAATGCTACGTTTAGGTTTAGGTTTAGATAAATAGAAGAGGAAGAAGAAAGATGAAAAAAAACCCAGAAAAAGTAGAAGAAGAGGGAGAAAGGAAAAGAAGAAGAAGAAGAAGAAGAAGGAGAAGGAGAAGAAGAAGAGGAAAAAGGAAAAGAAGGAAGAAGAAGAAGAAGAAGAAGAGGAGAAGAAAAGAAGAAGAAGAAGAAAAAGGAAAAGAGGAGGAGGAGAAGAAAAAAGAAGAAGAAGAAAGAGGAGAGGAGGAGGAGAAGAAGAAGAAGAAGAAGAAGAAGAAGAGGAAGAAAAGGAAGAAGAGGAAGAAGAGGAAGAAGAAGAAAAGGAAAAAAGAGGAAAAAAAGAAGAAGAGGAAGAAGAAGAAAACGACACCCCGACCCGACACCCCAACCCCGACCCGACACCCCGACCCCGACCCGACACCCCGACACCCCGACACCCCGACAGCCCGACACCACACCCCGACACCACGACACCACGACACGACACCCCTGACACCCCGACACCCCGACCCCGACACGACACCCCGACCCCGACCCGACACCCCGACACACCGACACCACGACACCCCGACAGCTCGACACCACACCCCGACACCACGGCACCACGACACCCAGACACGACACCCCTGACACCCCGACACCCCAACCCCGACACGACACCCCGACACCCGACACCCCGACACCACGACACCCCGACACCCCGACAGCCCGACAGCCCAACACCACACCCCGACACCACGACACCACGACACCCAGACATGACACCCCTGACACCCCGACACCCCGACCCCGACACGACACCCCGACCCCGACACGACACCACGACACCCCGACACCCCGACACCACGACACCCCGACACCACGACACCCAGACATGACACCCCCGACACCCCCTACCCCCGACACCTCTTCGGCCTCCTGTTGACCGAAAAGGTGCTCTTCGGCCTTCCAGAGGCCGACGGTGTCATATATTTGTGAATTATGAGTTAGGTCATATATTTTCCGATTTTGTTATGAAAAACATCATATATATTTGTGTTGATCGGGTGGATTTAAATGTGCAGTTGTTTCGTCGCTGCGAGGGTCTGGTGGTCGACGACCTCCCCATGCGTTCGACGAGCTCCGCCCCTGCGTTCGTGGGTGAGCACAAATGACATCTCCTCCTCCCCCCTTCATTTGCTCTGTTCCGGTCTTCGTGCCGATGAAACAACTGCATCTCTTGGTTCAAACAAACGGTAATTTCCATTAGACCATTTCATTTCTTCATATAGTTTGCGGCTAATGCAACAATCCTTTCGTATTAAACTTGTAGGCTAATGCAGAGTCTATGGACTCCGAATTGAGATAAGTCGCTAATGGTTTTGACTATAAGGTCCGTTCATTTGACAAATACGACATCAACGGGTATCGCTTTCGTACTTTTGGCAAAGAGCTATCTATGGCCGATCGAAAGTCTACAAATTGTTGTGTCTCCGCTGTCGGCGAAGGAGGGGTCGAGTATTATGGAAGAGTTGAAGCAATTTATGAACTTACATTCTTTGGTGAAAACCCACCAAACGTCGTAGTCTTCAAATGTTATTGGTTCCAGCCGAAGGAGACTAGAAGGACTCATGAACATATAGGGCTAGTCGAAATCAAACAAAGCACCCATTTAGATGTTCCCGATGTCTATATTACGGCTCAACAGGCGACCCAAGTTTTCTATCTACCGTGGGCCTGCCAAACTGATCCAAATCTGAATGGTTGGGATGTCGTTTATGATGTGCCGCCACATTTTAGACCACCTCCCCTCAATGAAGATGATTATGAACCTCACATTAACCCAGACACATATGAAGGAGAATTCTTCCAAGAAACACGTGTTTCCAAAAAACGTTTCAAGAACCTCTCTACTTCACCCCAGAACATTGAGGTAGACAGCGACAGTGAATCCGACTTCACCCCTGAGCCGGAACAAGAAGAGACGGAAGAAGAAGAGGTTACTGCTGCGGATGACCTGTCAATGCTTGACCGATTACATAAAGGAGGCCTTCCACATGTTGATGCATTTATTAATGATGCCGATGAGCATGTCATTACTGATAGTGATGATGATTATGCATTTATTGATCCCGGAGCATATATAGACGATGAAGATTAATATTAGTAATGTCAGGTATTCAATTATTATTATGTACATATATATTATTAATTAGTTCATGTTATTAGGTATTCAATTTTTTTATGTTGTACTAATTTCGTTTACTCTTTGTCATTGCAGGTGTTGACAGATGGTGGGCGTGGGTCGAGAGCACTCCGAGCCTCCTAACTCGGCGCGTGCTGGGAGGGGTGCTATTATTCCACCCCAGCACCTCCGGAGAGCGCTGGTAGACAGTATGCAGACACCGGCGGGCGCTTCTTCTTCGGCCGGGAGAGGTCGGGGGAAGACGAAGAGGGGTGCTAGAGGTGGACGTGGCGGCGGGAGAGGTAGGAAGGCTGCTGCACCTTCCTTGCCGCCACCCCCAGCTGATTCTCCCAACCACAGGAGTGATCCGTCTCAGGTGGACCCGTCTGACTTGGACCCGTCTCGGACTCCGGTCCACGAGCCTCGGCCCGACGAGCCTTCGTCCCAGGAGACTCCGGTCCCAGAGTCTTCGTCCCAGGAGACTCCGGTCCCAGAGTCTTCGTCCCACGTGACTTCGGAGGCTAGTGGCCATGCTGATGGTGGCGAGGACAGATTTTCTGAGGATAGCTATAGCGAGGGCAAGCTGGTTGAGGAGGGCAAGAAGGTCTACCAGCGTGGTGGTACAAAGCTCACGCCCGTGCCGGCGACCCGCAATCAGAGGTGGTTGATTGTGCCTAACGGTGAGAACTAAGTGCATTTACTCTTTTTTAACCTTTTGCCTTCATGGTTCTTCAAATTAATATCTAATGTGTTGGCCTTGTCATACTGCAGGGGTTGGAAACACGCCCCTGGTGTCCGCAGGCCCAACCAGGTCCATGGTGTGCTTTGCCGGCACCACTTCCCGGGGTGGGTCACGTTGCCCGGTGAGGGTGAGGTTCGACAGCTAGCACTGAGCTGGGAGCTGTACGTGGCTGCCCCGGCCCCGCCGGAGGAGAGGGTCGACGGTGTCTTGTGCGAGACGGTGGCCGACATTGTGATCCGGTGGTTTTGGGTAATTTCTCCTTTACAGAATTAAAAATCAACAGCACCTAGTGATTGTACTAATCAGTGTTGTCTTCTTTGATTGCAGACCTTCTACAGGTGTCTTGAGGAACACGAGGCGGACGCGGCTATTGTTCTCGTAGCCGAGTGCAAGCGCTTATTTCAGAACTTATGGCACGAGAGTCGGGTGCAGGCTGTTCGAGACTACTACGCCTCGACTAACATTAAGAGGGCCAGGAAGAAGTGCCGCGCCAAGTTTCTGAGTAAGGAGAAGTACATGAAGGTAATTACCTATTCTTAAGGCCTTGTACTTAGTTTCCTTGATTTGATTCGTAGGCGTAGCGCTGAAATTTCTCTTGTCTAACTTAGGTGCCCCCGAGATGGTGTGCGGATAGGATGGACTGTTGGGAGGCGTTGGTGGATGAGTGGTGCTCTCCCCAATGGCTAGCCGTCCACAACAAGGCCAAGGATAAGCATGCCCAAATGAAAGGTGTGCCACACCATCAAGGGAGCTCCAACCTGTTTGAGTTCGGGGATCACTGGGTATGTGGTTTGCTTCATGATTCATGCAATTTCATTCTTCATGCTAGCTTGAGCCCTTAACTAATATTTTGTTCCTCTCTTTTAGGCGTGACACAACAAGAAGGAGGTGCCACCGCTGTTCGACCTCTATGCCATGGCCCATACTGCCCCGTACAAGAAGGCCAAGGCATTCTCTGAGGATGACCTCGATCATCCACAGAGCTTCAGCAACATCTCCTCCCACAACAAGCTCCTGAGGTACAGAGATGAGGGGAAGACGAGGAAAGGGGAGGACTTCAACCCGAGCCAGAGTCCTTTTGATCCAGAGCTTGTGATGATATCTGGTGGCGGGAGGCCCCATGGCTCGATAGCCATTGGGGATGGACTGATACGTTGTCCTAGAACTCTCCCGGAGATCAAGAAGCGCCAGACGAGCTCCGATCCTGAGATAAGGCCTCGTCCACGGCCAATGGAGCTCGCCATCGAGGCTAGGGCCCAGGAGCTTCTGGCGGAGGCAAACAGGCAGGCGGCGGAGAGGGAGAGGGACATGGAGGAGAGGACGGCTAGGCTGGTGGAGGAGGAGAGGAACCGGAATGACGCGTCTCACCGGGCCCTATACGAGCTCCTCGTGGTAAGTTTCTCCTGCATATTAGCCAAATCATGCACGTAATGTTCGTTTCATCACTAACTAATATGTCTGACTCGTGAAAACAAAATGTGCAGACCGTGTGCCAGAACAATGGTCAGACCCCTCCGCCGATGCCCCAAATTGGTATAGCGCCCACGGTGAGTTTCATTTGAATGGTCATTAGTTACTAGTATTCACATTTGAGTTGCATCATGCTAACGAGACATTGCAAATGATCTTTGGTGCAGCATGCCTCCCGACAAGCATCGACCGATCCTTCTGCGTCTGCCGCAACCCCGACCGGTCCTTCCTCGTCTCACACTGGCGCAAACCCGACCGGTCCTTCACCTCCGTGATGATGGTAAGTTTTCCCAAGTGTTTTGCTTAACAAATGCATACTTAGCTTAAGAAATGACCTATTTAGCTCCAAAATGACCTATACTTAGCTTATTTTCCTCGAAAATGACATAATAACCTTACTTAGCTCCAAAATGACATATTTTACCTAGGATAGCTATAAAATGACCTATACTTAGCATTTTTTCCTCCTAAATGACTTGATATGCTTAGTTAGCTAAAAATTGGCATAACTACCTAGGATAGCTCAATAATGATCTATACTTAGCTTAGGTAGTTCATTTATGACATAATTAGCTCACTTAGGTAAAAAAATGGCATGATAACCTTGGTTTAGCTCCAAAATGACCTATACTTAGCTTATTTTCCTCGAAAATGACATAATAACCTTACTTAGCTCCAAACTGACATACTTTACCTAGGATAGCTATAAAATGACCTATACTTAGCATTTTTTTCCTCCTAAATGACTTAATATGCTTAGTTAGCTAAAAAAATGGCATAACTACCTAGGATAGCTCCAAAATGACCTATACTTAGCTTCTCTAGTTCATTTATGACATACTTTGCATACTTAGGTAAAAAATGGCATGATAACCTTGGTTTAGCTCCAAAATGACATAGACTTAGCTTATTTTCCTCCAAAATGACAAAATAGCCTTACCTACCTCCAAAATGACCGATTTTAACTAGGATACCACTAAAATGACCTACACTTGCCATTTTGTCCTCCAAAATGAATAAATATGCTTAGTTAGCTCAAAAATGGCATAACTACCTAGGTTAGCTCAAAAATGACCTATACTTAGCTTCTTCTGTTCATTTATGACATACTTAGCATACTTAGGTAAAAAATGGCATGATAACCTTGGTTTAGCTCCAAAATGACATAGACTTAGCTTATTTTCCTCCAAAATGACATAATAACCTTACTAAGCTCCAAAATGACCTATTTACCTAGCTTAGCTCTAAAATGACGTACACTTAGCATTTTTACCTAGCTTAGCTAAAAAATGGCATTTTTACCTACCTTAGTTAGAAGAAGAAGAAGATAAAGAAGAGGAGAGGAGAAAAAGAAAGAGAAGAAAAATTCTTCTTGTTATTCTTCTTCTTCTTCTTCTTCTTCTTCTTTTTCTTCTTCTTTTTCTTCTTTTTCTTCTTCTTCTTCTAGCTAGTCTTCTTCTTCTTCTTCTAACTTTCTTCTTTCCCAATTTGCAGATTTGCTTTAGATGAGGAAGCTTGCGTTGATGTAGTCTACTCATCTCCTTGTGCTTCCTTTTTGTTTTGATTTCATACGATGAACTTTGTTGTTGGAAACTTGTTGTTGGATATGTTGTTCGAAACTTGTTGTTGGATATGTTGTTGGAAACTTGTTATTGGATATGTTGTTGGAAACTTGTTGTTGGATATGTGTTGGTATGCTTGTTGAAAGTATTTTCAAATGTGTATATATATATCTGTGAAATTCTGTGAAATTGAATGAATTTAAGAAAAAACAGAAAAAACAGGGGCTATACAGGCTCTTTGCCGTCTGCTGGCAGACGACAAAGAGCTTTGCCATCAGCCAGCAGACGGCAAAGCTGCCACGTGGCAGCTACCTGTGCAACCTGGGGGGGCACTGGTCTGGCCTATATGGTTGCTTTGCCGTCTGCTGGCAGACAGCAAAGACCTTTGCATCTTTGCCGTCTGCCAGCAGACGGCATAGCGAGCCACGTGGCAGCTACCTGGGGGAACCTGGGCTGGCCTATTTGGCCACTTTGCCGTCTGCTAGCAGACGGCAAAGCACTCCGTTAACCCCTTAACGGACCTAAGATGCCGCATGTGCCATCCATGCCCTTTGCCGTCTGCTGGCAGACGGCAAAGACCTTTGCATCTTTGCCGTCTGCCAGCAGACGGCAAAGTGCCCTTTACCATGGCTTGTTCAGCCGTATCTGGTGCCGTCCGCTGGCTGACGGCAAAGACCTTTGCCATCCGCAATGCATGCCTTTGCCGTCAGCCATGGCAGACGGCAAAGATCCTGATTCCAGTAGTGTCTCACCGAAAACGCCAAAGTTACCACATTTTTCACTGGTCGGTGCAACCGAGTTTTTGCTTCGGTTCCACCGATTTGGGCAATAATGTTGTAACGATTGGATTTTTGGAGATGCCTATATATACCCCTCCACCACCTATCACTCGAAAGAGAAGCACTCAGAACAATTCCACACTTGTCATATCCAATTTTCTGAGAGCCACCTACCCTTGTGTTGAGATCAAGATATTCCATTCCAACCATATCAATCTTGATTTCTAGGCTCCCCAGGTTGCTTTCCACCCAATCAATCTCTTCTACCCAAGCCAAATCTGTGAGAGAGTGATTGAGTGTTGAGGAGACTATCTTTTGAAGCACAAGAGCAAGGAGTTCATCATACTATCACATCAATTACCTTTTGGAGGGTGGTGCCTCCTAGATTGGTTAGGTGTTACTTGGGAGCCTCCTTCTTCGTGATTGTAGAGTTGAACCAAGGAGTTTGTAAGGGCAAGGAGATCGCTTACTTCGTGAAGATCTACCCCGAGTAAGGCTAGTCCTCCGTGGACGTAGGCCACATGGAATAGACAAGGTTGCTACTTCGTGGACCCTTCGTGGGTGGAGCCCTTCGTGGACTCTCGCTACCGTTACCCTCCGTGGGTTGAAGTCTCCATAAACGTGGATGTACGATAGTGCCACCTATCGGAACCACGAAGAAAATAATCTTCGTGTCCAATTGTGTTTGATCTCCTCTCCCGCCTTTACTTACATGTGTTTGTCTTTACTTTCCGTGCTATACTCTTAGACATGCATGTGTAGGGTGAACTTGACTTGTGCTAATTGCTAAAATCTGCCCACAACTAAAATTGGGAAAAGGATAGATTTTTATTTGGTCAAGTAGTCTAATCACCCCCCCTCTAGACATACTTTGGATCATACAATTGGTATCAGAGCTTCGGTCTCCATTGCATTGGTCTCACAACCTAGGAGAGCATGGCATCTAGTGGGGGAAATTATCATCATAGAGGTCCATATTTTGATGATACAAACTTTGGTAGTTGGAAACATAAAATGAAAATGCATATTCTTGGTCATAACCCTGCTGTATGGGCTGTCGTTCGTGTTGAAGATGTTGCAATACAATGCTCAAGCATGTGACATTCTATTCAACTACCTATGCCCTGAAGAATTCAACAAGATCAGTCGTCTCGAGAATGCAAAAGAGATTTGGGATACTTTGGTTGATATGCACGAAGGTACCGAGTCCGTTAGGGAATCTAAGTTGGATGTGCTCCAAAGTCAACTTAACAAGTTCAAGATGAAGGATGGTGAAGGAGTCGCGGACATGTACTCTAGGCTTGCTCTCATCACCAATGAGATTACCGGCTTAGGAAGCAAAGAAATGACCAACAAATTCATCATCAAGAAGATCCTTAGATCCTTGGATGGAAAGTACGGCACCGTGTGCACGTTGATCCAAATGATGCCAAACTACAAAGATCTCAAGCCCACGGAAGTGATTGGAAGGATTGTTGCTCATGAGATGTCATTCAAGGACAAAGAAGAGCTTCACACCAAGTCAAGCAGTGCATACAAAGCCACAAGTGACACTCCCGCTACTTCAAGTGACAATCTCGTTACCAATGAAGAGATAAGCCTCATGGTCAAGAAATTCAACAAGTTCTACAAGAGTAGAGCCAAAGAAAGAAGCTCCAACTCAAGATATGATGAGAAGCGTTCCTCTAGTTGTGACCGAAACTGCTACAATTGTGGAAGGCCTGGACACTACTCCAATGAGTGCACGACCCCCTACAAGAAAAGAGAAGAGTCACCTGGAAGACGAAGCTCAAGAGATGAATCACCTCCTAGAGAGAGAAGGAGTAGAGAAGATCGCTATGAACGAAGACCCTCCCGGAGAAGCAAAGATTCGGAGAAGAAGGACAAGTACACCAAGAGCTACACAAGAAGAAGACATCAACCTCATGTTGGTGTATGGTTTCCGGCTCCGAATCCGACAACCAATCCGAGAGAAGCTACCACTCCAACTCCGACTATAGTCAAGATGAAGGTGTTGCCGGACTTGCACTAGTAACCTCCCACTCCTATGACATATTTGATTCACCAAATGAAGGAAGTGGAAGTTGCTTCATGTCTAAAGGCCCCAAGGTATCATACCCCGAGTACCTTGACTTTAATAGTGATGAGGATGATTTAGTAGGAGATGATGACTTGCTCTTTGATAAAACTAGTGACATTAGTCAAAATGAACTTGATGATATCCATGCTAACCAAGAGAAGTTGTATGCCGATGATAAGAAGGAGATTGAGCGTCTAACTAAAGAATTAAACACTCTTAAGTCCGCTCATGAATCTACTCTAGAAGATCATAGAGAGCTTGTAAGAACTCATGAGAAGCTACGCTTCGAGAAGCTCAACTTAGAGCAAGAGCATGAATTTCTTAAAGCTATCAATGACGATCTTCGAAAGAAGAGTTCTTCTTATCTTGCTAAACGATTACTCTTGTCTACATTTGTTCCACAAGTTAAATCCAAGCAAACTAGTAACACTGGTAAGAAAGGTTCTTCATCTAGTAACAACAATGCCAATGCTAAATCAAATGATGTTGTTTCTAGTAGATCTATTGATTCCACTAATGATTCTCTTAGCCAAGTTACACTTGAGCAAGAAAACAATTTATTGAAAGGAATTATAGAGAAAGGTGTCTACAAAAGTCTTGCCGGATGTAAGAAATTCGAAGAGATTGTACGCAAGCATGGAGGATACCGGAAGAATCAAGGCATTGGCTACTTCAACGCCAATGGAGTCGAATGGGAAGAAGGTCAATACCCCAAGCCGAAGTTTGTTCCTCAAAGGGAGAAGTATGAACCTACTCTCCCCAAGGGAACAAGCGCTCATGATGACCTTCCTCCACAAGACCACAAGGGCAAGGGCAAGCTCCATGATGACATTGATAATGAATCCCTAGCCATGGTGAAGTGGGTACCCAAGGCTACTCCAAGTTCTACTTCAACTAGTACTACTTCAACACCAAGGATCCCCACCAATTTGATGTGGGTCCCCAAGAAGAAGAACTAGAGAAGTCCTTGAGGAGTGACTCCGCCAATAAAATTTACTCACATTCATTTTTGGCAAGGACTATTTGCAATCAACTCCAACCTTATGCAATAGTTCAAGGAGTCACACATTCCCTCAAAGGTAAACAAGGGACAAGGTAATTAATGAATCCATGGACATCATCATGTATGCTTTGTGATACGTCTCCGTCGTATCTATAATTTTTTATTGTTTCATGCCAATATTCTACAACTTTCATATACTTTTGGCAACTTTTTATACTATTTTTGGGACTAACATATTGATCCAGTGCCCAGTGCCAGTTCCTGTTTGTGCATGTTTTTTGTTTCATAGAAAATCCATATCAAACGAAGTCCAAACGGGATAAAAACTTACGGAGATTTTTTTTGGAATATATGTGAATTTTGGGAAGTGGAATCAACAGAAGGCGGTGCCCGAGGGGCCCACAAGCCATAGGGGCGCGCCCTGGGGGGTAGGGCGCGCCAGGCTAGCTTGTGGCCACCCATAAGGCGGTTGGTGCCCTTCTTTAGCTGCAAGAAAGCTAATATCCGGATAAAAATCGTGTTAAAATTTCAGCCCAATCGGAGTTACGGATCTCCGGGAATTTAAGAAACAGTGAAAGGCCAGAATCTGGGAACGCAGAAACAGAAGGAAACAGAGAGAGAGAGATGCAATCTCGGAGGGGCTCCCGCCCCTCTGCCGCCATGGAAGCCAAGGACCAGAGGGGAAACCCTCCTCCCATCTAGGGGGAGGCTAAGGAAGAATAAGAAGGATGGGGGCTCTCTCCCCCTCTCTCCCGGTGGCACCGGAACGCCGCCGGGGCCATCATCGTGACGGCGATCTACTCCAACATCTCCGTCATCTTCACCAACACCTCCATCACCTTCCCCCATCTATCTACAGCGGTCCACTCTCCCGCAACCCGCTGTACCCTCTACTTGAACATGGTGCTTTATGCTTCATATTATTATCCAATGATGTGTTGCCATCCTATGATGTTTGAGTAGATCCGTTTTGTCCTATGGGTTGATTGATGATCATGATTGGTTTGAGTTGCATGTTTTATTATTGGTGATGTCCTATGGTACTCTCCGTGTCGCGCAAGCGTGAGGGATCCTCGCTGTAGGGTGTTGCAATGTGTTCATGATTTGCCTATGGTGGGTTGCTTGAGTGACAGAAGCATAAACCCGAGTAGGTGGGTTGTTGCATATGGGTGTAAAGATGACTTGATACCTTATAATGCTATGGTTGGGTTTTACCTTAATGATCTTTAGGAGTTGCGGATGCTTGCTAGAGTTCCAATCATAAGTGCATATGATCCAAGTAGAGAAAGTATGTTAGCCTATGCCTCTCCCTCATATAAAATTGCAATAATGATTACCGGTCTAGTTATCGATTGCCTAGGGACAATTCCGCAACTCCTACCACCACTTTTCCACACTCATTAAACTAACTTAGTTGTTTCTTTATCTAAGCAGCCCCTAGTTTTTATTTACGTGCTCTTTATTATCTTGCAAACCTATCCTATCACACCTACAAAGTACTTCTAGTTTCATACTTGTTCTAGGTAAAGCGAACGTTAAGCATGTGTAGAGTTGTATCGGTGGTCGATAGAACTTGAGGGAATATTTGTTCTACCTTTAGCTCCTCGTTGGGTTCGACACTCTTACTTATCGAAAGAGGCTATAACTGATCCCCTATACTTGTGGGTTATCAAGACCTTTTTCTGGCGCCGTTGCCGGAGCAATAGCGTGGGGTGAATATTCTCATGTGTGCTTGTTTGCTTTATCACTAAGTAGATTTTATTTGCTGTTCTAAGTTGTTCTCTATCTTTAGTTATGGATATGGAACACGAAATACCAAAAAAAATTAGGTGTACTTGCTACTCATGGAGATGGGGAACCTCCTAAAACCCTCGATGCTCATTATGTGAAAGACATTATGCACTACTTTAATAATCCTGAGAAAACCCCATTCAATTATATAATGGGATACACGTTGGATCAACGTGAATACTTTAGGGATTATCGCTTGACTCAAAAAGGGAAACTGTTATGGGATCAAATTCATATGTTGAAATGGTATAGTTGGAATCTATGCTTGAGATATGATATTACTTGTTGCTCTAGGATGAAGGCTAAACACCTTCCCTTTTCATGTAAATTTAATGATAATAAAACCTTGGCTTCTTATGCTAATGGTATATATGATTACTATGATGTGGAACAAATAGAAGAGTTTGTTGCTTTTAAGGGTGCTTATGAAATTGAAGCTTTGTTCGAAAAGTATGAAGATTATGATGATGCTGTTTACCGATCTCAAAATTTGGCTATGCTTCGTTATTGTTATGCCAATTATGAATATAATGCCCATATTGATCAATTTATTGAGAAAGTCTCCGCTATCCAAGAAGAGACTAATATTTTGCAGGAATCTATGGAAGAAGAAATTGATGACACTGTGAGCTCATTGGATGAAAAAGATGAGGAGGAGAGCGAAGAACAAAAGGAGGAAGAGCGGATTAGCTACCCGTGCCCACCTTCTAATGAGAGTAACTCTTCAACTCATACATTGTTTAATTTCCCTTCGTTCTTACCGAAGGATGAATGCTATGATAATTGCTATGATCCCTTGGATTCGTTCGAAATATCCCTTTTTGATGAACTTGATGCTTGCTATGCTTGTGGCCATGATGCCAATATGAATGATGCTTATGGAGATGAACTTGCTATAGTTCCTTATGTTAAACGTGAAATTGTTGCTATTGCACCCACACCTGATAGTCCTATTATCTTTTTGAATTCTCCCAACTACACTATATCGGAGAAGTTTGCTCTTATTAGGGATTACATTGATGGGTTGCCTTCTACTATTACACATGATGATTTTGATAAATATAATATGCATGTGCTTGCTGCTCCTACTTGCAATTATTATGAGAGAGGAACTACATCTCCGCCTCTCTATGTTTCCAACACAATAGAATTGCAAGAAACTGCTTATGCTATGTATCGGCCTTTACTTTGTGTGCATGAATTGTTCTTTTATGACATGCCGATTCATAGGAAGAGAGTTAGACTTCGTTGTTGCATGATATATGTTACTTTGTGCTCACTACTAAATTACAAATCATTGTTAATTAAAATTGGCTTTGATATACCTTGGGATCCGTGTGGATCAATTACTTGAGCACTTTATGCCTAGCTTAAGCAGCCCCTAGTTTTTATTTACGTGCTCTTTATTATCTTGCAAACCTATCCTATCACACCTACAAAGTACTTCTAGTTTCATACTTGTTCTAGGTAAAGCGAACGTTAAGCGTGTGTAGAGTTGTATCGGTGGTCGATAGAACTTGAGGGAATATTTGTTCTACCTTTAGCTCCTCGTTGGGTTTGACACTCTTACTTATCGAAAGAGGCTACAACTGATCCCCTATACTTGTGGGTTATCACTTTGCACTCCATGTCCATAGATATCCTTGTATTTGTCTCTTGTGTGTGGGACTAACCCATGTAGGTGACAAGAGTAAGAAAACAACGAGAATTGCTCCCAACTCAAGATGATCTTCATCAACAATGAGCATCCACCACTACATCACCTACATGAAGTCTTCAATGACAAAACCCAAGGTTAGTTTATCCCTCTTAGGGGCGATATCACATCAAGGGGGAGGTTTACTCTAAGACTTGAGTTAAAGCATCTCTTAAGAATGTGACAACATTAAATGCTTTATGTAAAAGTGGTAACCCCACTTGTGCTTAAATGATGAGTATGACCTATGATCAAGTATCCTACTTGGCTCCTAAGTCAATATACTCAAATATAGATGACTCCGTCATTGCCAAAGTGCTTGTTAGATGCTAGAGTGGTTTTGAATGTTTGCCATGATTTCATTGGACATCTTATTGTGTGAGCATGTTGGTATGCATATTTTTTTCTCATTCTAGGACATCCAATTGTTGCTATTTGGATTTTTTTCTTTTGCCAATTGGATGTACAAGAATGCCTAGGACCCCTCTCTAGCTATCTATGCTTTCTTGTCTCAAGTTCTATTCTTGCTTCATCACAAAACTTGAACAAGCACTTCTCGAACCCTCTGTGTGAGGAGCACTCGGAGTTACGTTTCGTCAAGGCTGACTTCCAAAACCTCCCTATAGTGCAACTCGGTGTAACCAATCAGAAATTCTCGGTTCCACTGAATGCTCAGGGTTGATCTATTTTTGCAACTCGGTAGCACCGATTCCATAATCTCGGCTTCACCGAGTTTCCCTGTCAACTGACAGTAGTGAAACTCGGTGGCACCGAAATTTTAGACTCCGCATCACCGACAGTGAAGCGTATTTAACCCCGGCGGACCCGGCGTTTTGAAATCAATCCCCAAACGCTCGAGTCTCCAACCCTAAGCTGCCTCATCTGACCGCTTGGTCGTCGTCCTTGCCTCCCCGAGCGCCTTTGCCATTGGGATCCTCGCCGCCGATGGAAATCATCACCGCTGTCGTCGCCATAGTCAGACCATCGCCAAGTTAGGGTATGGATCTGATCCCCTCTTGCGTTCCAAAGTCTAATTCAAGTGCATTAGGGTTGCTCCATATTCTTGCCACCGATTAAAAGCTTCCTATACAATCAAATAATTCCATAGATTAGAGAATGAGGAAATTCTGGATCTGATCTCCGACAACATGCATCTCGGTGACACCGAATTGATAAAATCGGTACTACCGATTTAGTTTTTAGGGTTACATAGAACCGCTTCGGTGAGACCGAGCAGTTCTTTTCGATGACACCGAAAAGACGACCCAAGTCTCTGTTAATGTAAGTGTTCTGTCTTGGTGACTCCGAAAATTTCAACTCGGTGCAACTGAAATACATTTTGCACTGGATCAAACCCAAGTTTCTAAGTTCAAATTTTTGAAAAACCTCCTGTGTTTTGTGATGCTCAACCTCTCTGCTCTTCTATGCTATATTCACAGGGTCAGCATGTCAGGTTCTGATGATAGCCAAAACAACTTCAGAGAAAGAGATGTGGGGATGAGTTCAGGCACTAGCCCAGATGCTAGTTCATCTTATTATGATGATGTTCCTAGTTCTCCTGACCTGCCCAAGGCTGCCACCAGGGCAAGGAAGAAGTTGAACTCAGATGAAGAAGATGATGATTTTGTGCTAGAGGAGGAATTAGCCAAGAAGTAGAAATAGAAGGCTGCCAAGAGCACTACTGTAGAGGCTACTTCTTCTAAAAGGCCAGTGAAGAAGATCTATGCCAGTGCTGTGGCTATGAGAGCACCTAAAAGTGCTAGGAAGAACATGAATCTGTATCTTGAGTCTCCATCCAGGAAGAGTTCTATGCCTAAGCAGGCAGGAGAGAAGAAGAGAGCCAGAAAGAGGACTGTGCATGTTGTTGCCAGACCAACTTCAATGTATGAAGATCCAGCAGAAGCTGAGGAACAAGAGGAGGAGGAGGAGGAACCAGCTGCCAAAGCCCCTCCATCTAAGAAGTAGAAATTATTGGCTGATGCTATGCCCAAGGATGCTCCAGCTAAGAGCACCAAGTCTGCTCCAAAGAAGCCTGCTGCAGCCACTAAGTCCAAGAAGTCTACCAGAGACATTCCAAGTGCTGCTAAGAACAAGAAATCCACTATGGTAGAACAAGAGGAGGACGCTTCTGTTTTGAGAAAGCTGAGGCCCCACTTGCCTATTCATAATGATGATCACCCAGTTGCAGAAGATATGAAGAAGAGGAAAGACTCAGGGCTGAGGAAGTGGAGAGCTGTTGATCCTTATGCCTCCAGGAGAAGGACTGCTGTGGATGACAGGTTCAATACCAAGGAACAGGAAGATTTTTATGAGACTTTCCTATTGGACAAGTGCCCAGCTGTTAGTGACATGAGATATGTTGACTGGGAGTATATCAGGAAGAATGAGGATTTCTTTCCCAGTGTGAGAGACAACGTCCAGTGCATTGATCTTGCAAACTTTGTTGGCAGAGAGTTTTCAGCTTGGAATGATGAGATGATCATGCAGTTCTATTCCAGTGCACACTTTTATCTAGATGGCAGGATTATTTGGAGACTGAAGGAGTGAGGTACCAATCAACTGTTAATGAGTGGGCTACCATCTTAGGAGCTCCACAGGTACAAGATGGAGATTTGGCTGTCTACACTAAATCCAAGATGAACCACAACTCCATGGCCAGAATGTACAAGGAAATCCCTGCTTCACATGTGCATTCACAAAAGCTTGGGTCTGTCTATTTCTTGCAAGCAGGACTACCCACCACCAACACCATTTTGAGGCATACCTTGATGCCCAAATCTGGAGATGATAAGACGATAAGGGTGTCGGTGTCAAAACCGGCGGATCTCGGGTAGGGGGTCCTGAACTATGAATCTAGGATCGATGCTAACAAGGGACAAAGGAGACGGTGTTTACCCAGGTTCGGGCCCTCGTGAGGAGGTAAAACCCTACGTCATGCTTGATTGTATTGATGAATGTGATGGTTACAGAGTTGATCTACCTCGAGATCAAAAGAGCTAAACCCTAGATTAGTTGACTTGACCCTCTACGAACTAAGCCCCCTGGTTTATATAGACACCAGGGGTACCTAGGGTTACACATGGTCGGTTTCCATCCGGGCATAGATTCGCCCATTCTTCCTTGGAGGACACACCGAGTCTTTGGAATATTCCCCCCTAAGCCTGGGGTCATTCTGTAATCCGGCCTTCCCGAAGAGGCCACAAGGCGGCCCACCGGGCTGGTCCATAGGAGGTAGGTCGACAGCCCGAGGACCCCTTAATCCCAGACTCCCTCAGTAGCCCCCGAACTAGCCTCCAACGCCGGTCTTTAGGACATCCAGCTACTTCGCACGTCCAGAGTGTTCGGCTTGCGGTGTGAGTTCCTTTCTTCCCTTCATGCTTCGGTCACCCTTAGTTCGGCCACCGATAACACCCTGCTTTCCGAACATACCTTGCTTAGCCTCGAAGGCCAAACGCCCGAGTGTGAATAGTGCCCTTCCTGACAACTTTCCTAACGAAAGGATCAGATGGGTCGTGGCCACTTAACCAGTTGCAACAACTCGATTCGTTGTTCGAGGCCGCCTCTTTATTGGCACGTTTAATCGACATGAAGATCATGCTCCATTTTTTACGGGATATGATCAATGATTTGGGTTATCCCACATGCACATAACGGGACGGCTGCTTCGGGAACTGGCACAGCTTGCGGCGCAGTAAGGGGACGCTTGGTGTTACGGCCTTCCGTAAAAGGGAGGAAAACATCTTCATAGCCTTTCCACGCTCCCCAGATTTGCTCTCTCAAACCTTCCTTGCTCCGAGCGCACAGATCTAGTCTTTCTTTAGCCCCTCCCGAGACACCCATCCTTCTTCCCCGAGCACGGCCATGGCTGGTTCAGGCTCGCAAGGCAAGTGGGAGGCGTCGTGCGTCACCGAGGATGACATCCAGGAACTGAAGCGCACCGGTTACCTCCTGGTCGATGTCGCCCACCGCGCCCCCGAAGATGGTCAAGTAGTCCCCATGCCAAAGCCCGGGGAGAGGGTGGTGTTCATTCCCCATTTCATCCGGGGACTGAGCTTTCCGCTGCACCCCTTTGTACGGGGCTTGATGTTCTTTTACGGGCTGGACTTCCACGACCTTCCCCAAACTCCATTATGCGCATATCGGCCTTCATCATCGTCTGCGAAACCTTTTTGCGGGTCCAGCCGCATTTCGGCTTATGGCTGAAGGTCTTCAACGTCAAGCCGAAGACAGTAAGCAGACAACATGCGGACTGTGGGGGGGGGGGGGCGGTGATCAGTAAGCTCCCACGGGTCCAGTGGACAGAGGGCACCTTCATCGACACCATCAAAACCTGGCAAAAGGAGTGGTTCTACATCACTGAACCACGTGCCGCAGATTGGGCGGCCTCTCCCGAATTCAGATCTGGACCTCCCGCGAGGCTGACCTCGTGGATCAGGAAAGGCCTGGACTGGGGGTCGGCCACATAGGTGAAAGCGCTGCAGGATCGCATCGGGAAGATGCTGGAAGCGAACGTCGGTCTGACCAACGTGGTCCAGGTCATGCTTCCTCGCCGCCTCCTCCCTTGCTAGCTCCAGGCCACACCAATGTGGGCCTATAAGTCCGACGATCCTCCCATCGTGCGCAAGCTCTACCGCACTACTCGGGAGAAGCTGTGGAAGGCACTGTTCAAGCCTGAGGAGGAGTGGCCGGCCAAGGAGGAAGACACTGGCCTGGACACCGAACACCCTCCGCTCAAGGTAAAGTTTCAATTTTATCTTCAGGTTCAATCTTTTTAGCAAGTTTTTTAACCTCTCCTTCCCTGGTTTCCATAGGGCTGGCTAGCTAAGGCCATGCGGAGCAACGGCCCTGCCCTGCTTCCCGAAGCCCCCAGGTCGACCCTGTTGACGGCGATGCTGGTCGAGGCGCCGTATTCGGAACCAAAGAAGAAGGACAAGAAGAAGAAGGGCGAGAAGAAGGAGACCCGATATGGTCTTCGCCCAAGAGGCCCTCCGGACGCTAGGTACAGGGAGACCCAAGCCTCCTCCGCTCACGAGGAGGAGCAGACAGAGGAAGGGGGAAATCGATTCCCCCCAGCAAAGGAAGAGGGCGACATCTATGGATGCTGAGGAGGACCCAGCTCCCCCTCCCCGAAGAGACCCTGCAGGGCCAAGGTGACCCCGCCTGACGTCAGCCCGGATTCCGATGAGGAATCTAAGGCATTCGAGAGGATCCCTCGGAGGACCGGCCCCCAGGGCTAAGCCCGTAGTCCAGAGGTACCGATTCCGAATACATTGCTTATACAAGGTTTCTGTTACTGACCGGACAAATGTCTTCCATATTGCAGCCCAGCCCGCGATCTCCCGACCGAACAGGTCTCAGAGGGAGATCCCCCGCCAGCCGAGCTGTCGGAAAGCGGAACTGTGTCCCGCACTTCTCCTCCCCAGGCTACTAAAGAGGCCATGGAGGTGATATCCCGACTGACCCCTCCTCGGCCAAATACTGAGGGTGAGGAGGTCATGACCGAGGCCCAGACCTCGGTGACCGAAGACCAGGAGGCCGAGCCCCTCCTGGTAAACAAAGAGGGAGGCCGTGAGTCATCGGAGCTCCCTCCGAAGACGGCCCTGGAGACTACCAAGTCTCCGATATCGGCGACTCTACCTTCTCAAGAAGGAGGAGCCACGGTGCCGCCACCGGTGCCCCCGTGACGGGGCAGACCAGAATTTGGTGGCCAGCCACGATGGAGAAGGCCTTGCGTAGCTCCGCCATCGCCGAAGACCACCGCATCCTTATGGGTGTGGTTCTGCAAGGCATTCAGTCCGTTGATAGCGGGCTGAAGGAGGCCTTCGTCGGTCTTTTGACGGGCTTCAAGGTAAGCCATGTAATGCTCCTTAATCTAAGCGAAATTTGTTTGTGAGGTATATATATTCCGTATAGGTATAGTAGCCCCCGAGCCCTGGGTGAGTTTAAGAAACTTACACGGGGATCAAACAAAACTCAGGTTCCGAGCAAAAACGATCCGAGTTCTTGGTGAATTGATTGGTATCGAAGATGTTCTTGGCGATAAAGGGTCGAGGACCGACAGCTTGGAGGTGTGCCTCACGCAAATTTGCTTTTGCAGGCCTCGTCATCGGCGGCGGCTATCCCTGACGTGGAACTGGCCGAACTAAAACCGGAAGCTCAAGAGCTCCAACGAGGAGCTTGACCGGCTGAACAAACGGTTTGATGAAATGCAAAGTAAGTTGAAATTTTATTCCGGAGACCCTGTGTTATCCTCATTGAATGTGGTTCTCGAGTTTTTGTTTTCTGAAATGTGGTCTTCCATTGTGTTTACAGCCGTTACTTCTGAGGTCGAGAACCTCAAGGTGGAGCTGGAGAAGGCCAAGCAAGAGGCCGCCGATCATGGGATGGCGGCCGAGCAAGCGGCTGCCGAACTGAGCTCCCTTAAAGTTGCCAGTGACAAACACGAAGCTCGGGTGGCCGAGGTGTAGCAAGAGCTCCAAGATGCAAGCACTAAGTGCGAGGCTCTTGAGCAGAAGACCAAGGACCAAGCGGCCGAGCTATCCTCGTTGTCTTCTGAGCTAAAACCGGAGCGTGCAAATAGGCGGTCTTTTGAGGAAGAACTCTGCCAAGTCAGGATGATCGCGGATGGTAAGCCGTACTTACTGCAATGTGCCTTTGGTGGTAACAGGTTTGCTTGTCTTACACGGCTGTGGCGTTCCTCAGGCACCTTTACGGATCTTCCGAGGAGTGCGGCGGACGCGGCCAAGCACTTTGCGGCTCGGGACGGGGATGCAGAACATAGGCTGTTCTGGGCGCAATTTTAGACCCCCGATCCCCGTCCCATTCTCAACTATCAGATGAAGGAGCTGATGGAGCTGCATCGAGTGGCGGAGCCAACCTTAAAGGACCTCTGCATTCGGTTATGGCCTTCAGAGCCATTGCCGAGCAGTTATTTCGGCCTGGTGCAGAAGCTTTGCGATGCCTCTCCCCGCATTAAGGTCCTGAAGCGCTCTGTATGTATTGAGGGAGCGCGGATGGCCTTTGCGAGGACTATGATGCACTGGCCAGGGATAAAGCCGCGCGAGATGGCTACAACGTTGAAAGCACATTTGCTCCCTCGGTGGTTTTGGAAATTAATAACAACATATATGTCATTGAACTAATGTTTTCCACTAAGTATATTTCAGGAAAAGTTCAATGATAGGGATGGCAAAAGGATTGTGGAGAAACCCCAAGATGCAAGGAAATGGATTGGCAAAGCTTGAAGCAAGAGGACTCTACATTTTACTTTGTGAGAAATCACTTTGAGTCCATAGGAAAGCCAATACTATTAAAAGGGGGTAAGGTACTGTTGGTGAACAAGATGCTCCACGTGCACAAGAGATAGTCACCAAAAACACCCACAAGCTCTTCCACAAAAGTCTGTCCAAAGCCAAATATCCAAAATCGGTGCAACCAACAATTCCCACTCGGTGCCACCGATTCCCAAACTCAGACAGACCCATGCCAAACCCTAGCACATCGGTGCAACCGATTCCACTTCGGTGCCACCGAGTTCAGTTGCCAACTTTCTGTTTAGCCATTTTCAGTCTTCAGTACAACCGAGTTTTGCCAGTCGGTCTCACCGAGTTTTTGGACCAACTGTCTGGATAGCCATTCACAAGAATCGGTACCACCGAGAATTGTGAATCGGTACCACCGAGTTTCTGGACCAACTCTCTGGTAAGCCATGGTCAAGAATCGGTACCACCAAGATGTGAAAATCGGCGTCACCGAGTTGCGCAATCTGACCATTGGTCACCTAATCGGTACCACCGAGAATTATATATCGGTCTCACCGAGATTCAAAAGTTATAGCCTTTTGATCACTTTGGTACCACTGAGATTCACACATCGGTGTCACCGAGTTGGTCACTTTAGGTGTAACGGTTGGATTTTTGGGGATGCCTATATATACCCCTTCACCACCACCCACTCGAAAGAGAAGCACTCAGAACTATTCCATACTTGCCCCATCCAATTTTCTGAGAGAGAACCACTTATCCTTGTGTTGAGGTCAAGATCTTCCACTCCAACCATATGGATCTTGATTTCTAGCCTCCCCAAGTTGCTTTCCACAAAATCATTCTCTTCCACCAAAGCCAAATCTGTGAGAGAGTGATTGTGTGTTGAGGAGTCTATCATCTTGAAGCACAAGAGCAAGGAGTTCATCGACATTGCCGAGCCTATTACCTTTTGGAGGGTGGTGCCTCCTAGATTGGTTAGGTGTCGCTTGGGAGCTTCCTACTTCGTGTTGTGGAGTTGAACCAAGAAGTTTGTATGGGCAAGGAGATCGCCTACTTCGTGAAGATCTACCCATAGTGAAGCTAGTCCTTCGTGGACGGAAGCCGTTATGGAATAGTCAAGGTTGCTACTTCGTGGACCCTTATGGGTGGAGCCCTCCGTGGACTCTCGCGACCGTTACCCTCCGTGGGTTGAAGACTCCATAAACGTGGACGTACGATAGCACCACCTATTGGAACCACGGGAAAAATCCTTGTGTCTACAAATTGCGTTTGATCTTCGTCCCTACACTCTTCTATACATGCTTGTTGTTACTTTCTGCTGCTATACTCTTAGACATGCATGTGTAGCGTGTGCTTGACTTGCTATCATTGTTAAAATCTGCCAACACTTAAAATTGGGAAAAGGTAGAATTTTATTTGGTCAAGTAGTCTAATCACCCCCCCTGTAGACATACTTTAGGTCCTACAAGTGGTATCAGAGCTTTGGTCTCTATTGCATTGGTCTCACAACCTAGGAGAGTATGGCGTCTAGTGAGGGAAATTATCACCGTAGAGGTCCGTACTTTGATGGCACTAATTTTGCTAGTTGGAAGCACAAAATGAAAATGCATATTCTTGGTCATAACCCCGCCATTTGGGCTATTGTTCGTGTTGGCTTGCAAGGTGAATTCTTTGGTGATGGAAAGGAACCGGATCATGAAGCGACCGTGGATGAATTGAAGATGCTGCAATACAACGCTCAAGCATGTGACATTCTCTTCAACTGCCTATGCCCCGAAGAATTCAACAAAATCAGCCGTCTTGAGAATGCAAAAGAGATTTGGGATACTTTGGTTGATATGCACGAAGGTACCGAATCCGTGAGAGAATCCAAGTTGGATGTTCTTCAAAGTCAGCTTGACAAGTTCAAGATGAAGGATGATGAAGGAGTCGCAGAGATGTACTCTAGGCTAGCTCTCATCACAAATGAGATTGCCGGCTTAGGAAGCGAAGAAATGACCGACAAATTCATTATCAAGAAGATACTTAGAGCTTTGGATGAGAGATACGACACCGTGTGCACACTGATCTAAATGATGCCCAACTACAAAGATCTCAAGCCTACGGAAGTCATTGGAAGGATTGTTGCTCATGAGATGACACTCAAAGACAAAGAAGAGCTTCACAACAAGTCTAGCGGTGCTTACAAAGTCACAAGTGATGCTCCCGCAACTTCAAGTGACAACCTTGTCACCAATGAAGAGATAAGCCTCATGGTCAAGAAATTCAGCAAGTTCTACAAGAATAGAGGCAAAGAACGAAGCTCCAACTCAAGATATGAAGAGAAGCATTCATCAAGTCATGACCGAAACTGCTACAATTGTGGGAAGCCCGGACACTACTCCAATGAGTGCACGGCTCCCTACAAATGAAGTGTAGAGTCACCTAGAAGACGAAGCTCAAGGAAAGAATCACCTCAAAGAGAGAGAAGGAGTAGAGATGATCGTTATGAACGAAGACCCTCAAGGAGAAGTAGGGACTCGGAGAAGAACGACAAGTACACAAGGAGCTACACAAGAACAAGACATCAAGCTCATGTTGGTGAATGGGTTTCTGGCTCCGACTCCGACAACAACTCCGAGAGAAGCTATCACTCCAACTCCGACTATAGTCAAGATGAAGGTGTTGCCGGACTTGCACTTGTGACTACCAACTCCTATGATCTATTTGATTCACCAAATGAAGGGAGTGGAAGTTGCTTCATGGCTAAAGGCCCCAAGGTATCACACCCCGAGTATCTTGATTTCGATAGTGATGAAGATGATTTACTTTGTGATGATGACTTGCACTTTGATAAAACTAGTGATGTTAGTCAAAATGAACTTAATAATTGTCATGTTAGCCAAGATAAGCCGTTTGATGATGATAAGATGAAAATTGTACTTTGTGATGATGACTTGCACTTTGATAAAACTAGTGATGTTAGTCAAAACTAGTGATGTTAGTCAAAATGAACTTAATAATTGTCATGTTAGCTACATAATTCTTTGTGATGACAACAACTAACTAAAGAATTAAACACTCTTAAGTTAGCCCATGAATCTATTCTCGAAGATCATAGAGAGTTTGTAAGGACTCATGAGAAGCTACGCTTCGAGAAGCTCACCTTGGAGCAAGAGCATGAGTTTCTTAAAGCTATCAATGACGATCTACGAAAGAAGACTTCATCTTATCTAGCCAAACGATTACTCTTGTCTACATTCATGCCACAAGTTAAATCTAGACAAACTAGTAACAAAGGCAAGAAAGGTTCTTCATCTAGTAGCAACAATAAAAATGCTAAATCTAATGATGTTGCTTCTAGTAGTTCTATTGATTCCACTAATGATGATTCTCTTAGCCAAGTTACACTTGAGCAAGAAAACAATTTATTGAAAGGAATTATAGAGAAAGGTATCTACAAGAGTCTTGCCGGGTGTAAGCAATTTGAGGAAATTGTACGCAAGCACGGAGGATACCGGAAGAACCATGGCATTGGCTACTTCAGCGCTAATGGAGTTGAATGGGAAGAAGGTCAATACCCCAAGCCCAAGTTTGTTCCTTTAAAGGAGAAGTATGAACATACTCCTCCCAAGGGAACAAACACTCAAGATGATCTTCCAGCACAAGACCACAAGCTCAAGGGCAAGAACAAGCTTCAAGAGGACATTGACTCATATGAAGATGAATCCCAAGCTTTGGTGGAGTGGGTTCCCAAGGCTACTTCAAGCTCAACTTCTACAAGGGCCACTTCAACACCAAGGATCCCCATCACGTTGATGTGGGTCCCCAAGAAGAAGAACTAGAGAAGCTCTTGAGGGGTGACTCCGCCAATGAAATTCACTCACATTCATTATTGGCAAGAACTAGTTGCAATCAACGTCAACAACATGCAACAGTTCAAGGGGTCACACATTCTCCTCAAAGGTAAGCAAGGGACACGGTAATCAACAAATCCATGGACATCATCACACATGCTTTGCACTCCATGTCCATAGATATCCTTGTACTTGTCTCTTGTGTGTTGGGACTAACCCATGTAGGTGAGAAGAGTAAGGAAGCAACAAGGATGCTCCCAACTCATGGTGATGTTCATCAACCTTGAGCATCCACCACTACCTCACCAACATGAAGTCTTCATCGACAAAACCCAAGGTTAGTTTATCCCTCCTATAGGGGGATGTCACATCAAGGGGGAGCTTTATTCTAAGACTTGAGTTAAAGCATCTCATAGTATGTGACAACATTAAATGCTTTATGTAAAAGTGGTAACCCCACTTGTGCTTAAACGATGTGTATGACCTATGATCAAGTATTCTTACTTGGATCCTAAGTCAACATACTCATATATAGATGACTCCGTCATTGCCAAAATGCTTGATAGATGCTAGTTTGTATGTGCATGTTTGCCATGATTTCATTTGACATCTTATTGTGTGAGCATGTTGGTCTGCATTTATTTATCCATTCAAGGACATCCAATTGTTGTTATTTGGCTTTTGATTTTTCTTTTGCCAATTGGATGGACAAGAATGCCTAGGAACACTCTCTAGCTATCTATGCTTTCTTACCTCATGTTCTATTCTTGCTGCATCACAAAATTTGAACAAGGACTTTTTGATCTCTCTGTGTGAGGAGCACTCGGAGTTCCGTATCGACAAAGGACTGACCATTAAAACCTCCCAAGTGCATCTCGGTGGAACCAACCCAAAATCTCGGTCTCACCGAATGCCTAGGGTTGATCTGGTTTTCTATCTCGGTACCACCGATTCCATCTTCTCGGTTACACCGAGTTTCCCTGTCAGCAGACAGTTGAGGAACTCGGTGACACCGAAAAGTTAGAACCGGTGTCACCGACAGCTATGGGTTTATATAGAGGCGGACCCGACTTTTGAAATCTATTCTTCAATCGTCGCCCCCTCCGAAACCCTTGCTGCCGAACCAAGGCCCCTGGTCATCGCCTTCGTCTTGCCGAGCGCCTTCGCCGTTGGAAGTCTCTGCCGTCGACGGAATCCTCTCCCCCATCGCCACCTTAGCGAAGTCGTCACCAAGCTAGGGTGCGATTTCACCCCCTCATGCGCTCCAACCTCCGATTCTTGCGCATTAGGGCTTATCCATCGATTATTCACAATTTGAGATTGATTCACTCACGAGAAACTCCAGTAGAATAGCGAACGAACGATTTTTTAGGTTTTGCCGTCCGCCACATGAATCTCGGTGGAACCGACGCAAAAGAATCGGTAGCACCAATTCACTTTTCTGGTCGACTGAGAACAGTCTCGGTGAAACCGAGTGCCCATTTTTGGTCTCACCGAAAGTGGTGCCAAGTTTCTATTATGGAGACTGTCTGTCTCGGTAGGTCCGAAATATTTGCTTCGGTTGCATCGACATACATTGGGCAGAATGCAAAACTTGAGAAATTTTGGTTCAATCTTTTGAAAATGTCTGCATTTTGTGGTGACTCATCCCTTCCACTCTTCTATACTCTATTCACAGGGTCAGAGATGTGAGGTTCCGATGACAGTCAGAATGATCTCAGAGAGCAGAGTGTTGACATGAGCTCAGGCACTAGTCCTGAGGGGAGTTATGATGATGTTCCTAGCTCTCCTGATCTACCCAAAGCTGCAACCAGGGCAAGGAGGAAGCTCAATTCTGATGAGGAGGATGAGGACTTCATCCCTGAGGAGCTACCCAAGAAAGATGCTGCTGCCAAGAGCACCACTGCTGCCACTACTTCCAAGAAGAAAGCTATCAGGAAGGAGTATGCTAGCTCTGGGTCAGCAAGAGCACCTGAGAGCTCTAGGGCAACAATGACTCTTCACCTTGAGTCACCTCCAAAGAAGTCTATGCCTAAGAAGGAAGGAGAGAAGAAGAGAGCCAGGAAGAGGATTATCCATGTCATTGGCAGAAAAACCTCTATGTATGAGGATCCAGAAGAGGCAGTTGCTGAAGAAGAGGAGGAAGAGCCAGTTGCCAAGGCTCCTCCTAAGAAGAAGAAGAAGCTTATGGCAGATGCTATGCCTAAGGCTACCACTTCCAAGAGCACCAAGTCTGCTCCTAAGAAGGCTGCTGCTGCTGAAAAGCCTAAGAGGTTCTCCAGAGAGATACCAGCTTCCAGCAAGAACAAGACCTCCACTTTTAGGGAAGCTGAGGACGATGATGATATTACTGCTTTGATGAAGCTAAGATCACACCTTCTAGTGCACAATGCCAGCCATTTGCTTGCCGAGGATATGAAGAAGAGGAAGGATTCTGGTTTGAGGGAATGGAGTGCCATTGATCCATATGCCCAGAGGAGGAAAACAGATGTGGATTACAGATTTTATACCAAGGAGCAACAAGATTTCTATGAGACAATCTTGCTTGATAAGAGCCCAGCTGTAAGTGACATGAGATATGTTGATTGGAAGTATATCAAGGAGAATCAAGATTACTTCCCAAGTGTTCAAGACAACTTTCACTGCATTGGTTTGGATGAATTTGTTGGCAAAGAATTCACTGCATGGAACAATGAGATGATCATGCAATTCTACTCCACTGCTCACTTCTATAGAGATGGTAGGATTGTGTGGATGACTGAAGGAGCAAGGTATGAATCTACTGTTGAGGAATGGGCTACCATCTTAGGAGTCCCACAGGTGGAAGTAGGAGATCTGGATGTCTATTCTGAATCCAAGGAGAGCCATGATGCTATGAAGAATATGTACAATGAGATCCCTGCTGCAAACTTGAAATCTCACAAGTTAGGATCCATTTACTTCCTCCAGGCAGGTCTCCGCACCATGAACACCATCTTGAGGTACACCTTGATGCCTAAGTCTGAAGATGACAAGATGATTCGAGGCTATTCCATCAACATGCTGATCCATCTTGATAGACACACCAGGATAAGGGTGATGGACTTGATAGTAGAGACTGTGAAGAGGGTTGTTGCTGATCAGAAGCGCTCATGATGCTATGCACCCTACATTCAGATGCTCATCAACTCAAAGGTAGAGAAGCACATCTTTGCTCTTGACAGGCCACACTTCCCCTACAGCCAGATCTTGAGGACAACGTTGTGGTGATGAACCCAGATCATCCCACCTCAGCTGCAGCATAGGCAGAGGTAGAGGCAGCTAGAGCCACTAGCGCTCAAGTCCCTAGATCCAGGAACGAGAAATGGATCTCTTGATCAATACCGTTCCGGGCATGCAGAAGGATATCAAGGACATATTGGAGAATCATCATAGTCTTGTGAGGATCATGGAGAATAGAATCAAGACTCTCAATGACAATGTGGATGGGCTGACCAAGACCGTGAACGAGCTCAAGAAGGAAGTTGATAGCGTGCCCAGTCCCGACACTACATATGATGAGGATGACTCTCCTCTCAGGCCAGGCACTCAGTTCACTACTCAGGCCAGATCAACCACAGTGCCAGCTCCAGAGTTGAGGTCTTCTTCATCAGCACCTGGTACAGCCTCTTCAGCTCCATCAGCTCCTCCAGTTCCTCCAGTTGCTACTCCAACTCCGTCCATGACGTCTGCTGAAGTCTTCGCCGACGCCGTTCTCTCGACTCCTTCATCGAGCACCGAAGGAGATCAGCCCCAGAAGAACGATTAGCTATATACCTTTGAACTTTTTGGTAACTTGTTGCCAAAGGGGGAGAAGATGTATATAGATCTTTAGGCTTCGAGTGAGAGAGCGTTGGTTTTTTTATCGCTTTACAAAACATTTGATCTTTTGGTTTGGATGTGTTAAACTTTGTTGGTGTTTGATCATACACTTGATGTGTATTGCTACTATTTCCTATCATTGTGATGCTTATGACATGGTCATTCACCGTTACTTGATTGTGTTGTGCTATGATATTCATTCTTATTATTCTCGCACACCACCAAGTTGTATGTGAGATGAAAGAGTGCCCTATGTACCTAATCGATTGTGCATTTGCATTCAAATGCAAATTTAAAATAATGCACAAATTTAGGGGGAGCTCTTGCTTATCACATACTTCTCAAAGCGACGCTTATATTCATTGATTATATCATATGTCGAAGCTTTGATCTATATGTTGTCATCAATTACCAAAAAGGGGGAGATTGAAAGCGCATTTGCTCCCTTGGTGGTTTTGGTAATTAATAACAACATATATGTCATTGAACTAATGTTTTCAACTAAGTATAATTCAGGAAAAGTTCAATGATAGGGATGGCAAAAGGATTGTGGAGAAACCCCAAGATGCAAGGAAATGGATTGGCAAAGCTTCAAGCAAGAGGACTCTACATTTTACTTTGTGAGAAATCACTTTGAGTCCATAGGAAAGCCAATACTATTAAAAGGGGGTAAGGTACTGTTGGTGAACAAGATACTCCACGTGCACACAAAAGTCTGTCCAAAGCCAAATATCCAAAATCGGCGCAACCAACAATTCCCACTCGGTGCCACCGATTCCCAAATTCAGAGAGACCCATGCCAAACCCTAGCACATCGGTGCAACCGATTCCACTTCGGTGCCACCGAGTTCAGTTGCCAACTTTCTGTTTAGCCATTTTCAGTCTTCAGTACCACCGAGTTTTGCCAGTCGGTCTCACCGAGATTTTGGACCAACTCTCTGGATAGCCATTCACAAGAATCGGTACCACCGAGAATTGTGAATCGGTACCACCGAGTTTCTGGACCAACTCTCTGGTAAGTCATGGTCAAGAATCGGTACCATTGAGATGTGAAAATCAGCGTCACCGAGTTGCGCAATCTGACCGTTGGTCACCTAATCGGTACCACCGAGAATTATATATTGGTCTCACCGAGATTCAAAAGTTACTGCCTTTTGATCACTTTGGTACCACCGAGATTCACACATCGGTGTCATCGAGTTGGTCACTTTAGGTGTAACGGCTGGATTTTTGGGGATGCCTATATATACCCCTTCACCACCACCCACTTGAAAGAGAAGCACTCAGAACTATTCCATACTTGCCCCATCCAATTTTCTGAGAGAGAGCCACCTACTCATGTGTTGAGATCAAGCCATTCCATTCCTACCATATGAATCTTGATCTCTAGCCTCCCCAAGTTGCTTTCCACCAAATCAATCTCTTCCACCATAGCCATATTTGGGAAAGAGTGATTGTGTGTTCAGGAGTCTATCATCTTGAAGCATAAGAGCAAGGAGTTCATCGACATTGCCGAGCCTATTACCTTTTGGAGGGTGGTGCCTCCTAGATTGGTTTGGTGTCGCTTGAGAGCCTCCTACTTCGTGTTGTGGAGTTGAACCAAGAAGTTTGTACGGGCAAGGAGATCACCTACTTCATGAAGATCTACCCATAGTGAAGCTAGTCCTTCGTGGACGGAAGCCGTTATGGAATAGTCAAGGTTGCTACTTCGTGGACCCTTATGGGTGGAGCCCTCCGTGGACTCTCGCGACCGTTACGCTCCGTGGGTTGAAGACTCCATAAACGTGGACGTAGGATAGCACCACCTATCGGAACCACGGGAAAAATCCTTGTGTCTACAAATTGCGTTTGATCTTACTGCCTACCCTCTTCTATACATGCTTGTTGTTACTTTCCTCTGCTATACTCTTAGACATGCATGTGTAGGGCGTGCTTGACTTGCTATCATTGATAAAATCTGCCAACACTTAAAATTGGGAAAAGATAGAATTTTATTTGGTCAAGTAGTCTAATTACCCCCCTCTAGACATACTTTCGGTCCTACAAACGCCCCCGCCGCCTGGGAAGGAGCATAGACGCCCCAAACTATACTTTGCTGCTGCGCTAGAGGGTGCTCGGTCGGTAGAGGCCCAATGCCCGAAGGATGTAATTCTCGAATAAGCACATTATTGTATGTCCGATGAATACTTCATTTTATTATGCGTATGCACGGTTTATCATGCTTTGGTGTTTGGATTATTTTGACTCCTATTTGGCCATTTTGGAACTAAAAGTTGCCAGTCGTCGGCTTTAACCCCTATGTAATTATTACAAGAGGTGTTCCATCCTCCGCCGTTTTATCCTTAGCCGAATTATTAGAACCCAGAGGCGGTGGTGCGAGAGGGGGGGAACAAGGCAATCAGACTATGTGGCTTTAGTGCTTTCACTTAGTCAAAGGAGCTTGACTGAGGGGGCTGGTTACTAGCCCCCAGTATTGTGTGGTATTCGGGTTACCGAGGTATAAAACCATTACCACGTGGTTTGCGAAGAGCAAACCCCTCATATGACACGGAATAACCTCTATCAATTTTTAGTTTGACACTTGTGCTCAGATTGCAGACCGGTTCTCGCTTATTATGACGGTTTATTTTCGGCTTTCTCCACTGAGGTACTTGACCAGGCGAGCTGGAAATACAATCGCAGTGGTTCTCCCTTTACCCTTTTAGCTGAACGAGCGGAACGTAAGAGGGTAAGCACATGAGCCGGGCAACCCAACCTTTGACCTAAGACATAATTCAGAACCGATGCATATAACGCAGAAATCCGAGACGCCGGATATATAAAGGATAATGCCGGGACGATGCTTAGGACGAGCTTTATAGCTAAGCCCCCCGATCTATTAGCCGATTGCATCAAACATGTACCGAATAGTTTTGTTTCCAGAGCGGGGAGTTAGAAAACACTTTATGAAATGCCATAACCGGACCGTAAAAGATGATCTTTATATATGATGAATTTTTTACAATTCATACTGCGGACACAACTGTTACAGGTATTTTGTTTTAGAAACAAATGTATACGAAGGGGAGGTTCGCTCGGGGTTCTTGGTAGGCGGCTTGATGTCCTTGGCGTATCCCGGCGTGCCTTCGCTCCTTTGCTCTTGAAGAGTAGCATGCTCCTTTAAAGGTGGTTATAATCGGTGAATGGACCTTTGAGAGAGGTACATGTTTGACCGCCGAGACATGCATGAGCTTGACGCCTGCTGTGTTGAGAGTAGTTCGGTCGAACCGACCACTCGGGTTTGATAGAGTGTCCCCCCGCAGCTGCCCATGATATTTTAAGCGCGAAATTGTGCCTTCTCGATACGTACCTAACGGGTAGCGGGACCGTGCTATGGGGGGCGTGTCCCTATTTGTGATGAACAAGAGATTGCTCCAGGAGATCGGGTCGTACTCGAACCTGCTTGCTCGCCCGTCATAGCTTGTCGCCTGGTTGGGGTCTTGGTGCCTTGATGCCAGACTGGAATTCGGCCGCTAGAGCCGCTGTGTGTTCCTCAGTCCGGAGTGAGCGTTCTGTATTGCCGTTGACGGTGATGACCCCCTTTGGCCCAGGCATCTTGAGCTTCAGGTAGGCATAGTGGGGAACGACATTAAAGCGAGCGAACGCTGTATGGCCGAGCAGTGCATGATAGCCGCTGCGGAAAGGCACGATATCGAAGATCAAGTCTTCGCTACAAAAGTTATCGGGCGAGCCGAACACTACTTCCAGCGTCACGGTACCCGAGCAGCGTGCTTCGACACCGGGGATGACTCCCTTGAAGGTAGTGTTGCTGGGTTTAATTCTCGAAGGGTCGATACCCATCTTTTTTACTGTGTCTGAGTAAATCTGGTTAAGTCTGCTTCCTCCATCCATAAGGACTCTAGTGAGGTGATACCCATCGATGATGGGGTCCAGAACGAGGGCGGCCGAGCCTCCATGACGGATACTGGTCGGGTGATCCCTACGATCGAAGGTGATCGGGCAAGCCGACCACAGATTAAACTTCGGGGCTATGGGCTCTACGACGTAGACCTCCCGAAGGGCGCGTTTCCTCTCCTTTTTTGGTATATGTGTGACATATATCATGTTCACAGTTTTGACCTCGGGAGGGAATTGCTTTTGCCCGCCATTGCTCGGCCCGCGAGGTTCTTCGTCGTCCTCGCTGCGCGGGCTCTTGCTCTGTTCCTCGGCTACGAGCTTGCCGACTTGTTTGAAGACCCAACAGTTTCTGTTGGTGTGTCTGGTTGGCTTGTCTTGTGTGCCGTGGATCTGGCAAGGCCTATCCATGATTTTCTCCAAGGCGGTAGGTCCATCCCTGTTCCTTTTAGAGGGCTTCTTCCGTTGTCCGGGTTTGTAGTTGCGGAAACCGGCGTTTACGGCCGTGTCTTCCGAGTCGCCATTGTATGGCGGCGTTTATTTTTGTTGCGCCTTGGCTTTCCGTTACCGTCCCGCACTTCAGAGGTGCCGGGGTCTTTGGGATTGTGGCTTCGGCGAGCTAGCCAATTGTCTTCGCCCACGCAAAAGCGGGTCATAAGTGAGGTGAGGGCACATTATTCTCGGCTTATCCTGGCCGAGCTGGCGAGCTAGCCATTCATCCTGGATGTTGTGTCTGAACGAGGCTATCGCCTCGGCGTTCGGACAGTCGACAATCTGGTTCTACTTAGTCAAGAACCGATTCTAGAACTGCCTGGCTGATTCGCCAGCCTTCTGGATGATGTTTCTTAAGTCGAATGAGTCCGGGGGCCGGGCGTAAGTGCCTTGGAAGTTAGACCGGAAGGCGTCCTCGTGCTCCTCCCAACTCCCAATGGAGTTTTCGGGAAGACTGTTTAACCAGTACCGAGCTGGTCCCTTCAGTTTGAGTGGTAGGTATTTGATGGCATGTAGATCGTCTCCTCTGGCCATATGGATATGAAGGAGGAAGTCCTCGATCCATACGGCGGGGTCCGTCATTCCGTCTTATGATTCTATGTTTAAGGGTTTAAACCCTTCGGGGAACTAGTGCTGCATGACCTCGTCTGTGAAACACAGTGGGTGGGCGACGCCTCTGATCCGGGCTACGTCATGCCGGAAGTCGGCTGTTGGCTGGGCCCGGTATTGTTCCTGGCTTCCGTGATTTTGGTCGAGCCACGATTGGTAACCATCCCGTCTAGCGGGGGAGCGTCCCCTAGATCCGTAAATGGGTCTAGTGTGACCTGCCCTATAGTCCAGGTCCTGCCGTAGATCGTATCGATCTTCAGGCTGTGCTGGCCCCTTTCCCCTCCTACGAGGTGACGTGGGCCAGTATTCGGCGTCTCTAGCCACCATGTCCCGTCCTCGAGGGGGGCGGTCCGGCTGGCCGTACTAGGCGCGCCTGGGAGATTCGGGCTAAAGGGCCTCGTTGTTGAATTGCGGCAGCAGGCGCCGGCGTGGGTAACTCTTGTGTTGGTCAGGCCGCTCAATGCTGAACTCTTCTTCGGCTGCCAGGACTTTTGTCCATCTTTTGTTGATGGTGTCTTGTTTGGCTTTGAGCTGCTGCTGCTTTGCCTTTAAGCTCTGAGCGGTGGCTATGAGCTGTTGCCTGAAACGTTCTTGGTCCTCGGGGTTTTCGGGGACGGTGAATTCTTCGGCTTCGAGGCTTTCCTCCTCCTCAGCGGGTGGGAGGTAGTTATCATCCTAGGAATCATTGAGGTTCTCAGCGTCCTGTTTATCCGTTAGCCTTTCTGGGTCCTCTAGCGGCTCCCTCGGGGCTTCAAGGTCGCCGAGGTCCTCCGGGGTATCAATTTCCCCGGTGCCTGCAATGGCTTCCCTTCCCTTGTTGGTCTTGGATCGCTTGCGTTGTTTCCGGCGCTTTGACGCTTCGCCGAATTTTTCGCCATTCTTCCTGGGGGTGTTGTTGTCCCTATCGTTAGGGGTATCCACCATATAGACATCATAGGTCAACGTGGCTATCCACCGCCCGGTAGTCACGGGGGAGGGGTTGCCGATCTCTTCATCCACGTGTTCTGCCTCCTCGGAGGCGTAGTCCAGCATGTCGGTTAAGTCTTCGACAGTGGCTACTAAATGGGCGGCTGGTGGGCCATAAAATTCCTCGTAACCGGCCTCTAAGTCGACCAGAACGTGGGTCGAGGTAAGATCATCCTTGATTGCCATCGACTGGATCCAGTCTAGAGCCTCGTTCAACCATGAGAGGACGACCAGATCAGTTTCCCGAGGGCCCTTGGAGTTAAGCTCCAAGGTGTCTTCGGGATGGGCGTGTTTGACAAAGGCCGAACCCTGATATTCAGGTACTATCAACGAGTCCGGGCTCAAGGCCAGACCTCCGGCGGAGATAGATCTGGGGGTCGAGCTGGATAGAGGGCCCGAAGTTAAAGCTCCGGGATTTTCGGTTCCGTCGGACGAAACCGAGGGCTCCGCAAGGAACAGGTCGCCACGGGAGTCGGCGGTGAACTCTAGGTTCCCGAACCTCATCTCCTGACCATGGGCGAAATTTTCGATCTGGCCTAGATGGCCAGTTGAGTCAGCATGTAGTACAACACTACCGAATGCGAAGACCTGTCTGGGGACGAAGAAGTCCTCATTACGGGCATGTTCACTGATGATTAGGCGAGCCATCAATCCACAGGTGATCTCACAGCGGAACTCTCAATGAAAGCACCAATGTCGGTGTCAAAACCGGCGGATCTCGGGTAGGGGGTCCCGAACTATGAATCTAGGATCGATGGTAATGATGACCCACAAGTATAGGGGATCAATCGTAGTCCTTTCGATAAGTAAGAGTGTCGAACCCAACGAGGAGCAAAAGGAAATGACAAGCGGTTTTCAGCAAGGTAATTTCTGCAAGCACTATGAATTGTAGGTAACAAATAGTTTAATAGCAAGATAATTGGTAATGAGCAATTAATGGTAACGGCAAATAAGGTGCAGCAAGGTTGCCCAATCCTTTTGTGGCAAAGGACATGCCAGAACAGTCTCTAGTAATAAGCAAAGTGTTCTTAAGGGTACACGAGAATTTCATCTAGTCACTTTTATCATGTTGCTTTGATTCGTGTTCGCTACTTTGATAATTTGATATGTGGGTGGACCGGTGCTTGGGTGCCATTCTTGCTTGAACAACCTCCCACTTATGATTAACCCCCTCGCAAGCATCCGCAACTACGAGAAAAGTATTAAGATAAAATCTAACCATAGCATTAAACGTTTGGATCCCAATCAACCCCTTACGAAGTAGCGCATAAACTAGGGTTTAAGCTTCTGTCACTATGGCAACCCATCATCTAATAACTACTCCACAATGCATTCCCTTAGGCCCATGAATGGTGAAGTGTCATGTAGTCAACGTTCACATGACACCACTAAGGGAATCACAACATACATATCATCAAAATATCAAACACATATCAAATTCACATGATTACTTGCAACATGACTTCTCCCGTGACCTCAAGAACAAAGGTAACTACTCACAAATAATAATCATGCTCAAGATCAGAGGGGTATTAAATAGCATACTGGATCTGAACATATAATCTTCCACCAAATAAACCATATAGTAATCAATTAAGCAAGGTAATCAACACTACTAGTCACCCACAGGTACCAATCTGAGGTTCCGGTACAAAGATTGAACACAATAGATGAACTAGGGTTTGAGAGGAGATGGTGTTGTTGAAGATGTTGATGAAGATTGGCCTCCCAAAGATGAGAGGGGTGTTGGTGATGACGATGGCTTCGATTTCCCCCTGCGGGAGGGAAGTTCCCCCGGCGGAATCGCTCCGCCGGAGGGCAAAAGTGCTCCTGCCCAAGTTCCGCCTCGAGGCGGCGGCGCTTCGTCCCGAAAGTCCTCATCTTATTTTTCTAGGTCAAAAGTGAATATATACCAGAAGATGGGCACCGGAGGTGGGCCGAGGAGGGCACAACCCACCAGGGCGCTCCTAGGGGGGCCTGGCGCGCCCTGGTGTCTTGTGCCCACCAGGGTGGCCCCCTCCGGTAGTTTTTTGCTCCAGTATTTTTTATTTATTCCAAAGATAATCTCCGTAAAATTTCAGCTTCATTGGAGTTGTGCAGAATAGGAATCTCTGATGTGTTTTTTTCAGGTCCAGAATTCCAGCTGCTGGTATTCTCCCTCTTTGTGTAAACCTTGCATATTATGAGAGAAAAGGCATTAGAATCACTCCCTAAAGCATCATTATTCGACAAAACATAATAAATAACAGTAAGAAATCATGATGCAAGATGGACGTATCAGGTAACAAGGGACGAAGGAGACGGTGTTTACCCAGGTTCGGGCCCTCGTGAGGAGGTAAAACCCTATGTCCTGCTTGATTGTATTGATGAATGTGATGGTTACAGAGTTGATCTACCTCGAGATCAAAAGAGCTAAACCCTAGATTAGTTGACTTGACCCTCTACGAACTAAGCCCCCTGGTTTATATAGACACCAGGGGTACCTAGGGTTACACAAGGTCAGTTTCCATCCAGGCATATATTCGCCCATTCTTCCTTGGAGGACACACCAAGTCTTCGGAATATTCCCCCCTAAGCCTGGGGTCATTCTGTAATCTGGCCTTCCTGAAGAAGCAACAAGACGGTCCACCGGGCTGGTCCATAGGAGGTAGGTCGACAGCCCGAGGACCCCTTAATCCCGGACTCCCTCAAAAGGGGTGCTCCATCAACATGCTGCATCATGTAGACTCCCACAATAGGATAAGAGTGATGAACTTGATTGTAGAGACTGTGAAGAGGACTGCTGCTGATCAAAAATGATCATGTGGATATGCACCATACATTCAGATGCTTATCAACTCCCAGTTGGAGAAGAATGTATATGCACTTGATCGTCCTCATTTGCCACTTTTACCAGATTTTGAGGATAATGTCGTGGTGATGGATCCAGATCATCCCACTTCATCTACTGGAAGAGCAGCATGTGAAGCAGCCAGAGCCACTAGTGCTCTAGTTCCAAGAACCAAGGGTGAGCAAATGAAACTTATCATCAGCTCTATGCAAGGCATGCAGAAGGATATCAAGCAACTCTTGCAGAATCAAGATAGTCTTGTGAGGATCCTGGAGAACAGGTTTACTACACTGAACAACAAGGTGGATGGGCTGACAAAGATAGTCAATGAGCTTAAGAAGGAAGTGGATGCAATGCCTAGCCCTCATACCACTTATGATGATGAGGAGAGTCCAGTTCTTAAGCCCAGCACTCAGTTCAAGACCCAGTCGAGGACACCTACTATACCAGCACCAGAGATCAGGCCTACCTCTTCAGCACCTGTCTCAGCTCCATCAGCACCTCCTGCACCTCCAGTGTCTACTCCACCACCTCAGAGGACTTCTGCTGAAGATTTTGCAGATGCACTTCAGTCGACTCCATCGACAGCTACAGGAGCAGCTTCATCATCTCATGGAGGAGATCCCGCCCAGAGTGACGCTTAGCTCTATAGCTTTGAACTTTTTGGTAATGCTTAAACCTATCAATCCTCTCCTAAATTTCTTTCTTTTTGTCGTTGGGCAAGGAGCAATCCATTCAGCACTTTCCGATGGGGACCAAAAGCCACTGGGCTACCAAGAAGTCGGATTCAGTTCAGTCCCGTTTTCAAGATCCGGTTCAGTGTTTGGGGATGGCTTGGTAACTTGTTGCCAAAGGGGGAGAAATTATAGATCATAGGGCTTCGAGAGAGTGTGTTGCATTTTGATCCCTCTCTGCAGTTTTTAAAAAACTTTTGGTTGTTTGAAAACTTTGTTGGTGTTTGATCATATACTCTTGTGTGATGCTACTACTTTGCTATCTTTGAGATATCTCTTGATGATCATTCACTTAATGTTTGGTGTGTTGTGCTTTTTATTCGCTCATATTAATTCTTACGCATCACCAAGTTGTATGTGACATGGAAGAGTGACCCATGATCCTAATCGATTGTACATTTGCATTCAAACACAAATTTAAAATAATGCACAAATTTAGGGGGAGCTCTTGCTTATCACATACTTCTCAAAGAGACAATGCTATTCATTGATTATATCTCTCATCGAAGATTTGATCTATATGTTGTCATCAATTACCAAAAAGGGGGAGATTGAAAGCACAACTTCTCCCTTGGTGGTTTTGTTAATTAATAACAACATATATTTCATTGGACTATTGTTTCCACTAAGTATATCTCAGGAAAAAGTTCAATGATGGGTTGGCAAAATTGATGTATGTAGAGAATCCCCAAGGAGATGAAGAGAAGAAGAAGGAATAGGATTGTCCAAGCTTCAAGCATCAAGACTCTACATTTTACATTCTGTGATAAATCACTTTGAGTCTATAGGAAAGCCAATACTATTAAAAGGGGATGAGGGAAATATGATGATCTGGTTGCTCAAGTGCTTAGAGATTAGCCACCAAAAATACTCAGTCATTTTCCACACGAAATCTTCTGTCCACAGCCAAACTTGCAAAATCGATGCCACCAACTATTCCCACTCGGCCCTGCCGATTTTCCACTTAGACAGAACCCTGCCAAACCCTAGCTTCTCGGTGTAACCAAGTCCTAATTTTTGGTCTCACCAAAGTCGTGACCAACTCTCTGTTCAGTCGATTTTCAGAATTGGTCCCACCGAGTTCTGCTAATCGGTCTCACCGAGTTGATGGCCAAGTCTCTGATTAGCCGTTACCCCTTTGTCGGTACCATCGAGAATTATATATCGGTCTCACCGAAAACGCCAAAGTTGCCACATTTTGCACTAGTCGGTGCAACCGAGTTTTTTGCTTCGGTTCCACTGAGTTGGGCAATAATGTTGTAATGGTTGGATTTTTGGAGATGCCTATATATACCCCTTCACCACCTATCACTTGAAAGAGAAGCACTCAGAACAATTCCACACTTGTCATATCCAATTTTCTGAGAGAGAGCCACCTACCCCTGTGTTGAGATCAAGATATTCCATTCCAACCATATGAATCTTGATTTCTAGCCTCCCCAAGTTGCTTTCCACCCAATCAATCTCTTCTACCCAAGCCAAATCTATGAGAGAGTGATTGAGTGTTGAGGAGACTATCTTTTGAAGCACAAGAGCAAGGAGTTCATCATACTACCACATCTATTACCTTTTGGAGGGTGGTGCCTCCTAGATTGGTTAGGTGTTACTTGGGAGGCTCCTTCTTCGTGATTGTGGAATTGAAGAGATCGCCTACTTCGTGAAGATCTTCCCCAAGTAAGGCTAGTCCTCCGTGGACGTAGGCCACATGGAATAGACAAGGTTGCTACTTCGTGGACCCTTCGTGGGTGGAGCCCTTCGTGGACTCTCACGACCATTACCCTCCGTGGGTTGAAGTCTCCATAAACGTGGATGTACGATAGCGCCACCTATCGGAATCACGAAAAAAAAATCTTCATGTCTACAATTGCGTTTGATCTCCTCTCCTTCCTTTACTTAAATGTGTTTGTCTTTACTTTCCGCTGCTATACTCTTAGACATGCATGTGTAGGGTGAACTTGACTTGTGCTAATTGCTAAAATCTGCCCACAACTAAAATTGGGAAAAGGATAGATTTTTATTTGGTCAAGTAGTCTAATCACCCCCCTCTAGACATACTTTGGATCCTACACATAGCCATCTCCACCACCATAGTGCTCCCTCATCTAGTTCATACTTGTAATTGTGCATCACACAAGACATCCATTTTAAGACATATTGCAATCGATCAATCCCATGGTGTGTTCTTCAATGTTTTCTTCTCGCGATATGATCTTCATGTGTGAGTAGTTCGGTAAGGTATGGGTTGAGGCATGAGCCTTGCAACCCCAGGTATTTGTTGAGGGGTTCAATGGAAGTCTTTGACATGACGTCACGTATGTGTAAAATAAAATTGTTTCGTGAAGTGTCTCTTGTCTTGTCCGCGATCTTCATCCCTGCAGGTACCCAGGATCATGGAGATTGGGCACCGGTGAGGCTAGGAGCAAGGGGACCGTGAAGTGTTATATCGAACACCGGTCACAGTAAGGTTTAGTAGGGTAACATGGATCATATCCTTGGGAATTCATGAGGTGTAGTCATTAAACACCCAATGCTTTTTTTTGATATTATTATTGTAATTATCAGGGCAACCCTGCGAGACGGATAGGGCCTTCGGTAGGACAACTGATTCTTGATGCAAGACTCGTGTCGGTCAAGATGTTATTTGGACACATCCCCCACTCCAATATGAAACAAACACATCTTGATGGGTGACTTCTCGAGCACAAACAAATATCCTTTTTTATCCCAACGCAAATACATGGTTGTAAGCATTAAGACCTTGTACCCATACTTTTTTTATTATAAGTGTTTGAATTACAATTCGCTTGTTGATCCGGTCAAAAGCTGGATTTGACACTTTGGCAAAAGCTTGCTAGAGACCATTGCTTCAAGGGAATCTTCCTCTCGCGGGTTCGATACCCAGGGTCACCTCTGGAGAAATAGGTGCGAATACCCTTTTATGTACCAACACCGGATCAATAAAAAGGAGATATCAAGCCCTTTTTTGGCGCCGTTGCCAGGGAGGAGTTTAGTATTCCTAGTCTTTGCGTTTAGAGTTTTTGTTAAAGTTAATTTTTAGTTTTTGTTTTTTACTTTTCTAGTTTTAGTTTAAGTTTTGTTGCAAGTCTTTTCAATTGAAAAAAACAAAAAGTTACCATGTCTCGTAATCTTGGGAGTTTTGCTACTCCTAGCAACAATTTCATGCGTGAACCAACATCACAACCTTGTTGCAGCTGGAAAATATGAGGTCATACCGAACCTAGTTTCCATGGTTCAACATGACCAATCTGGAGGCTCTGCTTCAGAAGATGCAGTTATGCATTTACATAATTTTACTGAATTGTACAACATGACACGCATAAAGGATTATGACCCAGATGCTCTGAAACTTCGCTTTTTTTCCTTTCTCTTTGAGAGGAAAATTTAAGAAATCGCTTTTAGCTTTGCCTAAAGGCAGTATTACTTCTTGGGCTACTTGTTGCACTAAATTTTTATCTAAGATTTGTCCACCTGCAAAAAATATGCAATTACATTCTCAGATTACAGGTTTCAAACAAGAGGAACATGAGCCACCAGCGCTTGCATGGGATAGAATGAAAGAAGCTGCAAGAAACTGCCCCAATCATGGAATGGAGGAGTGGTTAATCCTTCATATTTTTTATAATGACTTGAATCACATGTCAAAAACTATGCTTGATACAGCTGCATGAGGAACAATCATGGGAATGCCCATAGAAGTTGTCAAAAAGCTACTAGATGATATGCAAGAGAACCATGCCCAATGGCATGTTGAAAGAACCACCACCAAGAAGGTGAATGCTATAGAAGAAAATAGCTCGGAGTTGACAACCAAGCTTGAAGAACTCATCTCCTTGATGAAAGGTAAAGAAAAGGTAAACGTTCATGCCATCACTAATGAAGATACTTGATGTGGATTTTTATTGCTTGTAATAGCTATAATCCCAATTGAAAAAATAATGGATATGCTCCTAAACTTCCTTATCCTAGTAATGGAGGAGCATCCAACAATTTTAATGGAGCTAGTGGTAGCAATATAAATACTCTTGAAGAAACTCTTAAAAGTTTTATTGCTAACCAGACTGATCAAAATGAAAACTTCAAGAATATCTTGAAGAATCATGATAACTTACTTGGTCAGTTGATGACTAAGGTTGTTGGACTAATAATAATGTGCAGATACTTGAAGCCAGATCCAAGAATATGGATGCATAAGTGGCTAAAATAGCAGAGATCCAAACCTTGATTTTTGTCAAGTTTGTAGGTAAACCGGAGCCCGACCAGGTTGAAGAAGTTAAAATGGTAAGAAGCAACAAAGAGAAAGCTGAGGTGTTTGACGCAAGCCATGTGCCAGAGTACAACTACACCGTTGCAGATTTTTTCAACATGATATCCATGAAGTATTCACTACCATAGGTAACTAATGATGAGGCATATAATGTATTTGTTGAACAAGTTGTAGCCAAGGTACGTGAACTTGATGATGAAATAAAAAAGTTATTCGGTAATGTACCAGCTAAGCAAGAGGATGTTTTTGAACCTACTATAGAGATAGAGATAGGATTTAATATAATCAGTGCTTTATGTGATCTAGGCGCAAGTGTTTTCACTATCCCCAAATTAATATGTTTATGATAGTCTCAATCTTGGTCCTTATGCTAATACTGGGATTATATTGAACATGGCTAACTCTAATTTTACTCAAACAGTATGCATTAAACATGGAGTTATAGTTCAAAGTAATGATTGCCCTGTAATGATCGATCTTGTTATAGTATATATGCCTGAAGATCAAATTACTTCTATAATTCTCGGTAAAACTTTTCTAAGGACTATTAAAATTGTGATAAATGTGTTTGAGGGGAATGTTCGATTTGATTTACCAGCTAAAGATCCCCTTGTAAGACATTTTCCCAGGAAAAATAAAATGAAGACCTACACAGGAGGTGGCATAATTTTGAATGCCAGAAGCTATGGTCTGTGTGTTCTAGCACTATCTTCACTAGTGCAGTGACGTCCTATACAAACGGGTTTTAACCCCTTTCCATGACGTAGTTTTAAACCATCTCTTAGCTTGTGTGGGCGATATTTGGTTCCATCCCACGCGACACATAAAAATCGTCGGCGATGGTGACCGATGAACGCAAACGTTTGGAAAAACTAACCACATGGGATGTCTGCATCTATCACAAATGAGAGTCATCGGTCAACCATTTGAGATATGTAATATTTCCCAAACGATCCATCCTTGACATTCGTGTGGGGTCGCATTAGCATCACACGCGCTATTATGTGCTGCAACGTTTACGATGCGCGCTACATCACAAACAGTTCACAATAGTAAATCGTGTAGGATAAGGAGTATATCTCGCACACTTCCATTTTCCACACTGTTTGCGATTTGTAACTAAGAAAATAATTTAACCATCGTATAAGTGTCGGATAAGTTTAAGAAACGTCTTAATTTTGTACTCGTGTCGAACATGATAACTATCGCACACGCTATTCTATGGTGCAACGTTTACGATGCGTACTATATCATAAACAATTTATCATTTTGAACTGTGTGCGAAGATACTATCACCAACGGTGAATTCGGTGGCACCGTTTGCGATATTGTGTGACATCACACACGGTTTGGAAACGGCAATTGTTTGCATGGTCGCACACGTTTTCTATCTGTGAAATGTGTCGGATCATGAGGTATATCACAAACGTTGAGATTTACAAACCGTGTGCGGTGTAATGACCCACAGACATTGTACATAATTTGAATTTAAAAGTAGGGAACATCTTTCTACATACCCATCATATACATTGATAGGTTCAACAACCAATGCATTATTCGATCCACAGGTACAAACGTTCAAGAATCACGCCAACAAAAGAATTACATAAGCATCAAATAAAGAATGATGAACGACGGTTGAATACTTGTATTAAAGACGGTAAATAAAGAGGCGAAAGATATTCTGGTAGCTGTAAAAGGTGAAGTGGAATGGCCGTAGTGTGCCGTCCTCCATGTCAGATGCACACACGACTCTAGTCCAACCCCTTGTGATGGCCGACCGCCCATCCTTCGGTATCTTCATGAGGACTTCTAGATAATCATTGTGCTCTGGTCGAAATACATGTACATTTGCATGTCCAACAATCATGTAGTTTGAGAGGTGATCTTTAGTAAACTACGTTGGGAACCACTGCAAAGGAAAAAGATACAAACGTAGTAATCTAACAACTCATTATGGGCAGTAAAACACTACTGCAAGAAGGTCCTAAGACAACACATCAATCAGAGACCCTTTGACCAAACTGTGTGCGATGCATGAATCACAAACGGTATAGTTCAAGGTCCATCGCCAATAACGTGAACTGTGTGCGATTGCGGATCCATCAAATACGATTCACAAAAAATTGTGTGTGTGATACATGGCATACAGTTGTTCCAGACGAACTGCTTGCGATGAGTCAGAATTACGCAAATGCTTAACCAGATAAAGGTGTGTGTGATGTACAACATACAGTTCATACGGATGAACTATTTGCGATGAGGCAAAATAACACAACCGATTCGGCATTTGACGTTGTGTGTGATACCCGGCAAACAGGTCACTCGAATGAACTATTTATGATGATCAAAAGTAATACAAATGATTCGGCATAACAAGATGCATGTGATATTGGGCAAACAGGTCAGTAATTGGAATTGTGTGGGAAGACCGATAAAAAGAGAGACGATTCCTGATAATAAGTTGTGTGTGCTGTGGGCAAACACTTGCTCGCACCCAATTGTCTGTGATTGTTGAAATCATCACCGACGTGTTCCTTTCTTTAATCGTAAGCGATGTGATTTGCTATGTCTGCATACCATCTATGCTTTGTCTACAGAACAACAACATTATTGCATAACCTAAATAAACATCCAATTACATTATTAACTATAGATAACATTTGCACACCTCAATTAACAAGTACATGCATACTAAACTAGTAGTAATGATCATCAAATCATCTATACTTCTTGTGACGAGGGGTGGCGGTTGGCGCGGGACAGAGGCACTTGCTCATGACAACGATTTGCCTGTACATATTGTAGCTTACGTATGTGTCCTTGGCAGCGTACTTGACATGATCTTCATCCAGTCTTCGGAACTAGGCGCGGTGCCAGTCAACCTTCTTCTTCTTGTAGACATCCTTCATGCCTTTGTAGTAGGGTTCGATGATGGCCATGGCGAGGTCAACCAGGGAGTCCTTATGCTTCTGCTCACCGCCCAAGATCCTGTACTACCATTGGATGTCCACAAGATTCCGGCAGGCCAAGCCCATGGTCTCGAGCACCTTTTCATCGTTGGTGGTGTCCACCATACCAAATATATAGTTAGGACTATTGACAAACCTGACAAAATGCTCGCAAGGCCTTCTGGTCAGGCAGTAGTGGTAGACGAGGACGTAATGGCCCACGCACAGCTGGGCGATGGCAACTTTCTGATCATGCCCGGCATGACCGCCAGTGTACTCGAGGTCGAAGCCGACCACTTTGTACTTGTCATTGGCAAGTAATTGCTTCATGGTATGGATGGAGTTCTCCACCCAGACCAGGTCGTTGCTGTACACCACCGAGAGGTCCTTGTACCTTATGTGTGTGTCCTTGTAGGCATGAATGGTGAACTGCCGCTCATCGTCGGCAGCCGCTGGGAGCGCCACCATTGGAGCCGAGCAGGATATCCTCTCTGTATTTGGACTTGTGGGTGTGCTTCTTGCGTTGTGGGGAAAGGTTGAAGAGAGACAGGAGGTCAAATGAGCGGTGGAGTAAATGGTGATTGGACTGGTTGTAATTGGCACGTCTTGTCACCGCATTCCCGGAGGAGGATTGCAATGCAAGCTTGATCAGCGTGCAAACACGCGGTTCGTTTGGCCACGCGGTGGGTCGAAGTGCCGCCAATGTATCGTTTGATAGCCCGTTCCCGCGTGATACGTCTCCAACGTATCTATAATTTTTGATTGTTCCATGCTGATATATTATCATTCTAGGATAAGTTTTGGGTATGTATCTACCAATTTATATTATTTGTGAGCTTCGTAATTCTCTCTGATCTATTGAAATAGTTTGGCCAACTAGATTGATATTTCTTCGGTGAGAGAGGTGTATTGTAGTAGGTTCAACCTGATGAGTTTCTATATCCCAGTGACAGAAGGGGATAAGTTGCATCTTTGTATTGCTGCTACTAAGGATAACACGATGGGGTTTATTCATGTTGATTGAGTTTACTTTGTCTACATCATGTCATTGTTCTCCAAGCATTACTCTGATTTACTTAATACTCTAGATGCATGCTGGATAGTGGTCGATGGGTGGAGTAATAGTAATAGGTGCAGGCAGGAGTCGGCCTATTTGCTTATGGACGTGATGCCTATATACACATGATCATTGCAGTGAAAATCGCATAACTATCTGCTTTTCTATCAATTGCCCAAGAATAATTTGTTTACCCACCATATATTGCCTACATGAGAGATGCCGCTAGGGAAAACTATGCCCCCAAGGTCTATTCACTTATATATTTACAAAAGCTATTGTTACCTTGCTGCCATTATTTGTCTTTTATTTTATTTTGCAATTTACAATTATCTACACAACTTATTTGCTTGCAAATAACGAGATCAAGGGGATTGACAACCCTCTTGCCCGCGTTGGGTGCAAGTTGTTTGCTCTTTTGTGTGGAGTCACTGAAGACGGTTAAGGATTGATATTCCTATTGGTTTGATAAACCTTGGTTTCATAACTGGGGGAAATAATTATCCATATTGTGTTGCAATTACCTGTTCCTCTTCATGGAAAACCCAACGCAGATCTCAAGTATCAGGAAGGATTTCTGGCGCCATTGCCGGGGAATATCATCACCAACTATCAGGTAGCTTCACACAAATTATCATTCACTTGTTCTTCTCTTTATTTGTTATTATATTTAGTTTGCCTCATAAAAACAAAAATACAAAAAATATTTCTATTCGCTTGCTTGCCTAGCTATGTTATCTTTATCTTTGTGACACCAAAACAGAAAAAAGCAAAATTAAAGATAAATGGATCCTCATCCACTTGCTAATCTTTTCAAAAGTCCCGATTGTGTTGAACCAATTGCTAGTGAATTGAGTGCACTAGATTATCCTTATGAGGTCTTGCTTGAAAATCATGAATATAAAAATTGTGATGAAGTGTTAAAAGAAATTTATAATGTGATTCATGATAGGTCCTTGAATGAAAAGCATGACTGCCATGTTGTTAGTATAAATTCTATGAATATAAATTGTGCTAATGATCATGACTGGGGTGATAATCATGATGTTCATTGTGATCTTGATAATTCTGAGCTTCATGTTGAATCTATTATTGAAAATGATATTTGCAATGCTACTAAAAGTGGGTTTGGAGAGGTCATGACTTTAGTTGATGTTAATCCCACTATATTGGAAGATTATAAAAATTTTATGCATGTGGATCATGGAGATAATATTTTACATGATAGTAATATTATTGAGTTTGATTATGATCCAACATGTAATTATTATGAGAGAGGCAAATATGGTTATAGGAATTTTCATGTTCAATTACCTCTCTTGATGTTCAAATTGTTAATGCTTCACTCTTCCTACTTGCATATGTTAGACACTTCTTGTCTTGATAATTTTTTTGCTTATAAAATGCCTATGCATAGGAAGCATGTTAGAATTAAATGTGTTTGTCACATGTTTTATGATGCTCTCTTTGTGCTTTAACTCTTCTCTTTTATGTGATCATCATTATTATCCTAAGCCTGTCTTGATGACTATAAAGAAAGAGCTTGTTGGAAGACAACCCAATAGTTATCATTTATTTATGTTTTGGTGTGATAATATAATTATTGTCTCTGTAATTATTGTGTTTTTGTGTTTAAATTAGTGTTTGTGCCAAGTAAAGCCTTTGGGATGACTTGCATGATAAGTAGAATCAATGCTGAAACATAACATAAACTTTTTACTCCAGTACAGGAATTTTAATTTTTTACTGGAGCATGATAATGATCTGAAATTTTTACACAGTATTTCTATATAAATTATTCAGGTTGTCCTAATTTTTCAGAATTGTAAGAGTTACAGAAGTATACGTGTCTACAGATCTTTACAGACTGTTCTGTTTTAGACAGATTCTGTGTTTGCTTGCATAGTTTGCTTGTTTTGATGATGCTATGGATTGTATCGGGGGGTATAAGCCATGGAGAAGTTAGAATACATTACTTATTATGCAATATTGAAATATGAATCAATTTATAACAGTACCTAAAGTATTTTATATGTTGCCCATACTAACGGATCTCACGAAGTTTTGTTGAGTTTTATGTGATTGAAGTTTTCAAGTTTTGGGTGTTATCACGATGGACAAAGGAATAAGGAGCAGCAAGAGCCTACGCTTGGGGATGCCCAAGGCAACCCAAGGTAATATTCTAGGAATACTCAAGCGTCTAAGATTGGGGATGCCCCGGAAGGCATCCCCTCTGTCGTCTCAATCCATCGGTATGTCACTTCGAGCTATATTATTATTCGTCACATGATATGAGTTTTGCTTGGAGCATCGTTTGCTTTTGTTTGCTTTTACTTTCAGTTTACCACAATCATCGTTTGGTGGACACACCTATTTGAGAGAGACACACCTTCATCATAATTTGTTAGAATACTCTATGTGCTTCACTTATATCTTTTGAGCTTAGAAGTTGCTTTAGTACTTCACTTATATCCTTTTTTAGCATGGTGGTGCGTAGATTTTATAGAAATATTTGCACTCCCGTTCTTCACTTATATTTTTTTGAGAGTTAATCATTGGTGACGGTAATTTTCATGGGTCATAAGACTAGTTCAAAAATGATAGGTATTCAATGAGTGATAATTAAAACCATCATGTAGCATATATAGAGAAGCTTTGGGTTAATGATATTGATGTGGTAATATGAAAAAGAATGAGTGCACCATTGTTGATCAGTAGAAGTATCAATATTAAGACGTGTTAATTTTTTATTTGTCTAAAAATTCAAAAGGCATGATGAGGATATGTGAGCATTCCTATTCCTTGTTGAAATCCTAGTGTTGTTTCGAGTCGGAGGCGCGCGATGGTTAACTCCTCCCAACCTCCTCCCTTGGGGGATGCGAGTAGTACTTTGATTTGTGATAAAACTAATAAAACTTTGCAATAAGTATATGAGTTCTTTATGACTAATGTGAAACCATGGACATACGCAATCTCACCTCCTCGTATTTTGCTAGCCTCTTCCGTACCGTGCATTGCCTATTCTCACCTCGAGGATTGGTGCAAACCTCACCAGTGCATCCAACCCCCATGACATGATACGCTCTGTTGCACATAAGCCTCATTATATCTTCCTCAAAACAGCCACCATACGAACCTATCATGGCATTTCCATAGCCATTCTGAGATATATTGCCATGCAATTCCATCGCCACTTCACATGACAAGTTCGTTCATCGTCATATTGCTTTGCATGATCATATAGAGCTGACATAGAATTTTGGCAAAGCCACTGTCCATCATATTTTTGATACATGTCATGCTAAATCTTTGCACATCCTGGTACACTGCCAGAGACATTCATATATAGTCATATCGTCCTACCAGTTTTTCATATCGAGTTGTAAGTAAATAAAAGTGTGATGATCGTCATTATTAGAGCATTGTCCTAGTGAGGAAATAAAAATGGGCGAGGCCAAATGATCCCACCATTTAAAAAAATGAGAGAAAATGAGAGAAGGGACTTTTCTACTATCCTTTACCACACTTGTGCCTCAAAGTGGCACCTTGTTCTTCATATAGAGAGTCTCATGTTATGTCATTTTCATATGCTAGTGGGAATCACTTTTTCATTATTATAAACTTGGCTTGTATATTCCGATGACGGGCTTCCTCAAATGCCCGAGGTCTTCATGAGCAAGCAAGTTGGATGCACACCCACTTAGCTTTAGTTGAGCTTTCATACACTTATAGCTCTAGTGCATCATGTTTGCATGGCAATCCCTACTCCTCGCATTGATATCTATCGATGGGCATCTCCATAGCCCGTTGATATGCCTAGTTGATGTGAGACTATCTTCTCCCCTTTTTATCCATTTGATACCTACCACCATATTCTATTCCACCTTTATGCTATGTCCAATGATTCACGCACATGTATTGCGTGAAGAATAAAAAGTTGATGCACTTTAAAAAAGTACGATCCAATTGCCTGACTTGGACACCGTGGTGCTTGGCATTTGTATTAATGTGGTGAGGACGAAGTCATGCCTTGCTAATATAATAAGATGAATGGGTATAAACATTCTTTTAGGATTGTATACTTTGAAAGATTGATGATTTTGTTACTTATGCTTATAAATATTACTATGTTGATGTTTGTTAATTCATCGTTTCTCAATGAGCATACATGCAAAAGATTACATAATGGGTAGCATGTCACATCAAAAAATTTGTTTTTATCATTTACCTACTCGAGGACGAGCAGGAATTAAGCTTGGGGATGCTTGATACGTCTCCAACGTATCTATTATTTTTTATTGTTGCATGCTGATATATTATCATTCTAAGATACCTTTGGGGTATTTATTTACCAATTTATATTATTTTTGAGCACTAACCTTTTGACTCAGTGCCCAGTGCTAGTTGCTGTTTTCTACATGTTTTTCACTTTTCAGGTTTACAGTACCTAACGGAGTCCAATTGCCATGAAATTTTTTGATGATTTTTCTGGACCAAAAGAAGACCTGGAAGATTCGGAAGAAGGTTGGGAGCCACACCAGGGCCCCACAAGCCAACAGGGCACGCCCTAGGGGGGCGCCCTGATGGCTCGTGGGCCCCGACGGCTCCCCCGACCTCATTCTGTGGCCTATAAATTCTCATATATTCGGAAAACCCTAGAGGAGGTCCCGAAACACTTTTTACGCCGCCGCAAGTCTCTATTCCGTCGGCAGGCCATCTGGAGCTCCGTTCCGGCACCCTGCTGGAGGGGGGATCGATCACGGAGGGCCTCTACATCAACCTTGCTGCCCTCATGATGATGTGTGAGTAGTTCACCACAGACCTACGGGCCCATGGCAAGTACCTAGATGGCAATCTCTCTCTTTTGATCTTCAATACAAAGTTCATCGCATATTCGCTTTGATCTATCCGGTGTAATCCTATTGTGCGGTGTGTTTGTTGGGATCCGTTGAATTGTGGGTTTATGTTCAGATTATTCATGAAAAGTATTTGAGATATCTCTGATGTTTATTATGTCTCTTAATTGCATGATCATTATAGATTCGTAATTCTCTCCGATCTATTGAAATAGTTTGGCCAACTAGATTGATATTTCTTCGGTGAGAGAGGTGCGTTGTGGTAGGTTCAACCTGACGAGTTTCTATATCCCAATGATAGAAGGGGACAAGTTGCGTCTTTGTGTTGCTGCTACTAAGGAACACGATGGGGTTTATTCATATTGATTGAGTTTACTTTGTCTACATCATGTCATTGTTCTCCAAGCATTACTCTGTTTTACTTAATACTCTAGATGCATGCTGGACAGTGGTCGATGGGTGGAGTAATAGTAATAGGTGCATGCAGGAGTCGGCCTATTTGCTTATGGACATGATGCCTACATACACATGATCATTGCCGTGAAAATCGCGTAACTATCCGCTTTTCTATCAATTGCCCAACAGTAATTATTTACCCCCCGTATGTTGCTTACATGAGAGATGCCGCTAGGGAAAACTATGGCCCCCGGGTCTATTTACAAAAGCTATGGTTACCTTGCTGCCATTATTTGTCTTTTATTTTATTTCGCAATTTACAATTATCTACAATTATCTACACAACTCATTTGCATGCAAATAATGAGATAGGGGATTGACAACCCTCTTGCCCGCGTTGCAAGTTGTTTGCTCTTTTGTGTGGAGTCGCTGAAGACGGTTGAGGATTGATATTCCTATTGTCTTGATAAACCTTGGCTTCATAATCGGGGGGAAATGCTGATCAGTATTGTGCTGCAATTACCCATTCCTCTTCACGGAAAACCCAACGGAGATCACAAGTATCACCGCGCAACCGCGCAGGTTCCCCCACGCAACCGCGCAAAGTTTCCCCGCCCGGCTCGGTTGGCCACTGATACTTGTGATCTGCTTTGGGTTTTCCGTGAAAAGGAACTGGTTATCGCAACACAAAGTGGGTAAGTATTTCCCCCAGTTATGAAACCAAGGTTTATCGAACCAATAGGAATATTAATCCTCAACCGTCTTCAACGACTGCACGCAAAAGAAAAAACAACTTGCACCCAACGCGGGCAAGAGGGTTGTCAATCCCATTGATCTTGTTATTTGCAAGCAAATGAGTTGTGTAGATAATTGTAGATAATTTTAAAATACAAAATAAAATAAAAGAAAAATAATGGCAGCAAGGTAACGATAGCTTTTGTAAATATATAATTGAATAGACCCCGGGGCCATACTTTTCCCTAGCGGCATCTCTCATGTAGGCAACATATGGTGGGTAACAAATTACTGTTGGGTAATTGATAGAAAAGCGAATAATTGTGCGATTTTCACTGCAATGATCATGTGTATATAGGCATCACGTCCATAAGCAAATAGGCCGACTCCTGCCTGCACCTATTACTATTACTCCACGCATCGACCGCTATCCAGCATGCATCTAGAGTATTAAGTAAAAAAGAGTAATGCTTGGAGAACAATGACGTGATGTAGACAAAGTAAACTCAATCAATATGAATAAACCCCATCGTTTTATCCTTAGTAGCAGCAACACAAATACATATCTTGTCCCTTTCTGTCACTGGGATATAGAAATTCATCAGGTTAAACCTACCACAACACACCTCTCTTACCGAAGAAATATCAATCTAGTTGGCCAAACTATTTCAATAGATCGGAGAGAATTATGAAGCTATAATGATCATGCAATTAAGAGACATATTAAACATTAGAGATATCTCAAATACTTTTCATGAATAATCTGAACATAAACCCACAATTCATCGGATCCCAACAATAACACCGCACAATAGGATTACATCGGATAGATCAAAGCAAAGTTGCGATGAACTTTGTATTGAAGATGAAAAGAGAGAGAGATTGCCATCTAGGTACTAGCCATGGGCCCGTAGGTCTGTGGTGAACTACTCACACATCATCATGAGGGCATCAAGGTCGATGTAGAGGCCCTCCGTGATCGATCCCCGTGCCGGAACGGAACTCCAGATGGCCTCCCGACGGAACAGAGACTTGCGGTGGCGTAAAAAGTGTTTCGGGACCCCCTCTAGGGTTTTCCGAATATATGAGAATTTATAGGCCAGAGAACGACGTCGGGAGGGCCACCAGGGGGCCACAAGCCATCAGGGCATGGCCCCCCTAGGGGCGTGCCTTGATGGCTTGTAGGGCCCTGCTGCGGCTCCCGGTCATCTTCCGAAGCTTCTAGGTCTTGTTTTTGTCCAGAAAAAAATGTCAAAAAGTTTCGTGGCAATTGGACTTCATTTGGTATAGTAAACCTGCAAAGTGAAAAACACGCAGAAAACAGCAACTGGCACTGGGCACTGGGTCAATAGGTTATTGCTAAAAAATATTATAAATTGGTAAATAAAGACCCAAAAAGTATCCTAGAATGATAATATATTAGCATGGAACAATAAAAAATTATAGATACGTTGGAGACGTATCAGCGCGTCGGCTGGAAGAAGCTCCCATTATTGTGGGCGTTAGATGGCAAACGGTTGGCAAAATCGAATTGTGTGCAATGACTTAAGGCAGCGCACATGTTCAACACTAAGCAGCGGGTGTGATGATGTGAATGATCGTTGTCGGTTCCGTAATATAGTTCATTTGAGATGAGATCGGGAGGGGAAACACAAGACATAATGGTAATTAAATCGAGTAGATTACATGTTAAGGTGCATATATCAATCGTCCATTGCATATTTAAGTAATGGTAGTGCCAAAATACGACTCTCATACGATGTCAGTTAACTGATTGTATCACAAATGGCGGAAATATGACAAGGCTTCAATTCGATGATTACAATGTTCAAACTGATATTGGAAATGAAATTTAGCTTATGGAAAACTTTTGTCATGCAGCTATAGACGCCCACGCTGATCAGCTAAAAATGAACATATGAAAGGTCCAAACTAATATTTATAACTAGTCTCGCAAGTTCACTATTTCTGCAAAGGGATCATCCACTAACAAGTCATGCACGGGCTTGACACACAAACTTCCTAGTACTCTACCACCTGAACTTTCAAAATGCAGCTCAGCTTCTGTAGAGCCCTTTCCATTCTACTGAAGATGCCAACGTTGATCGACAAATCATTCATTTGTGCATACTATATGTACGCCCAACCTCATTACATTTAGCACACTTACTTTCGCAGCAAAGAATCCGGCGAATTTAATCTCCCGTAAGGTCCCTCGATAGGATTTCAAAGTAATTTCATAGAGATGGAGATCAAGGCGTTCAATGGGAATGCCATGATATTGCGTCAGATTATCTGTTGTTTGGCCTAATCGAATCTGCAAAAGAGAAAAGAGTGTGTTAGTGTCTAGATGCAGTTTTGAACACTACTAGACTCTTTGATTTGCATGATTTCTACATTAAATGAATAGAGTGGCATGCCATCTTTGATCCGACATGACTAACATGGTGTTTAATTATGCTCTAGGAAAACGTAGGATTCTTCAGAATGGGTTGTAGTGGATGAAAACTTTGCAATGAAAACTAGTATAAATGAATCCAAAGGAGAAATACCTACGGAATGTAATCATATGAATCAAGCAACCACTATAGAAGAAAAAACATATATGTACTGAAATCCTCCAAAAATTCCATTAGAAATTGTAGTACATTAGTCACTGTAAACTGGGAAAAGGTTACCAAAAAATTGAAATCTAATGTGGTTAAAATTTAACATGATAGTAACATCACCTCTATATATAGCTTCTCCACACACGGAAAGCATTTCAGGAATCTAGCAACTTGATCCAGGTCGGGGCCGGTAGATTCTAGTGCCAAGACCTTCACTGTGCGCAGAGACAGGGTCAAGCTTGATGGAATTATTTTTTGGGTGACAGAGGAACATAAATGTTAAAAATTAGGAAAACATAATTTGAAGAAGGAGAAGAACAAGAAGAATGGTGTACCTGAACGATTATGTATCCAATAACAAGTTCAAAGAATTTTACAGACGAGTAGCCCAACACTGTCAATTTCGGCGCATAAATGACACTAATTCTTGTTGGACCTTGTTGATCAACTACAACCAATCTCTCAAGTAAAGACACACCCTCAATCATGATACACCTTAACCGATCTCCAGTTACAGCATCGACAACATGACTTGTGATCTGCGTTGGGTTTTTCCCTCAAGAGGAGGGGATGATGCAGCACAGTATAGGTAAGTATTTCCCTCAGTGAGAACCAAGGTTATCGAACCAATAGGAGGATCAAACAACTTCCTGTCTTCAATGTCTACACACAAAAGAGCACACACTTGCACCCAACGCGGACAAGAGGGTTGTAAATCCCCTTGAGCTCGTTACTTGCAAGCGATAAGTAGTGTAGATAGTAATCAATAATTGTAAATTGCAAAATAAAAGGAAAACAAATAAATGGCAGCAAGGAAACAATAACATTTGTAAATTTATATGTGAATAGACCCAGGGTCCATAGTGTTCGCTAGAGGCTTCTCTCTCTCGAAGAAAGCATACGGTGGGTAGACAAATTACTGTTGGGCAATTGAGAGAAAAGCACATAGTTATGCAATATTTATTCATGGTAATGATCATGAAAATATGCATCACGTCGATAAAAAATTAGACCGACACCTGCCTAAATCTAATACTATTACTCCACTCATCGACCGCTATCCAGCATGCATCTAGAGTATTAAGTGAAACAGAGTAATGCTTGGAGAATGATGACATGATGTAGACAAAGTAAATCCAATTAATATGAATAAACTCCATCATTTTATCCTTAGTGGCAACAATACAAATACGTGTCTTGTCCCCTACTTTGTCATTGGGATATAGAGCACCGCAAGATTGAACCCACTACAACACACCTCTCCCACTGAAGATAAACCAATCTAGTTGGCCAAACTAAACCGATATATCAGAGAGAATTATGAAGCTATAATAATCATGCAAATAAGAATCAAATAAGTATTCAGAGGAGACTCAAATATTTTTCATGAATAATCTGAACATAAACCCACAATTCATCGGATCCCAACAAACACACCGCAAAGATTGATTACATAAGACAGATCACCATCGGAATTGTAGTGATCATTGCAAGAAAGCACAAAGAGAGAGAGAGAGAGAGATATCTAGGAACTAGCTACTGAAACATAGGTATGTGGTTAACTACTCACACATCACCATGAGAGCAGCAAGGTTGATGTAGAGGCCCACCATGATCGATCCCCCCTCTGGCAGGGCACCAGAACAGGGCTCTAGATGGGCACACGGCGGAATAGAGACTTGCGGCGGTGAAAAAAGTGTTTCGGGAGGCTCTCTAGGGTTTTTGGAATATATGTGAATTTATAGGCCAGGGTACGAGGTCGGGAGAGCCAGGAGGGGCCCACAAGCTAACAGGGCGCTACCACCCCCTGGGCGCACCCTGTTTGCTTGTGGGGCCACTTTGCGGCTCCCGGCCTTCTCCTGAAGCTTCCAGGTCTTCTTTTGGTCCAGAAAAAACCGTCAAAAAGTTTTGTGGTATTTGGACTCCGTTTGGCATTGTAAACCTGAAAAGCCGAAAACATGCAGAAAACAACAACTGGCACTGGGCACTGGGTTAATAGGTTAGTGCTCAAAAATAATATAAATCATCAAATAAATGCCCAAAAAGTATCCTATAATGATAATATTATAGGAACAATAACAAATTATAGATACGTTGGAGACGTATCACAACACACACAAATTATTTGGAGGTTCGTGGAGGCGATGTTGAGTCTAGTCAACCCCCTGACATCATCAAGACAAAGGTACTCGAGCGCAGTACAACCATGGAGCAGGCACTGCATGTACTCATCAGAGATGCAGACATCAAAGAACATGAGCCACTTCATTCGAGGGAGAACAAGAGCGGGTGCGTCATTAATATGGGGGAAAATGCAGTTCACGAAATAGGCGCGGCGCAACGTGGGCGCGACACGGAGCGCGGACCTTGACAGCGCGGTCACATGTCCATAATTAACCCGAGCTCCTCAAGTTGATCTAGGGCGGGGGATAGGAACCACTCGTCAAGCTTGGCTTGGATCTTGCTACCGGAACATGACTTGCCGATTTTAAGGCCTCTGACTGGGACCTGGTGCATGCCAAGGATCTTGCACAATATGCCAATGTGTTTGCAACAGTTATAGTTGAGCTCCTGGTCGTCGATGAAGTTGAGGGGGGAGGTGCGCCATAGGGGGCACCACCGCAAGGATAGGACAATTGTTTGCGCAACATTTTTTATTGAGAGGAGGGAGATGATGCCTATGAACATATCATCGGGGAGGCTGCTGATGACGTCTACTTTCTACCGGAGCCTCTTGCAGTTCTGGCTCGACAAGCCTCCGCTTGTTGGCAGACTCATCCTCCACCTCTGCGGGTGGCGAGAACGGCAACATCGGAGTCTCCTCGGAGACGGTACTTTTTGATAGGAGTTGAAGAGTGGGACGACAGGGATTGTTAAGTTAGAACAAGGTAGAAGAATAGTGTATTGTTAATTAGAAGTTACTAGGTAGGAACAGACTTAACAGAGTCAGGGAAGGCAATCACAATTGGTTGCTGAAATACTGCACAATTACTTTGATGTTGCTACTTAAATCAACATGCAGATACTCGAAAGAACACTTACTTCAAACAAAGTCTGGACGGATGATGCCGTCAGGGAAGATGGCATTGATGTCTACTACACAACTTTATTCTTGTAGACTATGTTGGGCCTCCAAGCACAGAGTTTTGTAGGCAGTAGCTATTTTCCCTCAAGTGGATGACCTAAGGTTTATCAATCCATGGGAGGTGTAGGATGAAGATGGTCTCTCTCAAACAACCCTGCAATCAAATATAGGAAATCTCTTGTGTCCCCAACACACCCAATACAATGATAAATTGTATAGGTGCACTAGTTCGGCGAAGAGATGGTGATACAAGTGCAATATGTATGGTAGATATAGGTTTTTGTAATCTGAAAATATAAAAACAGCAAGGTAACAAATAGTAAACAACGAGCAAAACGTTATATTAATGCTTGGAAACAAGGCCTAGGGTCCGTACTTTCGCTAGTGCAATCTCTCAACAATGCCAATATAATTGGATCATATAACCACCCTTCAACACGCAACGAAGAATCACTCCAAAGTTCTTATCTAACGGAGAACATAAGAAGAAATTGTTTTTAGGGTACGAAACCACCTTAAAGTTATCCTTTCCGATCGATCTATCCAAGAGTTCGTACTAAAATAACACCAAGCTATCCTTTCTGATCGATCTATCTAAGAGTTCATACTAGAATAACACCATATGATACGCATCAACCAACTCTAATGTCACCTAGATACTCCAATGTCACCACAAGTATCCATGAGTTAATTATATGATACGCATCAAACAATTTCAGATTCATAATACTAAATCCAACACAAAGGTCCTCAAAGAGTGCCCCAAGATTTCTACCGGAGAAAGTAGGACAAGAACATGTATCAACCCCTATGCATAGATTACCCCAATGTCACCTCGGGAATCCGCAAGTTGAGTTCCAAGACATAGATCAAGTGAATCAATAGAACACCCCATTGTCACCACGGGTATCCACATGCAAGACATATATCAAGTGTTCTCAAATCCAATATTCAATCCAACATAACAAAATCTCAAAGGGAAAACTCAATTCATCACAACAAGATAGAGAGGGAAACACACCATATGATCCAACTATATTAACAAAGCCCGTGATACATCAAGATCGTGAGATCTCAAGAACACTAGAGAGAGAGAGATTGAACACATAGCTACTGGTACATACCCTCATCCCCGAAGGTGGACTACCCCCTCCTCGTCATGGCCTCTGCTGGGATGATGAACATGGCCACCGGAGATGATCTACCCTCTCCGGCAGGGTACTGGATCGCCTCCAGATTGGTTTTCATCGATACAGAGAGTTGCGGTGGCAGAGCGGAGAGTCTAGGGTTATTTCTGAGGGTTTCTGAATATATAAGATTTTTGGGCCACAAGTGGACCACAAGACACCTAGGCGCGCCAGAGGGGCCTGGCGCGCCCAGGTGGGTTGTGCTCACCTCGTGGCTCCTCTCCGGTGGTTCTTTGCTCCAATATTGCTTATTTAGTCCAGAAAAAATCACCAAAAAGTTTTGGGCGATTCCGAGAACTTTTATTTTCTGCACAAAAACAACACCACGGTAATTCTGCTGAAAACAGCATCAGTCCGGGTTAGTTCTTGATGACCCACAAGTATAGGGGATCAATCTTAGTCCTTTCGATAAGTAAGAGTGTCGAACCCAACAAGGAGCAGAAGGAAATGACAAGCGGTTTTCAGCAAGGTAATCTCTGCAAGCACTGAAATTGTAGGTAACAGATAGTTTGATAGCAAGATAATTGTTAACGAGCAAGTAACGGTAACGGTAAATAAAGTGTAGAAAGGTAGCCCAATCCTTTTGTGGCAAAGGACAGGACAGAACAATCTCTAGGTTCTACTTTAATTTGCTCAGGGGGTTTAGGTGCTCTTATATTACTCTTACGAACCACATTTGATACCTTAGCATGTTTCTTTATCCTAACAGGGAAATGTGGTTTTTCGATATAAGCGGTAGGCACAACTGGATCAACATTGTAAATGATGGTTTCATCTAGCTATGATCGGTTCTTTAATTTCTTCTTTAATAGGGGGATGATATTTATACCACTTCTCCTTAGGGAGATCAACATGATGTAATGCCCAAGATGTGGTCCTATCCTTATTTTGGCTCGAGGGCCTCGATAGGGATAGAAGCGCATCTCGTCGTTTCGCCAGAATGGATATCATTAGAAGTACATGTATAGAAGAGATGAGTATATGGAATTGGCTTACACTCGCCACAAGCTAAATCAAGATCACATCAATACAACAACATATACAATCATCATACAGAAGAGGAGGGTCCGACTATGGACGAAAACAAACGATAAAATGACATCCATCCTTGCTATCCCAAGCTGCCGGCCTGGAACCCATCCTATGATCGAAGAAGAAGAAGAAGAACTCCAAATCAAACAAGCATCGCGCTCACATCAAATCATCGCATTACCTGTACCTGCAACCGTTGGTGTAGTAATCTGCAAGCCACAGGGACTTAGCAATCTCATTTCCAAGGGTATCAAGACTATTAAAGCTTAATGGGTGAGGTATGGTTAAGTGGTGAGGCTACAGCAAGCACTAAGCATTTATTTGAGTGGCTAACTTACGAGTACAAGAATAAAGGGGGATGATTGTCACATAAACGGACATGATCTAGTAATGATCTCTAAGAGATCCTGAACACCTACTTACGTCAAACATAATCCCACCGTGTTCTCTCTCGGATAAGGACTCACGAGAAGAGACAGTCACGGTTACGCACACGGTTGTTGTATTTTATTTGAGTTTACTTCAAGTTTGCTATGACCGGGTGTTAAACAAAGTTTCCAAGTTGCCAAGTAACCGCGGGCACGACTTTCTGAAAGATTTAACCCTGCAGGGGTGCTCCAACTCATCCATCACAACCTAACCAGACGCTGCGGGAATAACCTCGACCACGAATCCCATGATTTCCTAGGCAATTCCATTGGAAAACCTCAACCTCGAGATAGCCCGAAGTATTCTCGGAATTCCTCGCACAAGACATTCGAGAAAGGTAAAACAAATCCAGCAAGGCCGCCCGGCGTGTCGACGATCCCGATAGGAGCAGCGTATCTCATTCTCAGGACGTGATGGATTGTCCAAACTTTCGGTAGGCCAATCACAGAGTTGCCCCTGGCGACCACCGGCGGTTGACAGGTTTGGACCAACAGTCATGAGGAGCACTGGCCCGGGCGGTTGATTAAAGATCCGCGGGTGCCGGCATTTTAGTTGTTATTAGGCAAATGTAGTACCAATGTTGGGCCTTGCCAGACAAGCTTTATCCTAAAACAAAAATCAAGGGGGTCCCCATAACAACCCCGAGCATGTTAGGAGCGCAAAATATGGAACATAACACCGGTACACAAGTAACTAGGGCGGCAAAAGTGGAACAAAACACCGAGCAAAAGGCCAAGCCTTCCACCTTTACCAAGTATATACATGCATTAAATTAAATAGCAATAATATTGTGATATATCAAAAGGATATCCATGTTGGCACATGGGAACAATTGCACCTGCTATCCAGGGAAATGATCATCTTGCCTGAGATAACGCTTGGAAGAAGAATGAATCCGTGAAGAAGACGAGCCAACGTAGTCGAACGAATCCTCACACTCCGAAGCGGTTTCGGAACTCTATTGAGAAGAAGCAATCCAAAAACAACAATCAACACATGATCAACACCACAACATATTCATAATATAATGCACAACAAGGATGATGCATGTTATGCATGACATGGCAAAACACAACAACCAACTCCTACACATTAAGTGCAGCTCAATATGCAACGAGTTGCATATTGACGAAACTCCACGTTCAATTCTTATGTTCGATCTCGTTTAGCTACTCAACAATATTAAATGTTGTTAAACATGGCAAGAGGTGAAGCATAAGTAAACTAGACATCTAGGCATGTTAAATGAGGTTGGAAACACCATATAGCATTTCCGAAATGACCCCATATGTTAATTTCGAAATTGGACCAAATCTAAACTAATCAGGTTTTTATATTTATTACACAGGGAAATAAAGTGCACAATGATATTCTACTCGTCATTCTAGGCGTTTTACATAAATAGAACGTTTGAAACGGAGCTACGGTCTAAAAGATATGACCAACACAAGATAATTATGTCATGAATGCAAAATGCATGCAAATGACAACCACAATCAACTCAAATCATGGACGCAGAAAGATATTATGAAACTAAATGAGATTTTAAGCAAGTTTCATACGCAACATGTTCAAAACGGAGCTACGGTTCAACCACAACAACCAACACAAGTTTTATTTGAAATCTGCCCAAAACAGCAACATGGCATATTGCACACATGAAAACAACAAGCTCCAAGATCCTAATATGCACAAACTAAGCATGGGGCAGTAGTATATGGCACACACTTCATTTCATCTTCACATTTCATACTCAAAAGAGTCATGGATCACATGGTGGGAAGCTCACAACATGCAATAAAATATAACAGTTTAGGACTTGGTGAAAATAACAGGTTTTAGCATAGCAGATTTTCACGAAGGCATATTGGCAGCAATAAAACTATATGCTACAGGGCATATTATGGCATGAAAATCTACAGCATGGTAGAGGACATGATGCACTACCATTCATTCCATGGTGGCAAGGTCTAATTATGCATAGAATCATGGCTAGCATCATCACAACATGGCATTATGAAGAAAACAGATTCTCAGACTTGGTGAAAATTAGACTAGATTCTCATGGCTACAGTGGACCGTTCGAGTATCAAACGGACTCCGATTGCGATGAAATTTGGCGGGCGGTCTAGCTACACTACATTAAGACCGCACGCCAACTTTCGACCCAATCCGAGAATATTTTTTGCGCACTTTTAAAAGCATTTCTTTAAAACGATGCCGCGGGCGCGTGTGTGTGGTTGGTCTCGAAACGGTCGATGACACGAACAGAGAGAACCGGCGACTACGAACGGATGAAAGTTTTGAAAATGAGTGAAGATACTATGCAGATGATGCGAATGATGCGATGATGAATGCGACAAACAAACGAATCACACGACGACAACGAAAATAAAACGGGAATCTTCTGGAGCGTCGGTCTCGGGCTGTTACACATGAGTAGCAAATGCTTCACAGAAAGAGGCTACTATCTTAGACTCAAGTCCATATTTAGTGCTAAACTTGTGAAAAGTATCGGTATTCATAATAGATTTAACACAATCAAACTCAAGCTTTATACCTGACTCATTACCTTCATCGAGTTCCCAATCTTCAGAGTTGTGTTTAATTATTTCTAAGAGATCCCACTTGAATTCAATAGTCTTCTTCATATAAGAACCAACACAAGAAGTATCGAGCATGGATTGATCATTATGAGAAAGCCGAGCATAAAAATTCTGAATAATAACTTCTCTCGGGATATCATGATTGGGGCATGAATATAACATTGACTTAAGCCTCCCCCAAGCTAGAGCAATGCTTTCTCCTACACGAGGCCAAAAATTATATATATAATTCCGATCACGATGAACTAGATGCATGGGATAAAACTTTTGGTGGAATTCCAATTGCAAACGATTCCAGTTCCACGATCCAAGATTATCACATAGCGTATACCATGTCAATGCCTTTCCCTTCAAAGATACAAGGAAAACCTTCTTCTTAGCTTCATCTCCAGGTAAACCTGCAAGCTTAAATAATCCACAAATTTCGTTCACATATAATAGGTGCATATCAGGATGTTTAGTTCCATCTCCTGCATAAGGTTTAGCAAGCAGTTGTTCTACCATACCCGAAGGAATTTCATAACCAATATTTTTAGTAGGTGCAGTAGGTTGAGGGGAAACTAATTGTGGTTCCGGTCGAGGTGAAGATACCCCGAACAAACCCCTCAAAGGATTGTCTTCCATAGTAGCAAGTGACAATAAATTTCAGCACGTAGTATAAGTTTTTCCTTACCGATTTCCACTTACCAACAGAGCTTCTGTAACAGCCCGAGACTGACGCTCCAGAAGATTCCCATTTTATTCCATTGTCATCGTGTGATTTATTTGGTTGTCACATTCATCGTCGCATCATTCGCATCATCTGCATAGCATCGTCACTCGTTTTTGAAAACTTGCATTCGTTCGTAGTCGCCGGTTCTCTCTGTTCTTGTCGTTGACCGTTTTGAGACCAACCACACACACACACGCGCCCGTGGCATCATTAAAAAATGTTTTTAAAAGCGTGCAAAAAATATTCTCGGATTGGGACGAAAGTTGGCGTGCGGTCTTAATATAGTGTAGCTAGACCGCCTTCCAAATTTCGTCGCAATTAGAGATCATTTGATACCCCAACGGACGACTGTAGCGACATCGTCATCGGTTAATTATTAGTCGTCTTTCGATTTTCAAAACTCGGTCGCCAAGCCGCACAATTTCCTCACATTTTAGCCCATCCCCTCTTCACAGCCCATCTAAACCCCACCTCCTTTCGTGGCCATCGGATCGTCATCGGACGTACGCAATTCATCCCACCTTAGTCCCATCCATATATATAGACCACCTAGACTAGACCTAATCCCTAAAAATCCTCCACCTTGTCTCATCCTCGCCGCCGCTAGCCTCTCACCTTCATCCTCGGGATCCCTCCTGAATCCCGATCCACCCACGTGCTCCCATGGTTTTCCCCAACCGGCCAACCACCTCTCCTCCCAGATCCACCTGCAGCAGCACCCACTCGTAGCTCGCCCGCGCCTCCATGCCTGCAGCCGCTGCTTTCCCTAGACGTGTCCAGCGCCCTCAGAGGCAGCCGCCCGAGCCGCTTCTGCTCCTTGCCCCGCGCCCATCTTCCCCAACCGAGCAGCCCCATGCCTCCCTCTGTTCCATGGAAATGTCCGTCTCCTGCAGTTCCAGTACCGCAGCCCGTCGTCGAGCTCCCTGACCCGAGCCGCCAGCTCGCCGGACCACGTCGTCTGCGTCCAGGTCCTCTGCGCGCCCCTGCCTTCCATCTCTTCCCTTCCTCCTGAGTTTCCCTTCTCCTCTAACCTCTTTGTGTGTGCGCCATGGACAGAAGCTCCCCGCATCATGAAAGCCACCATTGGAGCAGTTGTCGCCGCCTCGCCGGTCATCTAGCCGTCGGCCCAGCAGCAAGTTCCGGTCGCACCTCCCCCTTGCCCTCTCTTCCCCTCCCTCCGTTTTCCCTCTACTGTCTCTAATCTCTGCAGCTCTCTCTCTTTTCTGTGAGAGAATAGGAACGGACAGGAGTTCACCCATGGCCACCTCGCGTGAACTCTCCTGCCCTGATGCGCTCGAGCTCGAGCAAGGAGATGCGCTCGAGTCCTTCCCCGCTTCGGATCCATGCTAGCCGTGCCCCAAGCCTCGCTCCACCAGCTGACGCCGACCTCTTTGTTCGTTCGCTGTAAGCTCATGTCATGGCTGAAACTCTGTTCTTTTCTTAGATTCGTTTTGCCATGTAGAGTCATTTAGTTTTGCCACTGGATCCCGCACGAGCACTTTAGTTATCGCAGTGGCTAGCGCTTTCTCCTTCCACCCAGGAGACCCGGAATCAAATCCCAGCAGGCACACCTTTTTGTTTTCAATTTTGTTGCCTCAGAGGTGTACAACCTGTTGGTATTGCTTCAATAGGGATTGAGCGGCCCCATAGTACGAACACCCTGTAGCCCAGCTGGTCTTGTCGCCGCACCTCTATCCAGGGGGCCAAAGATCATATCCCCACGTCCGCACTGTTTTTCTGCATTTTTTTTCTACTTGAGAAGAGGGTTCAGCTTTGCTCTGCATATAATAGTCATGGAGCTGTTCTTGTATCAACACCAGCTGAGTATTTTGTTGGCTTGTATCACTTAGCTACACCAGGAGGTACTGGGTTCAAAACCCAGTAAGCCTTTTTTGCCTCTTTATTTGTTTTTCTTTTGCCCAAACACGCAGGCCATCATCACAGTGCATCTTCCACACTTAGCCAATTTCACCAAGCCCCTCTATTGGTGTGTGTTTTACATCATTTAGCATATTACACATTGGCATAACTTTTATACTAGGCATCTTACAGAATTGTGGCTTATATCAATCTTGATCTACATCTTGTGATCTATCCGTTAGTGGCAATTTCATCCATGTTATAATTTCTACCATATTTCTATCTTTGATTGAAAAATGCATCATGATATAATGGCATAAATTGTTAAAAAATGTTGCACTTTGAATATGCATAGTTTTGATACATGGTTCCTTTGTAAGACTTTGTATATGTAAAATGTTTAGAATTTTGTGTAGATCAATAGTATCTCCCTTTTAACCATGTTTAAAATGTTTAAATTTGTTGTTTGATTAAATTTGCACGAATGCCATGTGAAAATGATTTATTTCAGAACTAAATAACCGTAGCTCCGATTTAAATGATCCACATATGTAACTTGACTAGAAAAATGTGTAGAATCTTATGGTGCACTTTATTTTCCTGTTTAATAAATATAAAATATGCTTAGGACAGATCTGTACCAATTTCAAAATTTACATGTGAGGTCGTTTTGGAAATGCTATATGTTGCTTCCGGCCTCATTTAAAATGCCTAGATAATGTAGTTGTATATGCTTCACCTCTTGCCATGATGAGCAACATTTAAAATGATCGTTTTGTTAGACAACATTAACCACATACCGCATAATATGGAGAGTTATTATTTGCCATATGTATGTTCTTCTTCTACATTTAAATTGCTTAATTCCCTCATCACCTTATGCAATGACCACCCATGTTAAACACCATTTAAACTTGTTGGGTACCTAAACGAGAGTGAACTAAATAATTCAAACGTGGAGTTTCGTCAATATGCAACTCGTTGCATATTGAACTTCACTTAATGTGTAGTAGTTGATTGTTGTGTTTGCCATGCCTTGCATAATTGTATGAACATGCATCATCCTTGTTGTGCATCATATCATGAATATGTTGTGGTGTTTATCGTGTGTTGATTGTTGTTCCCGGTTTTCTTCTTCTCGATAGAGTTCCGAAAGCGTTTGGAGTGTGAGGATTCGTTCGACTACGTTGGTTCGTCTTCTTCGTGGACTCGATCTTCTTCCAAGCGGGATCTCAGGCAAGATGACCATTTCCCTGGATACCATTACTATCATTGCCATGTTAGATGTCTCGTTTCTATCGCTGTCTCGCTACCTACCACTTGATTGTCAAGCCTCCTAAAATGCCATGATAAGCCTCTAACCCCTCCACGTCCCAGCAAACATTTGTTTGACTATGTTACCGCTTGCTCAGCCCTTCTTATAGCGTTGCTAGTTGCAGGTGCAAGTTCGTTCCATGTGCAACATGGATATTTTTGATATATCACAATATTATTGCTATTTAATTTAATGCACATATATACTTGGTAAAAGGTGGAAGGCTTGACCTTTTGCTCGGTGTTTTGTTCCACTTTTGACGTCCTAGTTACTTGTGTACCGGTGTTATGTTCCATATTGAACGCTCCTAAGATGCTCGGGGTTGTTATGGGGATCCCCTTGATTTTCGTTTTAGGATAAAACTTGTCTGGCAAGGCCCAACATTGGTACTATTTGCTTAATAACAACTAAAATTTGCAAATGGCATGATCACCCCGTGGATAATTAATCAACCCCCCCGGGCTAGTGCTCCTCATGAGTGTTGGTCCAAACCGAGCGATGTCCGGCGCCCCCTGGCCACCCGGGGTTTCAGCCAACCCGACATCTAGCTCATCTGGTAGTGCCCTGAGAAAGAGACATGCGCGGCTCCTATTGGGATCTGGCCTGCCGGGTGGTCTTGCTGGACTTGTTTTACCTTTCTCGAACGTCTTGTGCGCGGGATTTCGATGACACTTCAGGCTATCTCGAAGTTGAGATTTTCCATCGGGATTCTGCAAATACTACGGGTGATTCCGCGGTTGAGGAATTCCAACGCAGCTTGTGGTTAGTTTGTGATGGATGAGGTGGAGCACCCCTGCAGGGTTAAATCTTTCGGAAAGCCATGCCCGCGGTTACGTGGCAACTTGGAAACTTTGTTTAACACCCGGTCATAGCAAACTTCAAGTAAACTAAAATAAAATACACCAACCGTGTGCGTAACCGTGACTGTCTCTTCTTGTGATTTCTGAACCGATAGAGAACATGATGGGGTTATGTTTGTTCGTACGTAGGTGTTCAGGATCTCTTAGAGATCATTACTAGTTCACGCCCATTTATGCGACGATCATCCCCCTTTATTCTTGTACTCGTAAGTTAGCCACTCAAATAAATGCTTAGTGCTTGCTGCAGCCTCACCACTTAACCACACCTCACCCATTAAGCTTTAATAGTCTTGATACCCTTGGAAATGAGATTGCTGAGTCCTTGTGGCTCACAGATTACTACAACAATAGTTGCAGGTATAGGTAATGCGATGATTTGACGTGAGCGTGATGCTTGTTTGATTTGGAGTTCTTCTTCGGCTTCTTCGATCATAGGATGGGTTCCAGGACGGCAGCCTGGGATAGCAAGGATTAATGTCGTTTTATCGTTTGTTTTCGTCCGTAGTCGGACCCTGCTCTTATGTATCATGTTTGGATATGTTGTTGTATTGATGTGACCTTGATTTAGCTTGTGGCGAGTTTAAGCCAATTCCATATACTCATCTCTTCTTTACATGTACTTGTAATGATATCCATTCTTGCGAAACGACGAGACGCGCTTCTATCCCTGTTGAGGCCCTCGAGCCAAAATGAGGATAGGATCGCATCTTGGGCGTGACAAGTTGGTATCAGAGCCTGTACCGACCTAGTTGCCCCCTTGATTGATCGAACTTTGGCCGAGTCGAGTCTAGTGAAAAACTATTTTGAGTCTAGTTATATATCAGAGAGTAGGATTCTTTTTACTACTCTTCTATGCTGTGGTGAGGAATCCTGACGTAGGAATTTTAATTCTACCCTCTTCTCACTCAAATTCTTTTTAGGATCACGTGGGTATTTTGGAACCTCTATGAAGTCGATGTGACCGGAATTCTGTTCTTGGTGCCTCCCGTACGTATGAATTGGACCTTGGGAGTTGAGCTCTAGGGGATTCTTGACACATCGCTATCGTTCAGTTTCCTTAGTATCTCAGGACGCGGATGTTCGAAATGGCTTCAATACTATTCGTGGTGCGAAGAGTGTGGTGGCACGTGAGGGAGTCCGGGATTAAGGGTTCCTTGGACCGCCGGCCTATTTCTCATGGGCCGGATTCAAGGGCCGCTCGCTGAGGATGGGATTGATCGAAGGCCTCGTCGCCGGGGAGGAGACCTCAGGAGCCGTGGCGTGTTTGTCAAGTTGGAGATAGTAGATTAGGCATGTTTTTTCCCTCCGGTGGGCAACCGACCATGTGTAAACCCTCGGAACCCCCCGGTGCCTAAATAAACCGGGAGGGTTTTAGATTGGGGCATAGAGAAACTCATCTAGGGTTTTAGCTAGACGATATCGAGGTAGATCAACTCTGTAACCTTCATACCATCAATATAATCGAGCAGGACGTAGGGTTTTACCTCCATAGGAGGGCCCGAACCTGGGTAAAACATCGTCTCCTTCGTCCCCTTGTTACCATCGATCCTAGACTCACAGCTCGGGACCCCCTACCCGAGATCCGCCGGTTTTGACACCGACATTGGTGCTTTCATTGAGAGTTCCGCTGTAATCACCAAAAGAATCGATGGCTCACCTTCTCATAAGCCGTGGAGTCTGCGGCCAGGATGCCTCCGTCCCTGGACAGACCTCCGCAGGCGGCAGCGCCCTGTCGCGTGCCGATTCGACTGACCATCTTGGCCAGATCGGAAGTTTGTTCCCCGGTCAAGAAATCAGATTTGGGAACCTAGAGTTCGCTGCTGATTCACGGGGAGAACTCATTTGGATGAGGCCCTCAGCTCCCATGGAGAAGCCTGCAGAATCCGACGCCTTGACGCCGGAAGCATCGGGCATCGCCTCCGAGGTGGCCTCTACCCTCAGGCCGTCTAGAACGCCCAACCCTGTTGACATGCCTGGATCCGCCGCGGCCGAACACGACCGGGATTCACCTTCGAGCGATCCTGGGACCACGGCGCTGCGGATCAGCCCCATGCGCTTCGGCAACACGTACTCCGTCGACGTCTCGTCCCTGAACGAGCTACTAGACCGGATTCAAACCACGGGCCTGGCCGACGACCACTAGATCCTTGTCTATGACTGGATCGGGCTTAAATCCGATGACAGGGAGATTCGCACCCCCTCAGTCACTCACTTAGTCGCCACCGTCGAGTGTCCGGCTAGAGGCTCGTCCCCCCAACAACCGAAACTAAAAACGGTTTATATCTGATACGTCTCCAACGTATCTATAATTTTTGATTGTTCCATGCTATTATATTATCCATCTTGGATGTTTTATATGCATTTATATGCTATTTTATACTATTTTTGGGACTAACCTATTAACCTAGAGCCCAGCGCCAGTTTTTGTTTTTTTCTTGTTTTTGAGTTTTACAGAAAAGGAATATCAAACGGAGTCCAAACGGAATAAAAATTTACGGTGATTTTTTATGGACCAGAAGAGACCCACGGGGCATCGGATTTGGGCCAGAAGAGCCACGAGGCAGCCACAAGCCGAGGGGGCGCCCCCCCCCTAGGGTGCGCCCCCTGGCTTGTCGTCGCCTCGTGCCCCCCCCCCTTGACTTGTTTCTGATGCCAAAAATTCTTATAAATACCCAAACCTCCGAAAAGAAACCTAGGTCGGGAGGTCCGCCGCCGCAAGCCTCTGTAGCCACGAAAAACCAATCGGGAGCCCGTTCCGGCACCCTGCCGGAGAGGGAAACCATCACCGGAGACCATCTTCATCATCCCGGCGGTCTCCATGACGAGGAGGGAGTTGTTCACCCTCGGGGCTGAGAGTATGTACTAGTAGCTATGTGTTTGATCTCTCTCTCTCGCGCGTTCTTGAGATGACACGATCTTGATGTATTGCGAGCTTTATTAATATAGATGAATCATATGGAGTTTTCCCCTGTCTATCTTCTTTGGATGAATTGAGTTTTCCATTTGAAGTTTTCTTATCGGATTGAGTCTTTAAAGGATTTGAGAACACTTGATGTATGTCTTGCGATGGGATATCCGTGGTGACAATGGGATGTTCTATTGATCCACTTGATGTATGTTTTGGTGATCAACTTGCGGGTTCCGTGACCTTCGGAATCTATGCATGGGGGTTGGCACATGTTTCGTCTTGACTCTCTGGTAGAAACTTTGGGGCACTCTTTGAAGTTCTTTGTGTTGGATTGAACATGATGAATCTGAAATTGTGTGATGCATATCGTATAATCAAGCCCATGGGTACTCGTGGTGACATTGGAGTATCTAGGTGACATTAGGGTTTTGGTTGATGTGTATCTTAAGGTGTTATTTTAGTACGAACTCTAGGGCTGTTCGTGACACTTATAGGGATAGCTCATGCGATTGATCGGAAAAGATAACTTTGAGGTGGTTTCGTACCCTACAATAATTTCTTCGTTTGTTCTCCGCTATTTGTGACTTTGGAGTGAACTCTTTGTCGCACGTGAGGGATTTACATATGATTCAACTATGTTAGTATTGTTGAGAGAACTTGCACTAGTGAAAGTATGAACCCTAGGCCTTGTTTCTAAGCATTGCAATACCTTTTGTGCTCACTTTTATCATTAGTTACCTTGCTGTTTTTATATTTTCAGATTACAAAAACCTATATCTACCATCCATATTACACTTGTATCACCATCTCTTCGCCGAACTAGTGCACCTATACAATTTATCATTGTATTGGGTGTGTTGGGGACACAAGAGACTCTTTGTTATTTGGTTGCAGGGTTGTTTGAGAGAGACCATCTTCATCCTACGCCTCCCACGGATTGATAAACCTTAGGTCATCCACTTGAGGGAAATTTGCTACTGTCCTACAAAACTCTGCGCTTGGAGGCCCAACACGAGTCTACAAGAAGAAGGTTGCGTAGTAGACATCAAGCTCTTTTCTGGCGCCGTTGCCGGGGAGGTGAGTGCTTGAAGGTATATCTTTAGATCTTGCAATTAAATCTTTTAGTTTCTTGTTTTTCACTAGTTTGGTTTTATAAAATAAAACTACAAAAAATGGAGTTTAGGTTGCATCAATTGGTTCGTCTTTTTAATGTCTTTCGTGAAAATGATGGTTTGGAAAATTGTGCTCAATTGGTAGAGGAAGAATTTATGAAAATACTTAATGAGAATTCCTTGAATGATGAGCATGATTGCAATATTGCTAGTATGAATTCTCTGAATATCCATGATGCTAATGATATGCAAAGCCACAAGCTTGGGGATGCTATGTTTGATGAAGATGATATTTTTAATCCCCCAAGTTTTGATGAGCAAATTTGTTATGATAATGACACGCCTACTATCTATGATGATTATGATGATGACATATATGCTATAAAGAGTGATAGTAACCATGAAACTTGTCATCATAATTTTAACATTCAAAGTGGTTATGTCAATCAAGTATCTCATGATAGTTATTTTGTTGAGTTTGCTCCCACTATTATGAATGAGAAGAAAAATGCTTATGTGGAGAGTGGCAAATTTTCTATGCTTGTGGATCATGAACATAATGCTTTATGTGATAGTTATGTTGTGAAATTCCTTCATGATGCCACGGAAAATTATTATGAGGGAGGAATATATGCTTGTAGGAATTGCAATAATATCAAGTTTCCTCTCTATGTGTTCAAAGTTTTGAAGTTATGCTTGTTTTGCCTTCCTATGCTAGTTGATTCTTGCTCCCATAAATTGTTTGCTCACAAAATCCCAATGCATAGGAAGTGGGTTAGACTTAAATGTGCTTGTCATGAGATTCATGATGCTCTTTTGCATGTTTCAATTATTATTCCTATGTGAGCATCATTGAAATCATCATGCCTAGCTAAAAGGCATTCAAGAAAAGCGTTTGTTGGGAGACAACCCAACACTTTTACTTTATGTTTTTGTGTGTTCACATGATTAAGCTACTGTAGTAATCATGTTTTGTGACTTTTATTTCAATAAAGTGGCAAGTAAAACCTTTGGGATGACTCACAAGATGAGTAGAATTGATGCTGAACCAAAACAGAAACTTTTGACTCCAGTACAGGAATATTCATTTTTTACTGGAGCGTGATAATGATCTGAAATTTTTAAACAGTCTTTATATACAAATTCTTCAGGTTGTCCTAATGTTTCAGAATTTTTAGAGACAGGGAAGTATGGTTACACTACAGATATTCACAGACTGTTCTGTTTTTGACAGATTCTGTTTTACATGCATAGTTTGCTTGTTTTAGTGTTTCCATAGCTTATATTTAGTGATATAAATTATGGGAATGGTATAATACAGTAGGTATCATGTGGGAACAATTATGAATCTTGTATTTACAGTACCTAAGTGAATGATTTATCTTTATTATACTAACCCATCTCACGAAGCTCCGTTAAGTTTTGTGTGATTGAAGTTTTCAAGTTTTGGGTGAGACACCGATATGAGGAGAATAAGGAGTGACAAGCACCAAAGCTTGGGGATGCCCAAGGCACCCCCAAGGTAATATCCAAGGAATACTCAAGCGGCTAAGCTTGGGGATGCCCTGGAAGGCATCCCCTCTTTCGTCTTCAACACTATCGGTATATCTTACTTGGAGCTATATATTTTTATTCGTCACATAATATTAGTTTTGCTTGGAGCGTCATTTTATTTTGTTGTTCTCTGTTAGGTGTTATTTATAATCTTGTTTTTCAGTAAAAAGTTCCAAGAATTGCCTTAGGATGCTTGCATTGCATGTTTGATGTGTGCTATGTAAAAAACAGAAACTTTTGTTGTAGTGTTTGAATTTTCATATTTTACTGGAACGTGGAAAGTTTCTGAAATTTTTACATGTCATATAAATTATTTAGCATGTCCTAAATTTTCATAATTTTTTGAGTTACAGAAGTACACTGGTTTAATAGATTGCTACAGACTGTCTGTTTGGACAGATTGCTGTCATAGTTTTGTTATCTACTTATCCTATAGTTTCCATAGCCCATATTGGTAGATATAAATTGTGGAAACGATAGTAAACAGTAGATGATGTTTGAAAATTATTGTGCAACTTGTCTTGGCAGTACGTGAAGTGTTGATTTATTCTTATGTGTACTAACCTATCTCACGAGTTCTTTTTGAGTTATGTGTGGATGAAGTTTTTGAGACCTAGGTGAAACCGGGACATGAGAGGATTGAACGAGATACAAAAGCTCAAGCTTGGGGATGCCCAAGGCATCCCTAATTAATATTTCAAGAAGTCTCAAGCATCTAAGCTTGGGGATGCCCCGGTTGGCATCCCACCTCTCTTCATCAACAATTATCGGTTAGCCTATGTTGAGCCTAAATTTTTATTCATTCACATGATGCGTGCTATTCTTGGACTGCTATTTTTATTTAGTTTGCTGTTTGAATATAAAAAACTCAGATCTGAAAATATTTATTGAGAGAGAGCACTCACATAGCTAATTGATTGTTTACCTACTCATTAATCTTCACTTATATCTTTTGGAGTAGTTTGTCAATTTGCTCTAGTACTTCACTTATATCTTTTTAGAGCATGGCGCTGGTTTTATTTTATAGAAATTGTTAAACTCTCATGCTTCACTTATATTATTTTGAGAGTCTCTAAATAGCATGGTAATTTGCTTAGGTTATGAATTTAGTCCTAATATGATGGGCATCCAAGAGAGATATAATAAAAACTTTCATATAAAGTGCATTGAATACTATGAGAAGTTTGATTCCTTATGATTGTTTTGAGATAAAAAGATGGTGATATTAGAGACATGCTAGTGAGTAATTGTGGATTGGTAGAAATACTTGTGTTAAAGGTTGTGATTCCCATAGCGTGCACGTATGGTGAACCGTTATGTGACGAAGTGGGAGCATGATTTATTTATTGATTGCCCTCCTTTGTGTGGAGGTCGGGATCGCGCGATGGTTAACTCCTACCAACCCTTCCCCTAGGAGCATGCGTGTAGTACTTTGTTTTGATAACTAATAGACTTTTTCAATAAGTATGTGAGTTCTTTATGACTAATGTTGAGTCCATGGATTATACGCACGCTCACCCTTCCACCCTTGCTAGCCTATCTAGTACCGCGCAACTTTCGCCGGTGCATTAAACCCACCATATACCTTCCTCAAAACAGCCACCATACCTACCTATTATGGCATTTCCATAGCCATTCCGAGATATATTGCCATGCAACTTCCACCGTTCCGTTTATGACACGCATCATCATTGTCATATTGCTTTGCATGAGCATGTAGTTGACATCATATTTGTGGCAAAGCCACCGTTCATATTTTTTATACATGTCACTCTTGAGTCATTGCACATCCTGGTACACCACCGGAGGCATTCATATAGAGTCATATTTTGTTCTAAGTATCGAGTTGTAATTCTTGAGTTGTAAGTAAATAAAAGTGTGATGATCATCATTATAGAGGATTGTACCATGTGAGGAAAGGATGATGGAGACTATGATTCCCTCACAAGTCGGGATGAGTCTCCGGACTTTACAAAAAATAAAAGAGGCCAGAGAAGCCCAAATAAAAAAAAAGGCCAAAGATGCCCACCAAAAAAAATGAAAAAAAAAGAAATAAAAAATGAGAGAAAAGAGAGAAGGGGCAATGCTACTATCCTTTTTCCACACTTGTGCTTCAAAGTAGCACCATGATCTTCATGATAGAGAGTCTCCTATATTGTCACTTTCATATACTAGTGGGAATTTTTCATTATAGAACTTGGCTTGTATATTCCAATGATGGGCTTCCTCAAAATTGCCCTAGGTCTTCGTGAGCAAGCGAGTTGGATGCATACCCACTTAGTTTCTTTTTGAGCTTTCATACACTTATAGCTCTAGTGCACCCGTTGCATGGCAATCCCTACTCACTCACATTGATATCTATTGATGGGCATCTCCATAGCCCGTTTATGCTCCTAGTTGGTGTGAGACTATCTCCTTCTTTTTGTCTTCTCCACAACCACCATATTCTATTCCACCTATAGTGCTATGTCCATGGCTCACGCTCATGTATTGCGTGAAAGTTGAAAAGGTTTGAGAATACTAAAGTATGAAACAATTGCTTGGATAAAACCGGGGTTGTGCATGATTTAATACTTTGTGTGATGAAGATGGAGCATAGCCAGACTATATGATTTTGTAGGGATGACTTTCTTTGGCCATGTTATTTTGAGAAGACATGATTGCTTTATTAGTATGCTTGAAGTATTATTGTTTTTATGTCAATATTAAACTCTTGTTTTGAATCTTATGGATCTGAACATTCTTGCCACAATAAAGAAGATAGCATTGATAAATATGTTAGGTAGCATTCCACATCAAAAATTCTGTTTTTATCATTTACCTACTCGAGGACGAGCAGGAATTAAGCTTGGGGATGCTTGATACGTCTCCAACATATCTATAATTTTTTATTGTTCCATGCTATTATATTATCCATCTTGGATGTTTTATATGCTATTTTATATTATTTTTGGGACTAACCTATTAACCTAGAGCCCTGCGCCAGTTTCTGTTTTTTTCTTGTTTTTGAGTTTTACAGAAAAGGAATATCAAACGGAGTCCAAACGGAATAAAAATTTATGGTGATTTTTTATGGACCAGAAGAGACCCACGGGGCATCGGAGTTGGGCCAGAAGAGCCACGAGGCAGCCACAAGCCTAGGAGGCGCGCCCCCTGGCTTGTCGTCGCCTCGTGGCCCACCTTGACTTGTTTCCGACGCCAAAAATTCTTATAAATACCCAAACCTCCGAAAAGAAACCTAGACCGGGAGTTCCGCCGCCGCAAGCCTCTGTAGCCACGAAAAACCAATCGGGAGCCCGTTCCGGCACCTTGCCGGAGAGGGAAACCATCACCGGAGGCCATCTTCATCATCCCGGCGGTCTCCATGACGAGGAGGGGGTAGTTCACCCTCGGGGCTGAGGGTATGTACCAGTAGCTATGTGTTTGATCTCTCTCTCTCTCTCGTGTTCTTGAGATGACACAATCTTGATGTATCGCGAGCTTTATTAATATAGATGAATCATATGGAGTTTTCCCCTCTCTATCTTCTTGTGATGAATTGAGTTTTCCCTTTGAAGTTTTCTTTTCGGATTGAGTCTTTAAAGGATTTGAGAACACTTGATGTATGTCTTGCGATGGGATATCCGTGGTGAGAATGGAATGTTCTATTGATCCACTTGATGTATGTTTTGGTGATCAACTTGCGGGTTCCGTGACCTTGGGAATCTATGTATAGGGGTTGGCACATGTTTTCGTCTTGACTCTTCGGTAGAAACTTTGGGGCACTCTTTGAAGTTCTTTGTGTTGGATTGTACATGATGAATCTGAAATTGTGTGATGCATATCGTATAATCAAGCCCATGGGTACTCGTGGTGACATTGGAGTATCTAGGTGACATTAGGGTTTTGGTTGATGTGTATCTTAAGGTGTTATTTTAGTATGAACTCTAGGGCTGTTCGTGACACTTATAGGGATAGCTCATGCGATTGATCGGAAAAGATAACTTTGAGGTGGTTTCGTACCCTACAATAATTTCTTCGTTTGTTCTCCGCTATTTGTGACTTTGGAGTGAACTCTTTGTCGCACGTGAGGGATTTACATATGATTCAACTATGTTAGTATTGTTGAGAGAACTTGCACTAGTGAAAGTATGAACCCTAGGCCTTGTTTCTAAGCATTGCAATACCTTTTGTGCTCACTTTTATCATTAGTTACCTTGCTGTTTTTATACTTTCAGATTGCAAAAACCTATATCTACCATCCATATTACACTTGTATCACCATCTCTTCGCCGAACTAGTGCACCTATACAATTTACCATTGTATTGGGTGTGTTGGGGACACAAGAGACTCTTTGTTATTTGGTTGTAGGGTTGTTTGAGAGAGACCATCTTCATCCTACGCCTCCCACGGATTGATAAACCTTAGGTCATCCACTTGAGGGAAATTTGCTACTGTCCTACAAAACTCTGCGCTTGGAGGCCCAACACGAGTCTACAAGAAGAAGGTTGCGTAGTAGACATCAATATCCCAATCTCCGATCATCAAGATCTCTCTGGTAACCCAGACTCGGGAGTTCGCTCCAGAAATAGTTCGGGATCTATCCCCGATCTAGCGCGCAACTCGAACCCCGTGCCGAAAGGTCCTGCGGACAGGGTGGACTCCAATTCCCCCATGCCGAACCCCATGATTCCGGACTCACATCACGTCGCGGAACTAAAAATTTTCCCACCCTCCACCCAAGTCGAGCACTCAAGCGTCGCAGGAGAGTCCAAGTCTTTGGACTTATGGGATGTCAAACAATTACCACGGGAGTCGGTTCACCACTTTTGGGCTAGACTCCTCCTCGTTAGAGACAGAGTACCAGGCTCTAGTGACCAGGAGATAATGGAAACTTTCAGTCGCAATTGTCATGATGAAGGGATCCTCAACGCCCTATCCCGTCGACACGTTCGCGGCTTCACCGAGCTATCGGACCTGGTACGAAAATACTGTGCCATGGAGAGCACCTGGCAAGCCGAACGGCTACTTGCGGAACCAGACTTTACCGAACACCCTAGAGGAGATCGGAAAAAGCGGTTACCTCCGAAGCGGCTAGCTGAACACGAACCCGCCGAAAAGAGAAATAGACTCCCTACGGGGGCCAGAACCGTCCTTGACGGACTATTGGACAAGCCATGCCCTATACATTCTGTATTGCTGAACACAAGCCCGACTCATAGCCTCAGAGCTTGTTGGGTCGTCCGGCAGGTCGCAAAAAGTGGAGAGGCCATCCTCGAGGCACCACCGCCGAACAGGTGCTCCACAACGCCACCAGAATACAATGCAGAAGTCCTGACGATTTACGAAATGTTCCCCTCTAGGAACAGGAGGAAAAGAGCTCTTAGAGAACTCGAACAGGTCTACCATGTGGCGGCAACAAGTTCATGGGTAGACATACCAATCACCTTCGGAGACACTGACCAACCAACCATCTGTCCCGGTCAAACACCGGCCGCACTGGTCCTAAACCCCATCGTCGACGGTTTCAAGCTATAGAAGGTGCTAATGGATGGTGGCAGTGGTTTAAACCTCATCTACGAAGACACCCTGGAAAAAATGCAGTTCGACCGATCTCGCATCGAGCATAGCAACACAACCTTTCGAGGGATTATCCCTAGGAAAGAGGCACATTGTTCAGGACGTATCACCCTTGACGTCGTGTTCGGCACGCCCGAAAACTACCGATCTATTGAACTTCTCTTCCATATCGTGCCCTTCCCCAGTGGCTACCACGCCCTGTTGGGGCGTGACGCCTTCACAAAATTCCAGGCTATACCCCATTACGGGTATATGAAGCTCAAGATGCCAGGCCCAAATGGGGTAATCACAATTGCCAATGATCCGAATATAGCCCTTGGAGCCGAAACTAAAACAGCAGTGCTCGCCCTCGAGGCACTAGCTGAGACCTTTGCTGCAGAGGAATTGACCGCACTCCGGTCAACAGTGGACAAGGACGATGTGATCCTTAGCAAAAGGCCCAAACCCAAGTCCTTTAAACCTGCAAAAGAAATTGTTAAATTTCAGGTACATCCAACGGACCCTAATAAAACAGCGTCCATCGGAACTCAGCTAGACCCCATGGTGGACGAGGCGTTGCGAGCATTCTTACGAGAAAACTGGGACATCTTCACTTGGCATCCTTCCGATATGCCAGGAATCCCACGACGGCTGGCAGAACATAGTCTGAATATAATCCCGGGCTTCAAGCCCGTCAAACAGACTCTGTGCCGTTTTTCCGAGCCTAAACGACAAGCTATGGGCGGAGAACTAGCCAAATTGCTAGAGGCCGGATTCATACGGGAGATCAAACACCTCGAATGGTTGGCAAACCTGGTGATGGTACCGAAGAAAGAAAAATCCTGACGGCTGTGCGTCGACTTCAAAGACCTTAACAAGGCCTGCCCTAAGCACCCTTTCCCCCTACCACGCATAGACCAGATTATTGATGCCACAGCCGGACACGATTCACTGTGCTTCCTTGATGCTTACTCCGGATACCATCAGATCAAAATGAAGGAATCCGATCAAGCTGCAACCGCATTCATCACCCCCTACGTTCCATTCTGCTTCAACACAATGCCTTTCGGGCTAAAAAATGCTGGGCCTACATACTAGCGCATGATCCAGACCTGTCTCGAAAAACAGGTTGGCAAAACAGTCGAGGCATACGTGGACGACGTGGTCATTAAAACCAAGCACGTCAGCCAGTTGATCGACGACCTAAGGCAAACCTTTGCCAGCTTACGCGAGTACGATATACGACTCAATCCGGAGAAATGTGTCTTCGGAGTCCCTGCTGGTAAACTGCTCGGATTCATTGTTTCCCATAGAGGAATAGAAGCGAATCCGGCTAAGATCCGCGCTCTATCGGAACTTGCAATTCCCACAGAGCTCAAGCATGTCCAAAAACTGGCGGGTTGCGTGGCGGTGTTGAGCCACTTTATTTCCCGTCTCGGTGAAAAGGCTTTACCGCTCTACAGGTTGCTGAAACGGACCAACAATTTCGTATGGACCGATGAAGCAGCTGCCGCGTTAGAGGAAATTAAAACACTGCTGGCAAGCAACCCCATACTCACAGCACCAGGCGCTGGTGAACCAATGTTATTGTACATATCGGCCACCAACCAAGTGGTTAGCGCAGTGCTCGTCGTCGAACGAGAGGAGGAGGGTCACAAATTCCGGATACAGAAGCCAGTCTACTATGTGTCAGAAGTACTAACGCAATGCAAGTCCAGATACCCGCATTACCAGAAGATAGCCTATACAGTATTTATGGCATCACGGAAACTAAGACACTACTTTCAAGAGTGTTCGATCACGGTGGCATGCGAAGTACCCCTGAATGATATAATCAATAACAGGGACGCCACCGGCCGCATAGGCAAATGGGCCATTGAACTCCTTCCTTTCGAAATCGCCTACAAGCCACGACGAGCTATTAAATCTCAGGTTTTGGCAGATTTCCTCGCTGAATGGACGGAGGCCGAGCTCCCCAGGGAATATAGTACATACTCCCATTGGACGATGTACTTCGACGGATCCAAAACACTGGCTGGACTGGGGGCTGGAGTTATTCTCACATCCCCCACAGGCGACAACATCCGATACGTGTTACAAATCATGTATGCCGATTCCAACAATGCAGCCGAGTACGAAGCACTTTTGCACGGTCTTCGGATGGCAGCTTCAATGGGTATACAACGGCTGGAGGTACGTGGAGACTCCAACTTGGCCATCTCTCAAATCAACGGCGAATTCGATGCCAAAAACATGAAGATGGCAGCATATAGAAACGCCGTCCTTAAAATATCCGCACGGTTCGAGGGGCTAGAATTCCATCATGTCGCTAGAGACAACAACCAGGCCGCTGACATACTGGCCCGTATGGGGGCCAAACGCGACCCTGTCCCAAAAAACACTTTCCTTGAACGGCTCTTCAAGCCATCGGTGGTTTGGCAGGATGACAATAAGGGCGCCGAATACGTCAGCATGGAAGAGGTTGTTCCCCCTATAAATGAACCAGACGACCAAATCATCGGCGGCTCCGTAATGGACGAAACGCCTTCGGCTCATGAGGTCATGGCAGTAATCGCACCGTGGACCGAGCCCTTCCTCGCTTACCTTCTTCGCCAAGAACTCCCCGACGATCAGACAGAGGCGAGATGCATAATTCGGCGATCCAAGGCCTATAAAGTCCACGAGGGTGAGTTATACAAGAAAAGCACCACCGGAGTACTCCAGCGGTGCATATCCGGGGCAGAAGCAGTCCTTCCTTGTGATATTATTCACGATGCACCAAGGGTGCGCATGTACAAAGAAAAGGAGGCCGAGTTAGATCGGCAGGATGACTTGGACGCCTTAGAAGGAGAACGCGACATAGCTCGGGCTCGCTCTACTTTTTATCAACAGCAGGCCCGGCATTACCAGAGCAGGGAGGTCAGGGCAAAAGCGTATAATGTGGGTGAACTCATCTTACGGCTCCCCGAGAAGCAGAAGCATAAACTCAATCCCAAATGGGAGGGCCCCTTCATAATCGATGAAGTACTCGCAGGAGGGGCTTATCGTCTTCGAAGCCCGCCAGATAACCGCCTCGAACCACACCCATGGAACGCAGCTCGTCTTCGGCGTTTTTACGGCTAGACCGGTGTCGTCGTACTTTTTACCCTCCTCTTTCTTTTTTCTTTTTCTTTTTACTTTCCTTCCCTTCCACCTTGATTTTTGGCAGGTTCGGACTTTTCTCTCCCCAAAGTCTATGTTCGGCTAAACTGAGCTCGTGTTAAGTTTTTCGGCAAACATCCTCAAATGTTAGACCCGAATAAAACACCTGGGGGCATCTTCCCGAAGCCGATGATTATACATTTTGAGCATCTATTCACATTTCCTGTGTATGCATGTTTCCCTTGTCGATTTCTAAGCCATTATATGCATCAATTCGAACTAAGATTTTTGCCAAGCTGGGTTGCCTCGCTCCTGTGTTTACCCTCTATGTTCCCGATTGTTCGGCTAGAGGGTAAAGGGAGCACCTCTGCGATTGCTACGACCGGGTTATACGGATACGTACCTCAGACGGGTGAAGCCAAAAGCTAGCTATCTTTAGTAGAAAATTGGTCGGCTACGACGGAAGGAGCAAATAAAATGATGGTTGTTATTACCATTACTCGGGCTTCTTCTCTCAAAAAGGCCATTAGCCGCATACTAACAGTATACGTCCTTACTATCCACGATTTACGTAGCAACCTAAAGGAAGGCACCGATAGAGGTACTATTTTCTTTGGAAGATGTTTCTTACGCTAAGCAGTAATATAACATATCTCCCTATGCATCTACTGTATATTCGCACCAAATGGCCGGATTGCCTGGTTCCCCGACAGAATTCCCTCTTATCAAGGGATATTTTCTAAGGAACACTCCCATGCTCTTAGCGCGGGGGGTCAAAGCCGATGGCCGGTTAAGACAAAGTTCACAGCACAGACGGAGCAATTTTTTTTTGATTTAAAGTACATAGTTACATAAAATCACACATCCGGCTGCCGGTCAAGATTGTCTATTAAGGCATCCAGGGCGCAATCTTCCTGCGAGAGACGAGCGGCAGGTATCACTTGGTCGTACACCAAGTGAAGCGGCACTTCTTGCCCATCAGGCCCGGCTGGCCCAACTCGAGCCATATGCTCGGGGTTAAGACCAGTGTAACGAGTGTTGATCATCACCCACACCTCTCGTGCTCCCTCCCGGCAGGCCGATGTCTTCCACAGCTCGGACCGACTCCGGGCTTCCTTGAACCGATCAGCTAGTTCGGTCATCCCTTCCGGAGGCTTCTCGGCAGGCCATAACGCTTTTATCATGCTCCTCATAGCCTTCCGAGCCTGCTCATGAACGGCGGATAGTTCCTTCAGAAGGCTCCCCCGGTAGGACCCGATCTCTTCTTCAGGTTGCCCGATTAGGAGACCTATACATGAGACAAGGCATGTACATTACACTTCATGTCGGAGAAACACCCTTTGATGTTATAATCACACTTACCTAAGATGCCCCTCTGTAATTTCTGGTTCTCTTCTTGGGTCTGGGCCAATTGAATCTTTAAACTCTCAATTTCGTTGCCCTGCTGCTTGTTTTCCGCCTGGAGGCGTTTCTTCTCCTCCAGGTTTCGTTGCAACGAAAGGCAGCCGACCTCATACTGGGACTCAGCGTATGTCTGAGATTCTCGGGCTGCATCTAAATCTTTTTGCAACTGCCCTATAGATTCAGCTGCTAAAAAATACCCTCGCGTCAGCATGGGATTATGTACTAAGATCAGCATAATGGATATACTCACCATGTGCCTCCCCGGTAAAATTCTTCACTTGTTCAAGTTCGGCCTTCACGGCTTCCACCTGTGTTCGGCTCGCCTCCAATTCATTGGCCAATTGCTCGTTCTGCTGCCTTGAGGCCTGTATCATCCATAAAATAATATGCAGATCCTTAACTCGGTCGTCCCGACCAATTCAAGGCTCGGGGGCTACTGGGTTTACATAGGTGTCCGGATTCTCAAAATCAATCACTCACCTTCAGGCTAGATGATATCAGTTTCACGGTTTCTCCAAGCCCAGCTCGGGCAGCTCCGATGTGCTCGTCTACCGTACATAGAGCATTGAGCTCTTGTTCGGAAAATGCCGGGTGGCGCAGGGCTTCCCGTCGCCGCCGGTGGTTCATCGCACTTTCTACTTTGGATTTAGTGACTGATACCGCATCCCCAGAATCTTCAGGGGCCGGATTGACCATAGGGGCCTCCGCGGCAGGTTCGGCATGAGCAGAGGATCTTGATTCATGAGTATTGTCAGGCATCCGGCAACATCCTCGGCAGAAGATGGTTGTACTCGTCTCCTGAGTATTTCGACGTGAGATCTTCTGGAAGATCCTATCGATCATAATAGCAATAGATTAAGTGGCCAAACAAAGTACCTTTTGGATGAACGAGTGGTCAGCGTCGTCTCCACGGCCGGCTCACGTGAAGGACTCCTGTTAATGCCCGGTCCGGGCATCGCTGCTGCAGCCGACGTTTGTCGCGAGGACCTACGACGCTTGGGAGCAGAGACTGGCACATTTGGGTCGACGGAGGGCGTTTTCCTTTTACGAGAAGGATTTTTCTTCTTGCCTGTAGTGGAGGAAGGGAGTGATCCGGGGTGATCGGCTATGATAGCCACCTTGGATTGATCAAGGCTCTCTTGGTAAAAGACCCCGTCTTCGTACTCAATTGACAGCTCCGGATCGTCATGAAATCCTGGATCGTCGTCACGAGAGTACCTCTTCGGTTGGGGGGGCGGACAGTTGACTGTCACGTCAAAGCTCCTCCATTCCTGTTTGCGCAGATTAAAAGCTTTGGTCAAAAAGGGCAAATAAAAACCGAACTCAGGTCGCAAAGTCGAAAGGCTTACCCATTCGATGGGGTTGTAACTCGAGTAGCCCTCCTTAACTGGCAGCCGAACAAAGTCTTCTTTTTCTCCTTTTTACAAGTCAGCAAGTGCAGCTGCCAATGCCGCTTGATTGGCAGGGCCCAGCCGTCGGGAGCGAGTGGTGTCACTTGTTTCGTTGTAACGCCACAAAGGATGTATCCTTTGTTGAAGAGGTTGAACGCGTCGGGTGATGGCGGCAGCCATCACGTCAATCATGGTCAGCTTGTGACGAGCCAGTATCCTTACGTGGGCAGCCAAGCTTTGTACTTCAGCATCGTCCTCTTGGGACGAACTCTTCGGTCGCCAGTTGTACCTTTTCTTCAAAGGGGCGTTGGAATATTCGGGCAAACCCCTTCGAGCTGTATCGAATAGGGGAACGTCCTCAATGTAAAACCATTCCGAAGACCACTCTTCGGATTCCTTCTTCGGTGTCCCCGCAGGATACTCCGTCCCGACTATACGACATACTTTGGCTCCTCCAACTTCCCGAATTGTCTCACCACGAGTGCGGGGAACGAGGCAGAAGTACTTCCTCCATAGTCCAAAGTGAGCCTCGCAGCCCAGAAACATCTCGCAAAGGGCAACAAAGCCCGAGATGTGCAGAATGGATCCAGGGGTAAGATGATGGAGCTGGATCCCGTAGAACTCCAATAACCCCCTCAGGAAAGGATGAATGGGGAACCCTAGGCCCCGCAAAAGGAAAGGCACGAAGCATACCCGCTCTCCCTTGTGGGGATTCAGGAAGTTCTCCATGAAGGCTTCGTGGTTATAAGAAGTCAAACCGGCGCGGGTAGCCGCCAGATCCGAGGAAGGAAGATAACCTTGGGTCTCAAGGTCGCGCAGCCGAAGGAGGGATACGGAGCAACTTGTCCAATCCCCGGGAAGGGTGCCGTGAGGACGCGAAGAAGAGCCATGGATGCTCGCCGTGTTCTTCTTGGTGGTCTCTCGCTTGAAGTTTTCTCTCATGGGGAAGAAGAGGATGGTGTGGCCCAGACCCCGATTCCATTTGTTTAAATGGATGGTGCCTCCTTTGTGGGAAGGGCAGTCTTGTAAAAAGCCGCCAGACCGCTCGTCTCCCCTCGGTGCACAAGGATCGAGAAGTACTGAGAGTAATTACGATGGGTCCCGCAAGTTCTCAATGTTTGAGAATTCGCCGATGACAGAGTGGTTACCGAGCAAGAAGGGATAGAGGGACTCGCCTCACAAGCCGAAGACTTCGACGCGCAAGATTGTTCGGATAATATACCTCGGCATTGGAGGCTAGTCCGGGGGCTACCGAGGGAGTCCGGGATTAAGGGGTCCTCGGACCGCCGGCCTATTTCTCATGGGACGGATTCATGGGCCGCTCGCTGAGGATGGGATTGATCGAAGGCCTCGTCGCCAGGGAGGAGACCTCAGGAGCCATGGCGTGTTTGTCAAGTTGGAGATAGTAGATTAGGCATGTTTTTTTCCCTCCGGTGGACAACCGACCATGTATAAACCCTAGGAACCCCCCGGTGCCTATATAAACCGGGAGGGTTTTAGATTGGGGCACAGAGAAACTCATCTAGGGTTTTAGCTAGACGATCTCGAGGTAGATCAACTCTGTAACCTTCATACCATCAATATAATCGAGCAGGACGTAGGGTTTTACCTCCATAGGAGGGCCCGAACCTGGGTAAAACATCGTCTCCTTCGTCCCCTTGTTACCATCGATCCTACCCGAGATCCGCCGGTTTTGACACCGACAACACCCAGTACTAGGTAGCGGGATCACATGTACTTCCATGTTTAGTATCGTTGTGATTACGAGGGTCTAAGGTAGATGAGTTTCCGAGGTTTCTCTGGTTGTGTGTTGACGGATGTGATACACGGTGGGTAGTATTATTGCTAGGAGTTGAGTGTTTATTCAGTAATTTATCCATGTATCCGTTGGACCAGATTGCATAACCAGAAAGATTTCGGAAGTTCTTAGGTGGAAATTCTAGTAGTTATCTAGAATTATCCTTCCAAGAAATGCATGGTGGATTATGTATTTGTTTCTGGCTTGTTTCGTAAGCCTCATCCTTTGCGTTTTTTTGGAGTTTGGTAATTCGAGTTGCTTCGATGTAAAGTGGTGATTTCATATCTTTCATAAGCGGTGTTCTCATATATCTATGGGAGTGCTAATCCTTTTGCTCAATCAATTGTCATGTCAAATCTTATTCCTAACCGGTGTGTTTCCCATCAAGATAATTCAATCCTATTTCAATATTTGCAAGATCTATCCTCATCTTTCCTTTTCTCGGAGTTCGTTTCATTTGTTCCAAGTTTTCTTTCTTTTCCCGCCCTCCCGCCCTTTTCTTCAATGATTAAATCTTCGAGTCAAGTGCCTTTCTATTCATGTGTTGCTTCCGCTATCATTTCTTCTGTATCCTATCCGGTGATTCGTGGTGAAGATGCTCAAGTGCTCAAGTTCATCATTTCTTAGTCTTCATCTTTGTTTTCTTCCCCGGTTGATTCAATTCAATCTCTTGGTGTTCGTCATATCCTTCGTCATCTGTCCAATGCTTTCCCATGTTGGAAATTTTTATCCAAGCCTCTCTTGTTATTCAGGTCCCTCCATTCTTCTCTGGAGTTAAACATATCTCAGAAGACTCATGTTTCCATTCAAAGTCCTTCAAATTATTTTGAGGGTCTCACCTCATCATGTTTTCATTTGTACTGGTGCAATCTCTCTTCCTAAGCAATCGCTTCAACGGTGATCTCTTTGAGTGGGCTCATGACCCACAGGTTTTTCCCCAGGATCTTACTTGGCTCTTCTAATCTTTCCGGAGATCTCAAGTTCTTTTCAATATGACGTATGAATGAATTCATCAGTCATATTCCTTCTCGAAGATCGCTGCTAAATCATTTTCATCGTTGGCTCAACCTTTCCTTATTCATTGTTCCGGAGTGTCTCGGTAATTCTCGGTGGTGTTTCTCGTCATCATTGTGGGCATAGAAGCTCGAAGAAGAGTTTCTCTTAAATCCTTGTCCGTTCTTTCGAAGATTCATGATTTCAGCTTCGTGCTATCCTCTCAAATTATTTTCGATCCTGAGAAATTCTTTCCATATCTATCCGGAGCATTTTAGAGTTGTTTTCATTTCTCGATCCTCTGAAGGCCATCAATTCAGAAGATTTCTTCGTTCTCAGCTTTCAGCTTTCGTTCTTCAATTCTTTCAATTGTTGTCTCTTCGTTCGTATCACTTCATTCTCTTGTTTTCCCATTGGTTTCAATTCTTACTGGTGTTCTCCTTTAATACTTCTTCGAGTTTGTGCTTTAATCTCTCTTCAATCTTTCAAGAAGAATAAGTCGTATGCCCGGTCCGTTGTTTGTCATCAATTTAACTTGGTGAAGGATAGGCATAACATAATTCTTATTCTTATTTCATCAAGATGATTTCAATCCTTCTTCCGGAGTTGTTCATGATATCAAATTCTTGATTCGAAGTGGCTCATCTTTTCTTTTCCGGAGTTCCAAGTTTTCTCAAGTATCTCGTTGCGAAGCTTAATCTAAATCTTGAAAGGTCATAATCTTATTCTTTTCATACTTCAATTCTTTTCTATCATCCTTTTGTTCTGGAGTTCTTTCAGATGGTTCTTCATCGTGGTTCGTTAAGGATACAATTCCTTCTCAAAGTGTTCTTAAAGATTCTTGTTGGAGAGGCTCAAGTATCATTCGTCTTGTATTCTGAAGTGCAATTCATTCTTCCTTATCTTTGAGATGGTATTATAGCATTCTTGATTCATGAGGAGTCTCGAAGAGAAGTTGACACGAATGAGATATGTAAACCCATCATGTTCTTCCTTGGAGTTATCTTGGATTATATTTCACCTAAAGCCTTTCCTAAGGATTGTTGCTACCATGGTGCTTGTCAATGATCCAAGTTATCATGTATCCTCTTGGTAAAAGAAGTTTTGCTTATCTTGTGACTCCCAAGCAAACTTTGTTTCTGTTAGTGGCAGGTTGTCACCTCATAGTTGGGAGATGTTATCCATAAGCCCACAACAAGCTTTCTTTTGTTGTTGATTTTCCAACAACTCCGTTCAATCTCTTCCTGTTATTATGCTTTTCAAATTCAATTATAGTAGAAGTTGTCATTTTCTTCTCCATTCTCTTCTCTCGAATGATCTAGCTTCATTCTTTTGTTCCAGAGGCGTTGTGATGTTGCTCTCTTTAATCTATCATCTTGTTTTGTCAAGATCATGTTCCTTCTTTGCTTATTCAATAACCGGAGTGTTGTACCCTCTTTTCAAGTTCTTTCATCTTATCAAGATTTGCCTCTCTGTCTACCGAAGTGCTGCCCAAATTTCTTGTGAATTCTTGCTTGTTCCTCATGTCATTCTTCATCTCTTCCCAACCTTCAAGTTTCATTGGTTTCACTTGTTTGTCAAAGAAGCAACTAAGTTTTACTTCTTCTCTTTCTCTTCCCCTTCTCATTCTAAGATCTCGGGTCGAGCTCTCTTGTAAGTGGAGGAGAGTTGTAACAGCCCGAGACCGACGCTCCAATAGATTCCCGTTTTATTCCATTGTCGTCGCGTGATTTATTTGGTTGTCACATTCATCGTCGCATCATTCGCATCATCTTCATAGCATCATCACTTGTTTTTGAAAACTTGCATCCGTTCGTAGTCGCCGGTTCTCTCTGTTCTTGTCGTTGACCGTTTTGAGACCAACCACACACACACGCCCGTGGCATCATTAAAAAAATGTTTTTAAAAGCGCACGAAAAATATTCTCGAATTGGGATGAAAGTTGGCGTGCGGTCTTAATATAGTGTAGCTAGACCGCCTGCCAAATTTCGTCGCAATCAGAGATCGTTTGATACCCCAACGGACGACTGTAGCAGCATCGTCATCGGTTAATTATCAGTCTTTTTCGATTTTCAGAACTCCATCGCCGGGCCGCACACTTTCCTCTCATCTTAGCCTAACCCCTCTTCACATCCCATCTAAACCCCACCTCCTTTTGTGGCCATCAGATAGTCATCGGACGGACGCAATTCATCCCACCTTAGTCCCATCCATATATATAGACCACCTAGACTAGACCTAATCCCTAAAAATCCTCCACCTAATCTCATCCCCGCCGCCGCTAGCCTCTCACCTTCATCCTCGGGATCCCTCCCGATCCACCCACCTGCTCCCATGGTTTTCCCCAACCGGCAAACCACCTCTCCTCCCAGATCCACCTGCAGCAGCACCCAATCGTAGCTCGCCCGCGCGCCTCCATGCCTGCAGCCGCTGCTTTCCCTGGACGTGTCCAGCGCCCTCAGAGGCAGCCGCCCGAGCCGCTTCTGCTCCTTGCCCCGCGCCCATCTTCCCCAACCAAGCAGCCCCGCAGCGTAAAAAGTGTTTCGGGACCCCCTCTAGGGTTTTCCGAATATGTGAGAATTTATAGGCTAGAGAACGACGTCGGGAGGGCCACCAGGGGGCCACAAGCCATTAGGGCATGGCCCCCCTAGGGGCGTGCCCTGATGGCTTGTAGGGCCCTGCTGCGGATCCCGGTCATCTTCCAAAGCTTCTAGGTCTTGTTTTTGTCCAGAAAAAAATGTCAAAAAGTTTTGTGGCAATTGGACTTCATTTGGTATAGTAAACCTGCAAAGTGAAAAACACGCAGAAAACAGCAACTGGCACTGGGCACTGGGTCAATAGGTTAGTGCTAAAAAATATTATTAATTGGTAAATAAAGACCCAAAAAGTATCCTAGAATGATAATATATCAGCATGGAACAATAAAAAATTATAGATACGTTGGAGACGTATCAGCGCGTCGGCTGGAAGAAGCTCCCATTATTGTGGGCGTTAGATGGCAAACGGTTGGCAAAATCGAATTGTGTGCAATGACTTAAGGCAGCGCACACGTTCAACACTAAGCAGCGGGTGTGATGATGTGAATGATCGTTGTCAGTTCCGTAATATAGTTCATTTGCGATGAGATCGAGAGGGGAAACACAAGACAGAATGGTAATTAAATCGAGTAGATTACATGTTAAGGTGCATATATCAATCGTCCATTGCATATTTAAGTAATGGTACTGCCAAAATATGACTCTCATACGATGTCAGTTCACTGATTGTATCACAAATGGCGGAAATATGACAAGGCTTCGATTCGATGATTACAATGTTCAAACTGATATTGCAAATGAAATTTAGCTTATGGAAAACCTTTGTCATGCAGCTGTAGACGCCCGTGCTGATCAGCTAAAAATGAACATATGAAAGGTCCAAACTGATATTTATAACTAGTCTCGCAAGTTCACTATTTCTGCAAAGGGATCATCCACTAACAAGTCATGTAGGGGCTTGACACACAAACTTCCTAGTACTCTACCACCTGAACTTTCAAAATGCAGCTCAGCTTCTGCAGAGCCTTTTCCATTCTACTGAAGACGCCAACGTTGATCGACAAACCATTCATTTGTGAATACTATATGTACGCCCAACCTCATTACATTTAGCACACTTACTTTCGCCGCAAAGAATCTGGCAAATTTAATCTCCTGTAAGGTCCCTCGATAGGATTTCAAAGTAATTTCAGAGAGATGGAGATCAAGGCATTCAATGGGAATGCCATGATATTGCGTCAGATTATCTGTTGTTTGGCCTAATCGGATCTGCAAAAGAGAAAAGAGCGTGTTAGAGTCTAGATGCAGTTTTGAACACTACTAGACTCTTTGATTTGCATGATTTCTACATTAAATGAATAGAGTGGCATGCCATCTTTGATCCGACATGATTAACATGGTGTTTGATTACGCTCTAGGAAAACGTAGGAATCTTCAGAGTGGGTTGTAGTGGATGAAAACTTTGCAATGAAAACTAGTATAAATGAATCCAAAGGAGAAATACCTACGGAATGTAATCATATGAATCAAGCAACCACTATAGAAGAAAAAACATATATGTACTGAAATCCTCCAAAAATTCCATTAGAAATTGTAGTGCATTAGTCACTGTAAACTGGGAAAAGGTTACCAAAAAATTGAAATCTAATGTGGTTAAAATTTAACATGATAGTAACATCACCTCTATATATAGCTTCTCCAGACACGGAAAGCATTTCAGGAATCTAGCAACTTGATTCAGGTCGGGGCCGGTAGATTCTAGTGCCAAAACCTTCACTGTGCGCAGAGACAGGGTCAAGCTTGATGGAATTATTTTTTGGGTGACAGAGGAACATAAATGTTAAAAATTTGGAAAACATAATTTGAAGAAGGAGAAGAACAAGAAGAATGGTGTACTTGAACGATTATGTATCCAATAACAAGTTCAAAGAATTTTACAGACGAATAGCCCAACACTGTCAATTTCGGCGCATAAATGACACTAATTCATGTTGGACCTTGTTGATCAACTACAACCAATCTCTCAAGTAAAGACACACCCTCAATCATGATACACCTTAATCGATCTCCAGTTACAGCATCGACAACATGACTTGTGATCTGCGTTGGGTTTTTCCCTCAAGAGGAGGGGATGATGCAGCACAGTATAGATAAGTATTTCCCTCAGTGATAACCAAGGTTATCGAACCAATAGGAGGATCAAACAACTTCCTGTCTTAAACGTCTACACACAAAAGAGCACACACTTGCACCCAACGCGGACAAGAGGGTTGTAAATCCCCTTGAGCTCGTTACTTGCAAGCGATAAGTAGTGTAGATAGTAATCAATAATTGTAAATTGCAAAATAAAAGGAAAACAAATAAATGGCAGCAAGGAAACAATAACATTTGTAAATTTATATGTGAATAGACCCAGGGTCCATAGTGTTCGCTAGAGGCTTCTTTCTCTCGAAGAAAGCATACGGTGGGTAGACAAATTACTGTTGGGCAATTGATAGAAAAGCGCATAGTTATGCAATATTTATTCATGGTAATGATCATGCAAATATGCATCACGTCCATAAAAAAGTAGACCGACACCTGCCTAAATCTAATACTATTACTCCACTCATCGACCGCTGTCCAGCATGCATCTAGAGTATTAAGTGAAACAGAGTAATGCTTGGAGAATGATGACATGATGTAGACAAAGTAAATCCAATTAATATGAATAAAATCCATCATTTTATCCTTAGTGGCAACAATACAAATACGTGTCTTGTCCCCTACTTTGTCATTGGGATATAGAGCACCGCAAGATTGAACCCACTACAACACACCTCTCCCACTGAAGATAAACCAATCTAGTTGGCCAAACTAAACCGATATATCAGAGAGAATTATGAAGCTATAATAATCATGCAAATAAGAATCAAATAAGTATTCAGAGGAGACTCAAATATTTTTCATGAATAATCTGAACATAAACCCACAATTCATCGGATCCCAACAAACACACCGCAAAGATTGATTACATAAGACAGATCACCGTCGGAATTGTAGTGATCATGGCAAGAAAGCACAAAGAGAGAGAGAGAGAGAGAGAGAGAGAGAGAGAGATCTAGGTACTAGCTACTGAAACGTAGGTATGTGGTTAACTACTCACACATCACCATGAGAGCAGCAAGGTTGATGTAGAGGCCCACCATGATCGATCCTCCCTCCGGCAGGGCACCAGAACAGGGCTCCAGATGGGCACACGGCGGAATAGAGACCTGCGTCGGCGAAAAAAGTGTTTCGGGAGGCTCTCTAGGGTTTTTGGAATATATGTGAATTTATAGGCCAGGGTACGAGGTCGGGAGAGCCGGGAGGGGCCCATAAGCTAATAGGGCGCTACCACCCCCTGGGCGCACCCTGTTTGCTTGTGGGGCCACATTGCGGCTCCCGGCCTTCTCCCGAAGCTTCCGGGTCTTCTTTTGGTCCAGAAAAAATCGTCAAAATTTTTCGTGGTATTTGGACTCCGTTTGGCATTGTAAACCTGAAAAGCCAAAAACATGCAAAAAACAACAACTGGCACTGGGCACTGGGTTAATAGGTTAGTGCTCAAAAATAATATAAATCACCAAATAAATGCCCAAAAAGTATCCTATAATGATAATATTATAGCATGGAACAATCACAAATTATAGATACGATGGAGACGTATCACAACACACACAAATTATTTGGAGATTCGTGGAGGCGATGTTGAGTCTAGTCAAACCCCTGACATCATCAAGACAAAGGTACTCGAGCGCAGTACAACCATGGAGCAGGCACTGCATGTACTCATCATAGATGCAGACATCAAAGAACATGAGCCACTTCATTCGAGGGAGAACAAGAGCGGGTGCGTCGTTAATATGGGGGAAAATGCAGTTCACAAAATAGGCGCGGCGCAACGTGGGCGTGACACGGAGCGCGGACCTTGACATCGCGGTCACATGTCCATAATTAACCCGAGCTCCTCAAGTTGATCTAGGGCTGGGGATAGGAACCACTCGTCAAGCTTGGCTTGGATCTTGCTACCGGAACGGGACTTGCCGATTTTAAGGCCTCTGACTGGGACATGGTGCATGCCAAGGATCTTGCACAATATGCCAATGTGTTTGCAACAGTTATAGTTGAGCTCCTGGTCATCGATGAAGTTGAGGGGGGAGGTGCGCCATAGGGGGCACCACCGCAAGGATAGGACAATTGTTTGCGCGACATTTTTTATTGAGAGGAGGAAGATGATGCCTATGAACATATCATCGGGGAGGCTGCTGATGACGTCTACTTTCTACCGGAGCCTCTTGCAGTTCTGGCTCGACAAGCCTCCGCTTGTTGGCAGACTCATCCTCCACCTTTGCGGGTGGTGAGAACGGCAACATCAGAGTCTCCTCGGATACAATACTTTTTGATAGGAGTTGAAGAGTGGGACGACATGGATTGTTAAGTTAGAACAAGGTAGAAGAATAGTGTATTGTTAATTAGAAGTTACTAGGTAGGAACAGACTTAACAGAGTCAGGGAAGGCAATCACAATTGGTTTCTTTAATACTACACAATTACTTTGATGTTGCTACTTAAATCAACATGCAGATACTCGAAAGAACACTTACTTCAAACAAAGTCTGGACGGATGATGCCGTCGGGGAAGATAGCATTGATGTCTACTACACAACTTTATTCTTGTAGACTATGTTGGGCCTCCAAGCACAGAGTTTTGTAGGCAGTAGCAATTTTCCCTCAAGTGGATGACCTAAGGTTTATCAATCCGTGGGAGGTGTAGGATGAAGATGGTCTCTCTCAAACAACCCTGCAATCAAATACAAGAAATCTCTTGTGTCCCCAACACACCCAATACAATGATAAATTGTATAGGTGCACTAGTTCGGCGAAGAGATGGTGATACAAGTGCAATATGAATGGTAGATATAGGTTTTTGTAATCTGAAAATATAAAAACAGCAAGGTAACAAATAGTAAACAACGAGCAAAACGTTAAATTAATGCTTGGAAACAAGGCCTAGGGTCCGTACTTTTGCTAGTGCAATCTCTCAACAATGCTAATATAATTGGATCATATAACCACCCCTCAACACGCAACGAAGAATCACTCCAAAGTTCTTATCTAGCGGAGAACATAAGAAGAAATTGTTTGTAGGGTACGAAACCACCTTAAAGTTATCCTTTCCAATCGATCTATCCAAGAGTTCGTACTAAAATAACACCAAGTTATCCTTTCCGATCGATCTATCTAAGAGTTCGTACTAGAATAACACCATATGATACGCATCAACCAACTCTAATGTCACCTAGATACTCCAATGTCACCACAAGTATCCATGAGTTAATTATATGATACGCATCAAACAATTTCAGATTCATAATACTCAATCCAACACAAAGGTCCTCAAAGAGTGCCCCAAGATTTCTACCGGAGAAAGTAGGACAAGAACGTGTATCAACCCCTATGCATAGATTACCCCAATGTCACCTCGGGAATCCGCAAGTTGAGTACCAAGACATAGATCAAGTGAATCAATAGAACACCCCATTGTCACCATGAGTATCCACATGCAAGACATATATCAAGTGTTCTCAAATCCAATATTCAATCCAACATAACGAAATCTCAAAGGGAAAACTCAATTCATCACAACAAGATAGAGAGGGAAACACACCATATGATCCAACTATATTAACAAAGCCCATGATACATCAAGATCGTGACATCTCAAGAACACTAGAGAGAGAGAGATTGAACACATAGCTACTGGTACATACCCTCAGCCCCGAAGGTGGACTACCCCCTCCTTGTCCTGGCCTCCACTGGGATGATGAACATGGCCACCGGAGATGATCTACCCTCTCCGGCAGGGTACTGGATCGCCTCCAGATTGGTTTTTGTCGATAAAAAGAGTTGCGGTGGCGGAGCAGAGAGTCTAGGGTTATTTCTGAGGGTTTCTGAATATATAAGATTTATGGGCGTCGGTTTCACGCCAAGATGGGCCACGAGTGGACCACAAGACACCTAGGCACGCTAGAGGGGCCTGGCGCGCCCAAGTGGGTTGTGCCCACCTCGTGGCTCCTCTCCGGTGGTTCTTCGCTCCAATATTGCTTATTTGGTCCAGAAAAAATCACCAAAAAGTTTTGGGCGATTCCGAGAACTTTTATTTTCTGCACAAAAACAACACCACGGTAATTCTGCTGAAAACAGCGTCACTCCGGGTTAGTTCTTGATGACCCACAAGTATAGGGGATCAATCTTAGTCCTTTCGATAAGTAAGAGTGTCGAACCCAATGAGGAGCAGAAGGAAATGACAAGCGGTTTTCAGCAAGGTAATCTCTGCAAGCACTGAAATTGTAGGTAACAGATAGTTTGATAGCAAGATAATTGTTAACGAGCAAGTAACGGTAACGGTAAATAAAGTGTAGAAAGGTAGCCCAATCCTTTTGTGGCAAAGGAAAGGCCAGAACAATCTCCAGGTTCTACTTTAATTTGCTCAGGGGGTTTAGGTGCTCTTATATTACTCTAACGAACCACAGTTGATACCTTAGCATGTTCCTTTATCCTAACAAGGAAAGGTGGTTTTTCGATATAAGCGGTAGGCACAACTGGATCAACATTGTAAATGATGGTTTCATCTAGCTATGACCGGTTCTTTAATTTCTTATTTAATAGGGGGATGATATTTAAACCACTTCTCCTTAGGGAGATCAACGTGATGTAATGCCCAAGATGTGGTCCTATCCTTATTTTGGCTCGAGGGCCAAGACAGGGATAGAAGTGCATCTCGTCGTTTCGCAAGAATGGATATCATTAGAAGTACATGTAAAGAAGAGATGAGTATATGGAATTGGCTTACACTCGCCACAAGCGAAATCAAGATCACATCAATACAACAACATATACAATCATCATACAGAAGAGCAGGGTCCGACTACGGACGAAAACAAACGATAAAATGACATCCATCCTTGCTATCCCAGGCTGCCGGCCTGGAACCCATCTGTAACACCCTGGTTTTCGCTCCCTGTTTTTTTTCCTTTGCGAGATTTGACTCTCGTCTTTTTCTCGGTGTTATCGGATTTCTCTAGCTCTTGGGTATGTGAAGATGGCCATCTAGCTTTGCCTTCCCTATCCAACCAGAGATTCTCCCCAGTCCATCCTTGCCACCCAAGATCTTCGGCTCAGGGTTTTGCTGCCGAAACCCTACCTTCCGAGTTGCCGGAAGGGAAACCCTAATCTCTTCTGTTGCAAAGGAACCCCAATTTCCTTTGATCTTCTGCCTCCCAAACTTTTCTCAGTGATCATCCCACATCTATAAACCCTGGATATGCAAAAAAAATTGCCAAATCTTTTGCAATATTTTTCATTTATAATTAATTCCTTTTTCTGCCAGTTAAAGGAATTAAATCCAGGAAAATATGTATCCATATCCAAAGTTCATGAAAACTTGTGGAGATATTATTTGTGATCATATTGAGCTCCCATAAAAATATTGGCCATAATTAAATAGGGGAAATTGTCTTTTCCTATTTCAAGCCAATATTGTATTTTGTGCCCTTTCTAAAGGAGCTACCATTTTGGTAGCCAGGAAAAATCCCAAATAATTTGTGGAGCTTCTCATATCCATATCTTTCCCATTTCCATCAAGAACCCAAGTTCCATAGTTCAAAGTTTGAGCACAACCTCAATTTGCAGGTTCTGTCTAGTTGGGCAATTTGCAAAGGAAGTGCTTGAACCCTTGATCTATTTGAGCTGAAACTTTTCATGGTGGTTAACATTGCTAAATCATTCACGGAAACCAAAAACCAGCTCAATTCATCTATCCATTTCCCCCCAGCAATTTTCCTAAGTTTCTGTCCATTTGAAAGCTCTGTGAAGGAAGTACCATTTTGGTGTACCCAAATGGTATGAAACTTTTATAGTAGCTTCATATATTCAAAAAACTTCTCTCCACCAAATTTCAGCTGTTTTCATCTAGCCAAGTTTGCCCAGCACCCTCTTTTGCATTTTTGGCCAGTTTGCCAAGTTGCAAAGGAAGTGCCATCTAGATTGATCCATTTGATCTGAAACTTTGTTAGATCATTCACCTTAGTGGATCACCAATGTATGCCAAAATCCAGCTCATCACCCCAAGCCAATCTTCTTTGGTACCCTACAAACAGTTTGCCGTCAGAATTTCTTCTGCAAGCTTCTTCCACTCCAGAGCCACCTAGCTACTTCCAGTCATTCCTCTTATCTATTTGAGCAGTGAAGGACCTGTTGGACAAGGTGTGACAAGCAGACGCGGGCCAGAGCACGTTGTGCCCATGGTGACCAAGCAATGGCCATGCAGAAACGGTGCTCTGCTCTCTGTGAGCTCCGTGCGGTCGCCTCCGGCCAGACTCCACTTGTCCGAGCATGTCCAGTAGATCCCCACCGCACACGCACCCACTCTCCCGCAGCTTCCCCCTCCGTCCTCTTCCTTGGCGCGCCGCGACAAGCCTCGCCGGAGCACTGCTCCGTCCGTGACCCTCTGGCGTCGTCTTCCCCTCTGTCTCCTTCCTCCCCGAGCCCTCCCGAAGACGCTGCTAGCTCCTCCACTCCTCTGAGAAGCTCCTCGATGCCGCTAGCGGCCAGCCACGCCATCCCCGAGCGCTAGTGCGCCGATGAGGTTGCCACGGCGGCCGAGCTCATCCGCTCGCCGTCGGGCACCTATTTATAACCCCCCCCCCCCCGCGCATCGCTTTGAGCTCACTAGCCTCCCCTCTCCCTCTAGTCCACTCTAGTACCCTCGCCCGGCCAATTCCCTCTCCGGAGCTCTCCAATGGCCGCTATGGCCGCCGGTGCTCTGCGGCTAAATTAGCCCAATGCCGAGCCTCCCCCTCCCTTCCTCCACCACTCGAATAACCACCGAAGCACCTAGAAGCTCCTCCGCCCTTCTCCCTGTCCTCCGGTGGCCTATAGCCATTGCGCCCATCTCGCCCGAGCCGGCTATCCGCCATGGCCGAGGGCGCCTGTGCTCCCGCTCTCCCCGAGATCCGCCTCCTAGCTGGCTGGGTGCGGCTCATCGCGCCGACCTCGCCGATTGTCGGAGCCTCACCGGAGATGGCCCGAGTCGCCGGCATGAGCGCCGGCCATGCTCGGCTCTGCTCTCCTCTGTCACGAGCGGGAGGTAGAAGGAGAAGAAGATGATCCAGGAGGGCCCCACCTCCTCGCTGACGTGGTTAAGTGGAAGCGCATCTCACTGAATACGCTTCCCGTTTGAGAAAGCGTACTTTACTGCTGCTTCGGGTAAAAATGCGCTTTCCCTTTGCTGAAGGCGTATTTTCAAAAGACACTTTCTGTTTACTCAGCCGGCCGAAACAGTTATATAGTGGACGTTCTGTTTATTTTTCTGCCTAAACAACGAACGGCCACAACTTTCCGCTCGTAACTCCGATTCAGGTGAAACCAACGCCCACATCTTCAGTTCGTCGAGCACGTTCCGATGGTATCATTTTCATAATGTTTTCACACAGTGAAAATGACCATTTTGCCCTTGCCCTTCTATCATCCCTCTCCGAGAGAGAACGGTTTCCGGCGATCCCTTCCGCGGACTCTCCGCACTTCTTCTGGAGTATTTCTTCACCCCCAGGCAAGGCGACCATCTGATATATGCCCTAAAGCATTGCTCTGTGTTATTCTTGTGTGTTTAATTAATGATATGCTTGTGCTAGAAATAATTAAACTCCTGCCATTTCGATATTGTCATTTACATTACCTGCTACTGCTCATCTTATCATTGCACTAATGACTCGTCGTGACATTATATGGAGATAGGTGATTATGTTTTTATCATGCTTAGCTACTACCATCTCAAGTTATTATGATAAACAACCATGCCTGTTAAATACTTGCTAGGGCTAAACCTAGTCGGTTGATCTAGAGTCACCTGTCCGGGCTTACCCGTGCAACCACATTTGCCAGTATGGGACGGCCTTGACTTGGTCTGATCGCGTGCTCTTTCACCGGTACGTCCAGACAGGGAAGGTTATGCGCGCACGCTACCCTGGCCCGGTAGGCGGCGATAACCTTGTGAGCCCAGTTGAGTTTTGTGCCGGCGTCCCCATTTGGGACAGTTTAGTTTGGCCACGACGGTGGCAGGTGTCACGAGGTGACACAGGGGCCACCCAGGGCAGGACTCCGGGGGAGGATGAATGCCGGTGGTACGATGGGAGAGTCACGGGTCAGGCGGATTTCGTTGGAGCAACGCTGGTCCACCCGAATGGAATCACGAGGCCAGGTGCTCCATGGTGTGGGTAAAGTGCGCAACCTCTGCAGAGTGAAGAATCTATTCGAATAGCCGCGTCCACGGTATTGGACAGTCCGTCCAGGCCTCACTAGGCGGTCAACCATAATAATGATAATAATGATGGAAGAACTTGTCCTGTGCAGACATCAGGTGATGATATGTTAGCCATGGAATGACTATGAGATGAGTGGTCGGATGACCACATGATTTGAATTGGATTTGGATCAGATTTATATTGGATCGTGAGAATGTTCGGAGTATGGAGTATTTACTTAGTATGCTTTACTTTACTGTATTTACTTCAGTAATTATCTTGCTAGATAAACTTGTTATGCCATGATAATTAATATTGCTCTAATAACAAATGCATGCTTGAATGCCATGGATTGCATTGCTTGGTGTATATGTTAGTTTGGTTTGCTTGCGAGTACATTCAAAGGTACTCAGCGGCCTTTAACATGGCCAGGTTCACATAAGGATCCATCGTCCGTCGTCGATGAGCTGGAGTGTTTGCGGGCTAGGAGAGTAACCCAGTTAGATCCCTGTGGATTGGAGCCGCACCAAGACCATGTTACCTTAGATAGAGCTTTTCCGCTGCCATCACTCTTGTAATATGTCTTGTAAGACTGTTATATCCATTAATAGAAATGCCTGTGTTCATGATACTTGTTGTAAACACGCATGCCAGAGTGATTTCCTGGGCTGGCATGCGTGGCGACCGTCTGGCTACAGTGGTAATCAGGCGGGGCGCGACAACGGATGGTATCAGAGCAGCCAGGCTGACTATAGGTTACCTTAGCCAGACTTCATTGGCTTATGTTCAGTAGAAATCCCAAATGGATTTCAGCCATCTTTGCCACCTGGCACAGCTACTATTGATCATAAGGCAACCCCATAGATTTTCGGCTCCATCAGACCCCAACTCTCGTGGCCCTTGACTCCGATGTGAAACGCTCGCACCGGGCAACGACCCGTGAGCCCTGAAACCCCTAGGTAAACCAGATATTCTTACCTTGCTTGCTAACCATGGCATTTCTCTTCTTACTCTAGTTTCCTTTGGGAGACGCTTATAAATTCCATCTCTCCTCGACAACCTTAGGAACGTTGACTAAGCCACTTTGGCTATGGTCCTGCGTCGAGTGTGATGCTCCCTAAGGAAGTAGTAGGAGCTTGACACCAGTGCTACCAGGAGCATTGTGTCGTTTCGCTTCTAAATCGTTAGAGGTGCGTCGAGTGCGCTATAATAGTTATACTAGTGGATCCCTGGCCACGTGTGTAAGGTCCGCAACATTTGAGCTTTATTTGCTTTTTGGTTTTCGCGGTGTTTGTTTCTTTTGTCGGTTCCATTTCTTTGCTCCGACTGGATCCATCCGCAAGTGCCGTCAAGAAGACCAGCATAGAACTTGGATAATACCCAATAATCCAAATTCAACAAAAGTCAAGCCATGCCAACTGCCTGATATTCAGAACAACAACCTCGGATCTGTCAAGAATGAAGAATGGGTCAGAAGCAGAATCCGTGTGCCACAGACAAGGCCAGAATATACCTGAGAGAGTTTGCCTTAGAACAAATCACGCCTAAGGAACAGGTAGATGAGCTACTAAGAATGAACATCAGTAAGGACAAATGATTCCGTCCTCGACACAAGGATTATTTCAGTCAGTGGGGTGAACCTTGAGTCTTTTCTCAGTGGACCCAAGAATCATTTATCACCCACCGAGGACATATTTCAAGAATGTGAAGGTGCCAAGAGCAACAACAAAACTCCGGTGCATTGGTACGAATTGCAAAGCATATCTTGAAGTTCACCGAGGCAAATGCCAAATTTTCTGGGCACGGTAAACAAGGTTCGCAAGGAACAGGGAGAAGTTCACGGTTGCCAGAATCAATGAGAACTTCACATGTTTGGAAGCTCAGCTGAACCGAATGGAATTATCCGACAACTGCTTATTATCGGCAACACCTGGGTTGAATGCAAGGGGTATTCTTAATTAAATAACGACATGAAGTCTGCATCAGTCATGCAACCTTTACCGCAATAATAATCAGACCAGTAGAAGGACAAGCGATGTGCATGACCAATGGAATATCTTCAGTCAAGGTATGGCCTATATCAAGTTTTGGCTCTGCTATGGGTAAAATTCCGGATACTTCTAAAGGAAGCCAGAATCATCCATAGACCCGACTGCGTACCCAAGGCTTCTGGAATAAACAACCTAGCCTTCCCCCGCAAGCTACCCAGAAGATCTTACGATACCAGACTGCCAATCTTCCTCGGTACGCCACTTGGTGAGAAAATCTTCTGGGGTACGACACTCCCATCTTCCACAGCGTGCTACCACGGGAAAACTTCCGGCATAAGGCACCCGACCTTCCGCAGTAAGCCACATGAAGGAAAACTTTTAAGGTACGATACCCAGCCTTCATTGGCACGCTACCCTGGCAGAAGCTTCGAGCATAAGGAATTCAGTCTTCTTCAACACGCCATCGTGCCTACAACAAGCTTGTCAGGAGCACGAGCTAGTCTGGACACACATCCGCCTCAGAACTCAGTGGTTATGAAAGGATTTATCCTACACCTACATATGTTGTGAGCATGCAGTCCAGTGGATCGGTTCATGCGAGCCACTCGTCGGGTATGACTGTGTTCAGAGAAACATTGGCCCCATGTTGCAAAGGATATGAGCACAACAGTCCCTACGAGGTATGCAAGAGTAAGTTCTGAGAACAAGCCCGACAAACCGGGAAAAGAATCAAGGAGCCGTGTTGGCAGGTCATTACAGGTCCATCAAAGGAATCCTCAAGAACAAAGAAGTTATGGACAAATCACCCCCGTGATGGTCAACAAGATATGGCTTCACAGATGAAGTGGTATTACCAATCCTCATCAGACTCTTGCATATGCAGCCACAACAATGCACTACTTGCGGTTACAAGTAAGATTTGCCGCAGTCATCATTAATACGGGCCATCAACCAAGATAAGGGGATATGCCCCGAGAGATACACCGGATGATAGCCATACTATGCTCAGCTCAGTGGTCATAGCAAGGACTATAGAAGCTATACATGATAGAGCCACCTTCACCAACGATAGAGTTTGAAACAAGACATTCAGATAGAATGGCTCAAAGCACATCAACATCAACAGCTCATAGACATCATGATGTCATTGGAACAAGAGATCACTGTCTATGATTATTTTGTGATCATGCCTGACATTTCAGTTGAGGATATAGCAGCCATAGTTCGGTCATGTTGATTCCTTGAATTGTGGGTCACCTAAGGACAAGGTCAAAATACATAAGACAGAAGGGAACATCAGTATGAAACCCGTAGCCAGACTGAGCATTCTGACATGGCAAAAAGAAAGCCACCCCATTCACTCGTGGCTATACGAGCACGTGAGCCTTGCACCAGGAAAGGAGGTCTTGCCCATGACAGTCAAGGTACGAAGTATTACAATAAAAGCCGAAGTAGATACTTCCAGGCCCTGGAAATCGAACTGTCTGTTGGTATTACCTGCTACCCCACCCAGCAATACCACTACCAGGCCAAAAGGTACACCTGACAGGAAAGAGAAGGATTCAAGGAAACTGTGTGAAAAGACAACGCATGGCCCATCAGAAAAGGCAGATAATGGGGACAATGAACCAACGAAGACAGGACAACTGATGGATCCAAGTCGCACCCAGGTAAGTCCCCTTCCCCGGGAGGTAAGCCTGGAAATCTCGAGGACGAGATTTTCTTAAGGGGGGTAGGTTTGTAACACCCTGGTTTTCGCTCCCTGTTTTTTTTTCCTTTGCGAGATTTGACTCCTGTCTTTTTCTCGGTGTTATCGGATTTCTCTAGCTCTTGGGTATGTGAAGATGGTCATCTAGCTTTGCCTTCCCTATCCAACCAGAGATTCTCCCCTGTCCAACCTTGCCACCCAAGATCTTCGGCTCAGGGTTTTGCTGCCGAAACCCTACCTTCCGAGTTGCCGGAAGGGAAACCCTAATCTCTTCTGTTGCAAAGGAACCCCAATTTCCTTTGATCTTCTGCCTCTTAAACTTTTCCCAGTGATCATCCCACATCTATAAACCCTGGATATGCAAAGAATTTGCCAAGTCTTTTGCAATATTTTTCATTTGCAATTAATTCCTTTTTCTACCAGCTAAAGGAATTAAATCCAGGAAAATATCTATCCATCTCCAAAGTTCATGAAAACTTGTGGAGATATTATTTATGATCATATTGAGCTCCCATAAAAATATTGGCCATAATTAAATAGGGGAAATTGTCTTTTCCTATTTAAAGCCAATATTGTATTTTGGGCCCTTTCTAAAGGAGCTACCATTTTGGTAGCCAGGAAAAATCCCAAATAATTTGTGGAGCTTCTCATATCCATATATTTCCCATTTCCATCAAGAACCCAAGTTCCATAGTTCAAAGTTTGAGCACAACCTCAATTTGCAGATTCTGTCCAGTTGGGCAATTTGCAAAGGAAGTGCTTGAACCCTTGATCTATTTGAGCTGAAACTTTTCATGGTGGTTAACATTGCTAAATCATCCATGGAAACCAAAAACCAGCTCAATTCATTTATCCATTTTGCCCCAGCAAGTTTCCTAAGTTTCTGTCCATTTGAAAGCTCTATGAAGGAAGTACCATTTTGGTGTACCCAACTGGTATGAAACTTTTACAATAGCTTCATATATTCAAATAACTTCTCTCCACCAAATTTCAGCTGTTTTCATCTAGCCAAGTTTGCCCAGCACCCTCTTTTGCATTTTTGGCCAGTTTGCCAAGTTGCAAAGGAAGTGCCATCTAGATTGATCCATTTGATCTGAAACTTTGTTAGATCATTCACCTTAGTGGATCACCAATGTATGCCAAAATCCAGCTCATCACCCCAAGCCAATCTTCTTTGGTACCCTACAAACAGTTTGCCGTCAGAATTTCTTCTGCAAGCTTCTTCCACTCCAGAGCCACCTAGCTACTTCCAGTCATTCCTCTTATCTATTTGAGCAGTGAAGGACCTGTTGGACAAGGTGTGACAAGCAGACGCGGGCCAGAGCACGTTGTGCCCATGGTGACCAAGCAATGGCCATGCAGAAACGGTGCTCTGCTCTCTGTGAGCTCCGTGCGGTCGCCTCCGGCCAGACTCCACTTGTCCGAGCATGTCCAGTAGATCCCCACCGCACACGCACCCACTCTCCCGCAGCTTCCCCCTCCGTCCTCTTCCTTGGCGCGCCGCGACAAGCCTCGCCGGAGCACTGCTCCGTCCGTGACCCTCTGGCGTCGTCTTCCCCTCTGTCTCCTTCCTCCCCGAGCCCTCCCGAAGACGCTGCTAGCTCCTCCACTCCTCTGAGAAGCTCCTCGATGCCGCTAGCGGCCAGCCACGCCATCCCCGAGCGCTAGTGCGCCGATGATGTAATGCCCAAGATGTGGTCCTATCCTTATTTTGGCTCGAGGGCCAAGACAGGGATAGAAGTGCATCTCGTCGTTTCGCAAGAATGGATATCATTAGAAGTACATGTAAAGAAGAGATGAGTATATGGAATTGGCTTACACTCGCCACAAGCGAAATCAAGATCACATCAATACAACAACATATACAATCATCATACAGAAGAGCAGGGTCCGACTACGGACGAAAACAAACGATAAAATGACATCCATCCTTGCTATCCCAGGCTGCCGGCCTGGAACCCATCTGTAACACCCTGGTTTTCGCTCCCTGTTTTTTTTCCTTTGCGAGATTTGACTCCCGTCTTTTTCTCGGTGTTATCGGATTTCTCTAGCTCTTGGGTATGTGAAGATGGCCATCTAGCTTTGCCTTCCCTATCCAACCAGAGATTCTCCCCAGTCCATCCTTGCCACCCAAGATCTTCGGCTCAGGGTTTTGCTGCCGAAACCCTACCTTCCGAGTTGCCGGAAGGGAAACCCTAATCTCTTCTGTTGCAAAGGAACCCCAATTTCCTTTGATCTTCTGCCTCCCAAACTTTTCTCAGTGATCATCCCACATCTATAAACCCTGGATATGCAAAAAAAATTGCCAAATCTTTTGCAATATTTTTCATTTATAATTAATTCCTTTTTCTGCCAGTTAAAGGAATTAAATCCAGGAAAATATGTATCCATATCCAAAGTTCATGAAAACTTGTGGAGATATTATTTGTGATCATATTGAGCTCCCATAAAAATATTGGCCATAATTAAATAGGGGAAATTGTCTTTTCCTATTTCAAGCCAATATTGTATTTTGTGCCCTTTCTAAAGGAGCTACCATTTTGGTAGCCAGGAAAAATCCCAAATAATTTGTGGAGCTTCTCATATCCATATCTTTCCCATTTCCATCAAGAACCCAAGTTCCATAGTTCAAAGTTTGAGCACAACCTCAATTTGCAGGTTCTGTCTAGTTGGGCAATTTGCAAAGGAAGTGCTTGAACCCTTGATCTATTTGAGCTGAAACTTTTCATGGTGGTTAACATTGCTAAATCATTCACGGAAACCAAAAACCAGCTCAATTCATCTATCCATTTCCCCCCAGCAATTTTCCTAAGTTTCTGTCCATTTGAAAGCTCTGTGAAGGAAGTACCATTTTGGTGTACCCAAATGGTATGAAACTTTTATAGTAGCTTCATATATTCAAAAAACTTCTCTCCACCAAATTTCAGCTGTTTTCATCTAGCCAAGTTTGCCCAGCACCCTCTTTTGCATTTTTGGCCAGTTTGCCAAGTTGCAAAGGAAGTGCCATCTAGATTGATCCATTTGATCTGAAACTTTGTTAGATCATTCACCTTAGTGGATCACCAATGTATGCCAAAATCCAGCTCATCACCCCAAGCCAATATTCTCTGGTACCCTACAAACAGTTTGCTATCAGAATTTCTTCTGCAAGCTTCTTCCACTCCAGAGCCACCTAGCTACTTCCAGTCATTCCTCTTATCTATTTGAGCAGTGAAGGACCTGTTGGACAAGGTGTGACAAGCAGACTCGGGCCAGAGCACGTTGTGCCCGTGGTGACCAAGCAATGGCCATGCAGAAACGGTGCTCTGCTCTCTGTGAGCTCCGTGCGGTCGCCACCGGCCAGCCTCTGCTTGTCCGAGCATGTCCAGTAGATCCCCACCGCACACGCACCCTCTCTCCCGCAGCTTCCCCCTCCGTCCTCTTCCTTGGCGCGCCACGACAAGCCTCGCCGGAGCACTGCTCCGTCCGTGACCCTCTGGCGTCGTCTTCCCCTCTGTCTCCTTCCTCCCTGAGCCCTCCTGAAGCCTCTGCTAGCTCCTCCACTCCTCTGAGAAGCTCCTCGACGCCGCTAACGGCCAGCCACGCCATCCCCGAGCGCCAGTGCGCCGATGAGGACGCCACGGCGGCCAAGCTCATCCGCTCGCCGTCGGGCACCTATTTATATCCCCCTCCCCGCATCGCGTTGAGCTCACTAGCCTCCCCTCTCCCTCTAGTCCACTCCAGTACCCTCGCCCGGCAAATTCCCTATCCGGAGCTCTCCAATGGCCGCCATGTCCGCCGGTGCTCCACGGCTAAATTAGCCCAATGCCGAGCCTCCCCCTCCCTTCCTCCACCACCCGAAGAACCACCGAAGCACCTAGAAGCTCCTCCGCCCTTCTCCCTGTCCTCCGGTGGCCTATAGCCATTGCGCCCATCTCGCCCGAGCTGGCTATCTGCCACGGCCGAGGGCGCCTGCGCTTCCGCTCTCCCTGAGCTCCGCCTCCTAGCTGGCTGGGTGCGGCTCATCACGCCGACCTCGCCGGTTGTCGAAGCCTTACCGGAGATGGCCCGAGTCGCCGGCACGAGCGCCGGCCATGCTCGGCTCTGCTCTCCTCTGTCGCGAGCGGGAGGTAGAAGGAGAAGAAGACCAGCCAGGCGGGCCCCACCTCCTCGCGGGCCCCGCATGTCAGCCACAGAGCGCGTTGACCCCGGCCCCGCTGACGTGGTTAAGTGGAAGCGCATCTCACTGAATACGCTTCCCGTTTAAGAAAGCATACTTTACTGCTGCTTCGGGTAAAAATGCGCTTTCCCTCAGCTGAATGCGTATTTTCAAAAGACGCTTTCTGTTTACTCAGCCGGCCGAAACAGTTATATAGTGGACGTTCGTCGGTTAAGGGCAAAAATGAACATGTTTTGTTTATTTTTCTGCCTAAACAACGAACGACCACAACTTTCCGCTTCTAACTCCGATTCAGGTGAAACCAACGCCCACGTCTTCAGTTCGTCGAGCCCATTCCGATGGTATCATTTTCATAATGTTTTCACACTGTGAAAATGATCGTTTTGCCCTTGCCCTTCTATCAGGCCTCTCCGAGAGAGAACGGTTTCCGGCGATCCCTTCCGCGGACTCTCCGCACTTCTTCTGGAGTGTTTCTTCACCCCCAGGCAAGGCGACCATCTAATATATGCCCTAAAGCATTGCTCTGTGTTATTCTTGCGTGTTTAATTAATGATATGCTTGTGCTAGAAATAATTAAACTCCTGCCATTTCGATATTGTCATTTACATTACCTACTACTGCTCATCTTATCATTGCACTAATGACTCGTCGTGACATTATATGGAGATGGGTGATTATGTTTTTATCATGCTTAGCTACTACCATCTCAAGTTATTATGATAAACAACCATGTCTGTTAAATACTTGCTAGGGCTAAACCTAGTCGGTTGATCTAGAGTCACCTGTCCGGGCTTACCCGTACAACCACATTAGCCGGTATGGGACGGCCTTGACTTGGTCTGATCGCATGCTCTTTCACCGGTACCTCCAGACAGGGAAGGTTATGCGCACGCGCTACCCTGGCCCGGTAGGCGGCGATAACCTTGTGAGCCCAGTTGAGTTTTGTGCCGGCGTCCCCGTTTGGGACAGTTTAGTTTGGCCACGACGGTGGCAGGTGTCACGAGGTGACACAGGGGCCACCCAGGGCAGGACTCCGGGGGAGGATGACTGCCGGTGGTATGATGGGAGAGTCACGGGTCAGGCGGGTTTCATTGGAGCAACGCTGGTCCACCCGAATGGGATCACGAGGCCAGGTGATCCATGGTGTGGGTAAAGTGTGCAACCTCTGCAGACTGAAGAATCTATTCGAATAGCCGCGTCCACGGTATTGGATAGTCCGTCCAGGCCTCACTAGGTGGTCAACCGTAATAATGATAATAATGATGGAAGAACTCGTCCTGTGCAGACATCAGGTGATGATATGTTAGCCATGGAATGGCTATGAGATGAGTGGTCGGATGACCACATGATTTGAATTGGATTTGGATCATATTCAGATTGGATCGTGAGAATGTTCGGAGTATGGTGTATTTACTTAGTATGCTTTACTTTACTATATTTACTTCAGTAATTATCTTGCTAGATAAACTTGTTATGCCATGATAATTAATATTGCTCTAATAACAAATGCATGCTTGAATGCCATGGATTGCATTGCTTGGTGTATATGTTAGTTTGGTTTGCTTGCGAGTACATTCAAAAGTACTCAGCGGCCTTTAACATGGCTAGTTTCACATAAGGATCCGTCGTCCGTCGTCGAGGAGCCGGAGCGTTCACGGGCTAGGAGAGTAACCCAGTCAGATCCCTGTGGATTGGAGCCGCACCAAGACCATGTTACCTTAGATAGAGCTTTTCCACTGCCATCACTCTTGTAATATGTCTTGTAAGACTGTTATATCCATTAATAGAAATGCCTGTGTTCATGATACTTGTTGTAAACACGCATGCCAGAGTGATTTCCTGGGCTGGCATGCGTGGCGACCGTCTGGCTACAGTGGTAATCAGGCGGTGCGCCACACCATCCTATGATCGAAGAAGAAGAAGAAGAACTCCAAATCAAACAAGCATCGCGCTCACGTCAAATCATCGCATTACCTGTACCTGCAACTGTTGTTGTAGTAATCTGTGAGCCACAGGGACTTAGCAATCTCATTTCCAAGGGTATCAAGACTATTAAAGCTTAATGGGTGAGGTATGGTTAAGTGGTGAGGCTGCAGCAAGCACTAAGCATTTATTTGAGTGGCTAACTTATGAGTACAAGAATAAAGGGGGATGATTGTCGCATAAACGGACGTGATCTAGTAATGATCTCTAAGAGATCCTGAACACCTACTTACGTCAAACATAATCCCACCGTGTTCTCTCTCGGATAAGGACTCACGAGAAGAGACAGTCATGGTTACGCACACGGTGGTTGTATTTTATTTGAGTTTACTTCAAGTTTTCGATGACCGGGTGTTAAACAAAGTTTCCAAGTTGCCACGTAACGGCGGGCATGACTTTCTGAAAGATTTAACCCTGCAGGGGTGCTCCAACTCATCCATAACAAACTAACCAGACGCCGCGGGAATAACTTCGACCACAAATCCCGTGAATTCCTAGGCAATTCCATTGGAAAACCTCAACCTCGAGATAGCCCGAAGTATTCTCGGAATTCCTCGCACAAGACGTTCGAGAAAGGTAAAACAATTCCAGCAAGGCCGCCCGGCGTGTCGACGATCCCGATAGAAGCCGCGTATCTCGTTCTCAGGACATGACGGATTGTCCAAACTTCCGGTAGGCCAATCACAGAGTTGCCCCTGGCGGCCACCGGCGGTTGACAGGTTTGGACCAACACTCATGAGGAGCACTGGCCCGGGCAGTTGATTAAAGATCCGCGGGTGCCGGCGGGTCCCTATGCAATTTTAGTTGTTATTAGGCAAATGTAGTACCAATGTTGGGCCTTGTGAGACAAGCTTTATCCTAAAATGAAAATCAAGGGGGTCCCCATAACAACCCCGAGCATGTTAGGAGCGCAAAATATGGAACATAACACCGGTACACAAGTAACTAGGGCGGCAAAAGTGGAACAAAACACAGAGCAAAAGGCCAAGCCTTCCACCTTTACCAAGTATATATGTGCATTAAATTAAATAGCAATAATATTGTGATATATCAAAAGGATATCCATGTTGGCACATGGGAACAATTGCACCTGCAACTATCAACGCTATAAGAAGGGCTGAGCAAGCGGTAACATAGCCAAACAATGTTTTGCTGGGATGTGGAGGGGTTAGAGGCTTTTCATGGCATTTTCGGAGGCTTGACAAACAGTTGGTAGGTAGCGTGACAAGCGATAGAAACGAGACATATAGCATGGCAATGATAGTAATGGTATCCAGGGAAATGATCATCTTGCCTGAGATAACGCTTGGAAGAAGAACGAATCCGTGAAGAAGACGAGCCAACGTAGTCGAACGAATCCTCACACTCCGAAGCGGTTTCGGAACTCTATCGAGAAGAAGCAATCCAAAAACAACAATCAAGACATGATCAACACCACAACATATTCATAATATAATGCACAACAAGGATGATGCATGTTATGCATGACATGGCAAAACACAACAACCAACTCCTACACATTAAGTGCAGCTCAATATGCAACGAGTTGCATATTGACGAAACTCCACGTTCAATTCTTATGTTCGATCTCATTTAGCTAATCAACAATATTAAATGTTGTTAAACATGGCAAGAGGTGAAGCATATGTAAACTAGACATCTAGTCATGTTAAATGAGGTTGGAAACAACATATAGCATTTCCAAAATGACCCCATATGTTACTTTGGAAATTGGACCAGATCTAAACTAATCAGGTTTTTATATTTATTAAACAGGGAAATAAAGTGCGCAATGATATTCTACTCATCATTCTAGGCGTTTTACATAAATAGAACGTTTGAAACGGAGCTACGGTCTAAAAGATATGACCAACACAAGATAATTATGTCATGAATGCAAAATGCATGCAAATGACAACCACAATCAACTCAAATCATGGATGCAGCAAGATATTATGAAACTAAATGAGATTTTAAGCATGTTTCATATGCAACATGTTCAAAACGGAGCTACGGTTCAACCACAACAACTAACACAAGTTTTATTTGAAATCTGCCCAAAACAGCAACATGGCATATTGCACACATGAAAACAACAAGCCCCAAGTTCCTAATATGCACAAACTAAGCATGGGGCAGTAGCATATGGCACACACTTCATTTCATCTTCACAATTCATACTAAAAAGAGTCATGGATCACATGGTGGGAAGCTCACAACATGCAATATAATATAACAGTTTAGGACTTAGTGAAAATAACAGGTTTTAGCATAGCAGATTTTCACGAAGGCATATTGGCAGCAATAAAACTATATGCTACAGGGCATATTATGGCATGAAAATCCACAGCATGGTAGAGGACATGATGCACTACAATTCATTCCATGGTGGCAAGGTCTAATTATGCATAGAATCATGGCTAGCATCTTCGCAACATGGCATTATGAAGAAAACAGATTCTCAGACTTGGTGAAAATTAGACTAGACATGTGCAGCAGTTTTTTAACAGATTGACATGTCGGACAATGAATATAATTATGATGCAAATCCTATACATGGCATCGAAAGACACAACCCTGGTAGACAACAACATGCTTAACAAAAGACTCCTTGGGAGCAACCATAGAAGACTCCTAGATCAATAGCAAATCACTTGACAACATGGCAACAAAATAACAGTTTCAGACTTAGAAATATTTTGGACCCTGAAAACAACAGTATTTTATAGCATGTTGGCAACAAGAAAATAACACCTACACATGGATTTCTATAGCAACCAAAAATACCAGGGCCTAACACACATGTCCAAGGGCATATTTCATATTCAACAACAATTCATATCATGCATGGATTAAATCACACGAAAATAACAAAAGGGCATCATAGCAAAATAACATGCACACAAAAAATGCTCACATGACAAAACTAATTGCACAGATAAATTCTATGGATTTTTCTACCCCGAAAACATATATAATATGTGGGTTCTTATAATAAAACAAATGCCACAACATTTATGCGAGTTTAGGACATAATCGTTTTAGCAAGTTATGTATGCAAAATAAATGCAACCCACACATCAAATATTTTTAGCATGCATGAAAAAGGCATGTAACAATGCTACACATTTTACATATTAGGTTTGTTTATTTCAGATGCACGCTTAAATATTGATGCGCAATGCAAATCCTAACAATTATGCCAATTCACAGAAAATGACATGTTAAACATTTTTAACATGGGTGAAAGTGGGATATTGTGAATCTACACGAAATTCTACACATTTTTCATATACGAAATATTTTGATCCGATGCACGGTTAATTATTTATTATATGCATGAACAAGGAGGACTTTTCTGTAAAATCAGTAATCTCTGGATAAATGAGAAATTCGCTGGACGAAAAAAAAGAACGGGCTGAATCTAATGGGCGCTGGATAGCAAAACAACGCACGGGCCGATTCTAAAGATGCTGGGCCAACAGAAGCGAGAGCACAATACCAAAATGATGCACAATGCGAGGGATAGCCGGGTTGGGGTGCTCACCCATGGGCTCGGCCCAGGTCAGAGATTAGGCCGGCGGTGCAGCTGGACCTCGGGCTGGCGCGGTCGCTGGCCCAGGGAGGCTCGAGGCGCGGGCGCTGGATCATCCTCCCGAGCGAGGCGTCCATGGCGGCGGCGGACATTGCAGAGGCTACCGGGTCAGAGCGACGGCTTGGTGCTCCGGCAGAGGCCGGGAACGGAGTGGAGGTGCGCGGATCCGACCATGAGGAGCCGGATCTGGCCGGCGGTGGCCTACCGCGGCGGCGGCTGAAGAGATGAACGCGAGCGGGGCGGCCATGGCAGTAGCAGATCATGGAGAGGGCTTGAGGAGGCGGGGTCCATGGCAGGGCACGCTCGCGGAGGAGGTCAGAGGCGACGGGGCTCGGCTCCGGCAAGCTCTGCTAGAGCGGCGGCGAGGTCCATGGCCACAAGGCCCAGTTGGCGAGCGAGGGCATGCTGGATCGGGGAGGAGCTCCTCTCCTCCCAGATCGGGACGAAGGCGGAGGCGGCGACGCACGCGGGCGGCTCGGGCCCGTTTCGGCTCGAGGCGGGCCTGCGATGGGCCTCGGCGAGCCGCGGGCGGAGAGGGGAGTCTGGGGCCGACGTGGCAAGCGCCGGTTGGCCGGCAAGGTGGCTACGGCGGCGCCAAGTGGCGGTGGTGGATGGGCCCGGCGCGGATTCTGAGGTGGGCGGCGGCGGCTGCGAGGTGGAGGGCGCGGATTCCGAGGTGGAAGAGGGGGTAGCCATTTTTGGCAAGGGAGGCTCCTATTTATAGCAGGGGGTTAGGTTTAGGGGTTTTTCAGGCCGATTTTGACCGTACGACCGCGATCGGACGGACGGATCGGAGGGGCAAGGTTTGGTGGGCTGTGGGCTGTGTGGAGAGGGGTTGGGCTGAGATGAGAGAGAGAGAATGTGGCCCGGCACCGAGTTTTTAATACACCAAAAACGTCCGACGATTTATCCGATGACGAAGCCGCTACACTCGACCGTTCGGGTATCAAACGGACTCCGATTGTGACGAAATTTGGTGGGCGGTCTAGCTACACTACATTAAGACCGCACGCCAACTTTTGACCCAATCCGAGAATATTTTTCACGCGCTTTTAAAAGCATTTTTTTAAAACGATGCCGCGGGCGCGTGTGTGTGGTTGGTCTCAAAACGGTCGACGACACGAACGGAGAGAACCGGCGACTACGAACGGATGCAAGTTTTGAAAATGAGTGACGATGCTATGCAGATGATGCGAATGATGCGATGATGAATGCGAGAAACAAACGAATCACACGACGACAACGGAAATAAAATGGGAATCTTCTGGAGCGTCGGTCTCGGGCTGTTACACATGAGTAGCAAATGCTTCACAGAAAGAGGCTACTATCTCAGAGCCAAGTCCATATTTAGTGCTAAACTTGTGAAAAGTATCGGTATTCATAATAGATTTAACACAATCAAACTCAAGCTTTATACCTGACTCATTACCTTCGTTGAGTTCCCAATCTTCAGAGTTGCGTTTAATTATTTCTAAGAGATCCCACTTGAATTCAGTAGTCTTCTTCATATAAGAACCAACACAAGAAGTATCGAGCATGGATTGATCATTATGAGAAAGACGAGCATAAAAATTCTGAATAATAACTTCTCTCGGGATATCATGATTGGGGCATGAATATAACATTGACTTAAGCCTCCCCCAAGCTAGAGCAATGCTTTCTCCTTCACGAGGCCAAAAATTATATATATAATTCCGATCACGGTGAACTAGATGCATGGGATAAAACTTTTGGTGGAATTCCAATTGCAAACGATTCCAGTTCCACGATCCAAGATTATCACATAGCGTATACCATGTCAATGCCTTTCCCTTCAAAGATACAAGGAAAACCTTCTTCTTAGCTTCATCTCCGGGTAAACCTGCAAGCTTAAATAATCCACAAATTTTGTTCACATATAATAGGTGCATATCAGGATGTTCAGTTCCATCTCCTGCATAAGGTTTAGCAAGCAGTTGTTCTACCATACCCGAAGGAATTTCATAACCAATATTTTCAGTAGGTGCAGTAGGTTGAGGGGAAACTAATTGTGGTTCCGGTCGAGGTGAAGATACCCCGAACAAACCCCTCAAAGGATTGTCTTCCATAGTAGGAAGTGACAATAAATTTCAGCACGTAGTATAAGTTTTTCCTTGCCGATTTCCACTTACCAACAGAGCTTCTATAACAGCCCGAGACCGACGCTCCAGAAGATTCCCGTTTTATTCCATTGTCGTTGTGTTATTTATTTGGTTGTCACATTCATCGTCGCATCATTCGCATCATCTGCATAGCATCGTCACTCGTTTTTGAAAACTTGCATTCGTTCGTAGTCGCTGGTTCTCTCTGTTCTTGTCGTTGACCATTTTGAGACCAACCACACACACGCATGCCCGTGGCATCGTTAAAAAATGTTTTTAAAAGCATGCAAAAAAATTCTCGGATTGGGACGAAAGTTGGCGTGCGGTCTTAATATAGTGTAGCTAGACCGCCTGCCAAATTTCGTCGCAATCAGAGATCATTTGATACCCCAACGGACGACTGTAGCGACATCGTCATCGGTTAATTATTAGTCGTCTTTCGATTTTCAAAACTCCGTCGCCGGGACGCACAATTTCCTCTCATTTTAGCCCATCCCCTCTTCACAGCCCATCTAAACCCCACCTCCTTTCGTGGCCATCGGATCGTCATCGGACGGACGCAATTCATCCCACCTTAGTCCCATCCATATATATAGACCACCTAGACTAGACCTAATCCCTAAAAATCCTCCACCTTGTCTCATCCCCGCCGCCGTTAGCCTCTCACCTTCATCCTTGGGATCCCTCCCGAATCCCGATCCACCCACATGCTCCCATGGTTTTCCCCAACCGGCCAAACACCTCTCCTCCCAGATGCACCTGCAGCAGCACCCACTCGTAGCTCGCCCGCGCCTCCATGCCTGCATGCACTGCTTTCCCTGGACGTGTCCAGCGCCCTCAGAGGCAGCCGCCCGAGCCGCTTCTGCTCCTTGCCCCGCGCCCATCTTCCCCAACCGAGCAGCCCCGCGCCTCCCTCTGTTCCATGGAAATGTCCGTCTCCTGCAGTTCCTGTACCGTAGCCCGTCGTCGAGCTCCCTGACCCGAGCCGCCAGCTCGCCGGACCACGTCGTCGGCGTCCAGGTCCTCTGCGCGCCCCTGCCTTCCATCTCTTCCCTTCCTCCTGAGTTTCCCTTCTCCTCTAACCTCTCTGTGTGTGCACCATGGACAGAAGCTCCCCGCATCATGAAAGCCATCATTGGAGCAGTTGTCGCCGCCTCGCCGGTCATCTAGCCGTCGGCCCAGCAGCAGGTTCCGGTCGCGCCTCCCCCTTGCCCTCTCTTCCCCTCCCTCCGTTTTCGCTCTACTGTCTCTAATCTCTGCACCTCTCTCTCTTCTCTGCGAGAGAATAGGAACGGACAGGAGTTCACCCATGGCCACCTCGCGTGAACTCTCCTGCCCTGATGCGCTCGAGCTCGAGCAAGGAGATGCGCTCGAGTCCTTCCCCGCTTCGGATCCATGCTAGCTGCGCCCCAAGCCTTGCTCCACCAGCTGACGCCGACCTCTTTGTTCGTTCGCTGTAAGCTCCTGTCATGGCTGAAACTCTGTTCTTTTCTTAGATTCGTTTTGCCATGTAGAGTCATTTAGTTTTGCCACTGGATCCCGCACGAGCACTTTACTTATCGAAGTGGCTAGCGCTTTCTCCTTCCACCCAGGAGACCCGGGATCAAATCCCATCTAAACCCCACCTCCTTTCGTGGCCATCGGATCGTCATCGGACGGACGCAATTCATCCCACCTTAGTCCCATCCATATATATAGACCACCTAGACTAGACCTAATCCCTAAAAATCCTCCACCTTGTCTCGTCCCCGCCGCCGCTAGCCTCTCACCTTCATCCTCGGGATCCCTCCCGAATCCCGATCCACCCACGTGCTCCCATGGTTTTCCCCAACCAGCCAACCACCTCTCCTCCCAGATCCACCTGCAGCAGCACCCACTCGTAGCTCGCCCGCGCCTCCATGCCTGCAGCCGCTGCTTTCCCTGGATGTGTCCAGCGCCCTCAGACGCAGCCGCCCGAGCCGCTTCTGCTCCTTGCCCCGCGCCCATCTTCCCCAACCGAGCAGCCCCGCGCCTCCCTCTATTCCATGGAAATGTCCGTCTCCTGCAGTTCCTGTACCGCAGCCCGTCGTCGAGCTCCCTGACCCGAGCCGCCAGCTCACCGGACCACGTCGTCGGCGTCCAGGTCCTCTGCGCGCCCCTGCCTTCCATCTCTTCCCTTCCTCCTGAGTTTCCCTTCTCCTCTAACCTCTTTGTGTGTGCGCCATGGACAGAAGCTCCCCGCATCATGAAAGCCACCATTGGAGCAGTTGTCGCCGCCTCGCCGGTCATCTAGCCGTCGGCCCAGCAGCAGGTTCCGGTCGCGCCTCCCCCTTGCCCTCTCTTCCCCTCCCTTCGTTTTCCCTCTACTATCTCTAATCTCTGCAGCTCTCTCTCTTTTCTGTGAGAGAACAGGAATGGACAGGAGTTCACCCATGGTCACCTCGCGTGAACTATCCTGCCCTGATGCGCTCGAGCTCGAGCAAGGAGATGCGCTCGAGTCCTTCCCCGCTTCGGATCCATGCTAGCCACGCTCCAAGCCTCGCTCCACCAGCTGACGCCGACCTCCTTGTTCGTTCGCTGTAAGCTCCTGTCATGGCTGAAACTCTGTTCTTTTCTTAGATTCATTTTGCCATGTAGAGTCATTTAGTTTTGCCACTGGATCCCGCACGAGCACTTTAGTTATCGCAGTGGCTAGCGCTTTCTCCTTCCACCCAGGAGACCCGGGATCAAATCCCAGCGGGCACACCTTTTTCTTTTCAATTTTGTTGCCTCAGAGGTGTACAACCTGTTGGTATTGCTTCAGTAGGGATTGAGCGGCCCCATAGCACGAACACCCTGTAGCCCAGCTGGTCTTGTCGCCGCACCTCTATCCAGGGGGCCAAAGATCAAATCCCCACGGCCGCATTGTTTTTCTGCATTTTTTTTCTACTTGAGAAGAGGGTTCAGCTTTGCTCTGCATATAATAGTCATGGAGCTGTTCTTGTATCAACACCAGCTGAGTATTTTGTTGGCTTGTATCACTTAGCTACACCAGGAGGTACTGGGTTCAAAACCCAGTAAGCCTTTTTTGCCTCTTTATTTGTTTTTCTTTTGCCCAAACACGCACGCCATCATCACAGTGCATCTTCCACACTTAGCCAATTTCACCAAGTCCCCTCTACTGGTGTGTGTTTTACATCATTTAGCATATTACACATTGGCATAACTTTTATACTAGGCATCTTACAGAATTGTGGCTTATATCAATCTTGATCTACATCTTGTGATCTATCCGTTAGTGGCAATTTCATCCATGTTATAATTTCTACCATGTTTCTATCTCTAATTGAAAAATGCATCATGATATAATGGCATAAATTGTTAAAAAATGTTGCACTTTGAATATGCATAGTTTTGATACATGGTTCCTTTGTAAGACTTTGTATACGTAAAATGTTTAGAATTTTGTGTAGATCAATAATACCTCCCTTTTAACCATGTTTAAAATGTTTAAATTTGTTGTTTGATTAAATTTGCACGAATGCCATGTGAAAATGATTTATTTCATAACTAAATAACCGTAGCTCCGATTTAAATGATCCACATATGTAACTTGACTAGAAAAATGTGTAGAATCTTATGGTGCACTTTATTTTCCTGTTTAATAAATATAAAATATGCTTAGGACAGATCTGTACCAATTTCAAAATTTACATGTGAGGTCGTTTCGGAAATGCTATATGTTGCTTCCGGCCTCATTTAAAATGCCTAGATAATGTAGTTGTATATGCTTCACCTCTTCCCATGATGAGCAACATTTAAAATGATCGTTTTGTTAGACAACATTAACCACATTTCGCATAATATGGAGAGTTATTATTTGTCATATGTATGTTCTTCTTCTACATTTAAATTGCTTAATTCCCTCATCACCTTATGCCATGATCACCCATGTTAAATACCATTTAAACTTGTTGGGTATCTAAACGAGAGTGAACTAAATAATTCAAACTTGGAGTTTCGTCAATATGCAACTCGTTGCATATTGAACTTCACTTAATGTGTACTAGTTGATTGTTGTGCTTGCCATGCCTTGCATAATTCTATGAACATGCATCATCCTTGTTGTGCATCATATCATGAATATGTTGTCGTGTTTATCGCGTGTTGATTGCTGTTCCCGGTTTGCTTATTCTCGATAGAGTTCCGAAAGCATTCGGAGTGTGAGGATTCGTTCGACTACGTTGGTTCGTCTTCTTCGTGGACTCGATCTTCTTCCAAGCGGGATCTCAGGCAAGATGACCATTTCCCTGGATACCATTACTATCATTGCCATGCTAGATGTCTCGTTTCTATCGCTGTCTCGCTACCTACCACTTGATTGTCAAGCCTCCTAAAATGCCATGATAAGCCTCTAACTCCTCCACATCCCAGCAAACATTGTTTGGCTATGTTACCGCTTGCTCAGTGTCGGTGTACTAAAGTATGGGTCTTTTTAGTACCCCTTACTTGTGCACGGGCAGTTGTAGCCGTACCGCGGCAGGCCTTGCCGGGGAATAGCTAGGAGTAATCTTAAGACGAAGATAGTGCTTGCCGGCGAGGAGCGAGCCGGCAAGCCAGGAACCCGGCAAGCTTTGCCGGGAAAAGACGTTCAAGTCAACGACCAGACCAGAAGACGGAAGGCCAAAGGGGTGCGAAGGCCCGGCAAGACCCTTGCCGGCAAGGCCTCGCGCCCGGCGAGACCCGGCCCCGGCAAGATACCGGGCCGGCAAGACCTACGCCCGGCAAGCGTCGGACCCGGCAAGCCCCGGTCCCGGCAAGCCCCGGTCCCGGCAAGCCCCGGGAACGGCAAGGATTCGGCCCCGGCAAGGCTCTGCACAGTGTAGCGCTATCGCTCCTGCGCAGCGGCCAGCCTTGTCGTTTAGGGTTTGTCCTCATGGTGACGTGGCGCGATGCTGGCCACGAGATGCTTAAGCGGTGCTGATGGGATGGCTGCTTTTGCCCATCCCCTGTAAAGCTTTTCCAAGCCCGAGACACTGAGAGACACCTCGACGGACACCTCACGGTGCGTTTAATGAGCTTGTCCTAAGCCGTCAGGGTTAGGTATGATAACGCTGTAACAACCCTGTAGCTACTTTCCACCTCATGCCTTAACCCTTACGCCACTGTGGTAGCCCCTTGGACTCATATAAAAAGGAGGCCCAAGGCATAGCTACAGGGGGGGGCACTTCAGAGGAAGGAGGGACCTTGCTCGTTCTGCAAGTATAGCTGCTAATTACTGTAGCGCTCCAAGAACTCAGCCTAACACATCCAATACAAACAAAGCAGGAGTAGGGTTTTACGCATCCGTGCGGCCCGAACCTGGGTAAATTCCCCGTGTGCTGTTCACTAGTTTTGCTCTTCGTGCAATCCTCTCCCCTTGCCGAACCGTAAAGGGATCTGCTCGATAGCGATCCCATAGGTGTTCGTTTCCCACGACATCTTTGGCGCGCCAGGTAGGGGGATCGAGGTTGTGCGAACCTGATCTAGCGATCAGCGCGTCAGATCTTCGATCATCTTCACCACCATGGCTCCCAAGAAGAAGGGTTTCATGGCGGTTGGTCCATCTGCTTCGGTCGTACCTGATGCTGCGCGCGCAGGCGACGGGGTAGACGCGGGCGGAGGAGGTGGAGGCTCCGAGCTTCCACGGCGCTCCGGCGATCCGAGCCGGACGAGCAACAGGTCCAAGGATGGAGCTGCGCAACCTGCGGGTGGTGCAGCGACGTCCAAGGATGGAGCGGCGCCTTCCAGGACGAATACACCGGCGCATGCACCGCGACCTTCTCAGGACGCGCGTGACGTGCGGCCTCAAGACGTTGGTGGTTCTAGGCGTCCGCATGGGAAGTCCCCTGTGCATCATTCCCAGGGTGCACAGGGCCAAGATCCACGCCAGCGCGCTGGTGGAAACCGCGCGCGGGTGCAGAGTCGTGATGATGCTCCTTCTAACCCGGTTAGGAGTTTGAGCACCTCACGTTCTTCGCACCTGTCGCCGCCGCCTACGCCAGCAGAGGCGTTGGCGCGGGCTCAGCTGCTCCTAGACTTCCCTCCCGCCGCGGAGAAGCTAGACGAGTGGCGAGCCGCTATCCAGAGCCTCATCGGCCTAGCCAACAACGACGTACCGCAGCAGGGTGAACCCTCGCGGCTGCAGTCGTCTAGGCTGGTGCGTGGCGATGGAGAGAAGACCGGAGCTGGAACGACCACGTTGCGTTCCCCTCCGTTGCGTCAAGAGCGGTCGTTAACTCGGCGGACCAGCGCCCGTGAGGATGATTCCACGGCGTCGTCTGAGCCGCGGGTTCGCCGCGATCAACGTCACGTTCTTCGGGAACGGAAGAAGGAGGACGCTCGAACCACCATCGAGCGCCGAAGGGAAACGCGTCGCCAGTCCGACAAGCGCGCTGGGATCACTGTTGACGAGCCCGCGCCAGGGTATCCTGGCTGCCTACCTTACGAGGTGGGTTGTCCAGCGTTTACTCGTGAGCTGCGGCAAGTCCAGTGGCCCAGCTCCCGCTCCTTCAAGCCGGAAGTACCGGAGAAGTACGACGGCAAGACTCATCCGTCTGAGTTCTTGAGCATCTACGCCATCGCGGTGCAGGCTGCCGGGGCTCGTGACGATAAGGTGCTGGCCAACTATTTTTCGTTGGTACTGAAGCCCAACGTGAGATCGTGGTTGATGCACCTGCCCGAGAATTCCATCTCTTCTTGGGCCGACCTGTGCCACCAGTTTGTTGGCGCCTTCACCGGCGGCCATCAAGCTCCTGGCCAGGAGAGTGATCTGCACATCATTCCTCAGAAAGAAGGCGAAACTTTGCGCAAGTATATCCAGAGGTTCACCTGCGTCCAGCACAATATCCCCGACGTTCATCCCGCCGCCGTTATCAGCGCCTTTCATCAGAACGTGCGCAACCGAAAGATGCGGGAGGAGCTGGCGATGAACAAGGTCAAGGATGTCGCCGAGCTCTACGCTTTGGCCGACAAGTGCGCCCGGGCGGAGGAAGGGAGGAGACTCCCCGGCGAGAACGCCGGCGCTGGAGTCAACTCCGAGAGCGATGACGCTCCTGCCCCGGCAAAGAAAGGGAAGCGGAAGAACAGGAAGCGCAAAGGCAAGGCCGTGCTTGCCGTTGAAAGTTCCGGCAACATCGGCACCGCCAAGAAGCCCAAGACCGACGACCCCGGCAAGGAGGTTGCCGGGTGTGCGGCGTGTCAGGCCTTGGCGGCTGCCGATAAGTCGGAAGGATCCGGCAAGCAGTACTGCAAGATCCACCGTACCAAGGGCCACGACCTCCAGGACTGCCGGCAAGTAGAGGAGCTTGCCGCGAAGCAGCACGCCGAGTACGAGCGACGCGACAAGGAGCGAGCTCGAGATGGTGCCGGAGGGTCCGGCAGGAAGCGCGGTCGAGGAGGACGACGCGGCAAACCTGGACAGCGGCAAGAGAAGCCTGCTCGGGGCCGCGACAGGAAAGAAGGAGATGAAGGCGCAGATGAGGACGATGACGAGTCTAGCGAGCGGGAGTTTCAGAAGGCCACAGAGGTTATGTGCGTCGACGGAGGCGCCTCGCTGCATCTTTCTCATCGCCAGCTCAAGCAGTGGGCGCGTGAGATTCTTGCGGCCGAGCCCTCTATTGATGCGCAGAAGCCGCTGAGGTGGTCCCACACGCCCATCATTTTCGATGCCGAGGATCACCCTAATCGCACTACTGCTGTCGGGTGCTTGCCGTTGTTGGTCTCCCCAACAATTCGCAACCTCCAGGTAACGAAGATGTTGGTTGACGGTGGTGCCGGCCTGAATCTCATCTCGCCGGACGTCCTCAAGAGGCTGCAAATTCCTGATGAGGACCTCGAAGAGACAGGCTCCTTCCAAGGGGTCAATCCAGGAAGATACCAGCTGACGGGGATATTACCCCACGGTATAACCCGGCAGACATGCTGACCCGGCAAACAGTACTGACCCGGAGAACAGTACTGACCCGGCGGACATGCTGACCCGGCAAACAGTACAGACCTGGTTACAGTTCTAACCCGGCAGACAATGGTAACCCGGCAGCTACAGTGTCAGGGTGTAACCCGGCAGCTACAGTGTCAGGGTGTTACCCGGCAGCTACAGTGTCAGGGTGTAACCCGGCAGCTACAGTGTCAGGGTAACCCGGCAGCTACAGTGTCAGGAGGCTAACCCGGCTACAGTGTCAGGAGGCTAACCCGGCTACAGTGTCAGGAGGCTAACCCGGATGCTACAGTGCCAGGAGGTGAACAGTGTTATCAGACAGTCACGGAGACGAGTCTCTAAAGATAAGCCCTGGTTGTAACCCGCCCGGTGTAAGCCGCCCGGGACGGGTTACAAGCTCCGGACTCGGAAGCCCATGAAGAGAAGCCCGCGATGGGAAGTCATCAATCCGACTTAGACTCTATATGTAAACCGCCCCTTCAGCCTTTATAAGGAGGGGCGGGTCACCCCAAGAGGGTCAGGTTAGACGTCTCATAGACAGGTCTCATAGACAGGTCTCATAGACAGGTCAGAAAGATAGCCATATTAGAGGGTCTCGAGGTTAGAGGTGCTGACTCCGCACCCTTGTAACCGAGATCGTCATCGTCATGAATATAAGACACAAAGCAGGACGTAGGCTTTTACCTCCATCGGAGGGGCCGAACCTGGGTAAAAACTCCGCGTCTCTCGTCCCGCTCAACCCCTCTCAAGCTACCAGTTACGTGCGATGACCCCACACCTTAAGTCCGTTAACCCGGACATCTGCCGTGACAAAACCACGACAGTTGGCGCCCACCGTGGGACGTTGCACGGTGGTGTTGAGTTCTTGGAGGGATCTCTCCTAGGGATCGAGAAGTTCGTAATTTTTCGGGTGAAGAAAAGCCGGTTTGGAAGGATCTGTGTCAGCTCTGAGTTCACCGGTCCGGATACAATCAGTGAGGGTTAAAGGTTAAAGAAAAATTAGGGCTATGGTCGATTCCGCCCCAGCTATCTCGCAAGTCGCCGGGATCGGCAGGAGAGTCTTCCGACGAAACCCGCCAAAATTGGCATGGTTGAAAGTTTCCGTATCGTTCGGCGCTGACTCATCGAATCCAATGGAAATACAGTAGTATTCTACCAACTGCGCAAAGTCGCCAAAACTCGGGGCAAATCCCGATCAAGCTATCAAATCAGACCACGGGTCGGACGTATTTATGAAACAGTATCAAATCCAAGGAATCCTCAGGGGTCACGAGCACTTGTACGCAACTTATCTATCCATATGGATTCAGCTGCAGCGTGGAGTAAAGAAAAAAGTAAGGAAGAAAGAAAAGCAGACCGCCACGGACCCAGTCTCCGCTGCCTCACTCCGAGCCGGCGACAGCCGCCGCCGCGAGCCGCCGGGGCTTCTTCAAACGGCCGCCGCCGCGAGCCGCCCATGCCCTGGTCCGACTCTGACCCGGCCGCGCCACGCCTCAAATCGCCGCCTCCGCCTCGCGCCGCGACCTGCCCGCTGGGTCGCCGGCGCCGTCCCCGGTCCCGTGCGCGCCGGCTGCTTGCCGCTCTCGCTGGCCTCGCCCTTCGCCCTGCCAACCACGCCGGGCCGCCTTGCCGTCTCTCCAGCAGCGGCGCGAGCCGCCCGGCAGCTCCTTCGGCACCGGCCACGAAGGCCGACACGGCGCGCTGCTGCGCGTGGGAGCTGTAGCCGGTCAGGATGCACGCGCGCCCCTACTTATTGTACTCCGGCCGGCTCGCCACGCGGGTGCTCAGCTCGCGCAGCTCCTCCACCAGCGCATTGCACCTCGCGTCGTCCGCCAGCGCCTCAAGCCGCCTTCGCCACTCGCCTTCCGCCACGCCTTGCCGCGCTTAAGAGCCGCCGGGGATAAGCCGCCCTTGTCTTTGACGCGGCCTCGCGTCCCCGGTCCTCTGCACCCGCCGTGCCGAGCCGCCGCTCTGCTCCGCATCGTGCCGCTGCTCTCGCCGCCCTCCACGCCACGCCACCACTCTGCTCCGCGCAGAGCCGCCACGCCCGCCGCGCCGTGAGCCACTGTCTCGCCCCGTTACGAGCCGCCCACGACAGCACTTCTCCAAGCCGCCGGTGCTCCCCGCCGCGCGGACGAGCCGCCACCATGGCAAGCCGCCCGCCTCCGAGCCGCTGCGAGCCGCCGCAAGCTGCCGCACCTCGCGCAAGCCGCCGCCGTAGCTCGCCTCTGCCGCGGCCCTGGGCCGCGCAGCCTCCGCCCCGCGCGCCGCGCCGGCTCCCGCGCCCGAGTCGCGCTCGACCGTCCGCCCCCGCGCGGTCTCAGCCGCCGCCTTCGGCCGGCCCTCCTGCCTCAAGCCGCCTTCGCCTGGCCGGCTTCCCCCATGAGCCGCCCCGGCCTCCCTGTGGCAGTGCACCCCGCCCCGCCGGCTCTGCTGCCTCGCCTCGCTGGGCGCCCCTCTGCCTTGAGCCGCCGCCGGGCCGGCCTCCGTTGCCTCGCCTTGAGCCGCCGTTGCTCACTTCAGCCGCCCAGTTTTCCTGCTGACAGAAGGGATAAGAGGGCTGGGGGAGAATAAGTTAAAAAGAAAGAGATAAGAAGGGGTTGGAAGAAAAGTCAACAGCCGCCTGGGTTAAAAAAAAAAAAAAAAAAGAGAGAGAAAAAAAGAGGGGGGGTCAAACATGACCCGGAGGGTCTCGTTCAGAGCCGCCCTGCTCCGGCTCCGCTGCGATTGCGCTTCAAGTCGCCGCCTCGCCTTCGCCGTCGCTACTACCCTCGTGCTGAGTCGCCTCCGCTGCGGCCTCGGCAGAGAGTTCACACGCTGTTGAAATTACCGGGAATTCTCCAACAAATGCTATGGGTCATCTATCAGTCAAAGACATCAGGTGATATCCATCTAAGTCAATTTTCTTATACATAATGTTTTTTGTCAAAGGGCAATTACCGTGGTCTGTATATATATGTGCAGGACAATTTTCCACTACAAACGTGGTTCATACGGTGGCTAACAACGCCCGACCACCCTTGCGATGGGCTCACACGTCCGCACCGGCTTACAACGCCACGGCCGTCTCTTCCGACCGCACCGGCTTACAAACGCCATGGACGACTCGCCCGTCCACCTCTGCGGCCAACTCTTGCGTCCGCACCAGCTTACTGACGCCGCTCTTACGGGATCATCTATAACCCACCATGGTCGACTTCAACAGTCCCTGGATCCACATCGCGTTCTTAAAACGCCAAGGATATGCAACGAGTGTTGCGAAAATCATCAATTCGTCACCTTGCTTCCAGCTTCAACACATTCCAGCGTTTCCGCTGTCAACTATGTGCCGATTCATGCTACGGCCAAGTATGAGGAAACTCAAGCCAACTCCTCGAGTCGACTTAAAACTTGGGGGCTACACCGACATGACTCGGTAGAATTGACAATTACCACACTGGTGAAAATTTCCGGCTCACATCCGGTTCAAAAGAAGTTTATCTCTCGCAAGTCCGAGTTCTCAAGAGAAATCAAAGGTTGCCAAAGAGGACTAGCTGCCATGATGCGCCGTTCATCTTGGGGGCTTCTGCTATTTCTTCATACAAGATGGCGGCTTACAAGACGCTGCCACAATGTTGATACTTCAACAAGGTCGTTTGGGGGCTTTCAATCCGCCGGGTTAAGCTTCAACCCTCTCGGTCAGGCTCTTCAGCCAATATAAGATGGGTCGTGGACCCAAATGTTGACTCCGTCAACAAAGATCACTAGGGGTGCAGCGAGTTCTAAAACTTACCTCCTTTTCGATCTGCAAGGCCGGGTTATACCTGCCTGTAAGTAGATGCGCTTTGTCAGGGGTGCAGCGAGTTCTAAAACTTACCCTCTGCAAAGGCCTCTTACAGCGGCGAGGCAAACCCTTACATCCGCAAATCCGAGTTATACCTGCCTGTAAGTTGATGCCGCTTTGTCAGGGGTGCAGCGAGTTCTAAAACTTACCCCCTGCAAGGGCCTCTTACAGCGGCGAGGTAAACTCTCCCATCTGCTGTGTCTCTCTCTGGTTCGTTGCGCTCTTATCAGTTAATCTCGCCTAGAGACCCTGAGCCGTTCAAAGGAGTTGACGGCCACTCTCGTTAGAGACCCTGTACTGGTATGAGTTCAAGCATCGAGTTCACCCAGAAGAACCATCATATGAAGTTTTGAGAATAAAAAGCAAAGCAAGAACATCATACATTGCATCATACATCATACATTACATCATGCATTTCATCATATTTACATATCATGCCGGTTTGCCAAACCGGGTCAGAGCAAGATTGTGAAAGAGGAAGCAAGACTATACGAGATTTTAACATCTCCGGGTTGTGCTTTTTCAAGCCGCCCTTACAACAATGCAGAATATACTCTGTTTTGTTTATTTTTGCAGGTCTTGTCTTATAAGATAAGCCGCCAGAACAAAATAGATCTTTAATAGCCAACATGGCTGGATCTTCATCATGGATTTCTCACATACTCGCCAGGTTGCACCGCAACTACGAACAGGGATTTCATATCAAAGACAAAGGAATTATTCCAGGATATTCATTCCGGGTTATATTACAACCACGGCCAAGGATTCATCCAACAAATTATGGTGAGTCTTGTTATAGTCCCGAGTCGCTGCAGGCAGACGACCCGACACTTGGGGGCTACATTATTCAAGTCAAGTTTATATCAAGTATGCAAAGTCCCATGTCGCTGCAAGCATACACCACGGCACTTGGGGGCTAATGCAAGCTGGTTTTCAAAGCATTACATTGTCAACAAGACCCTGTTATTTCAAGGAGATGAGCAAGTCTTTCAATATTTTTCTAAGTCCCAGCCCAGTACTTCTTGCTGACCCGGCACTTGGGGGCTACACCGCTCAGATCAAATTTTCTAAAAGTCCCAAGACGCCGCAGGCGTGCGACCCGGCACTTGGGGGCTACAGTATTCAGTTGTTCAAAACAGATTATAAGGTACAAATTGAAGACCCGGCGCATCACATATTGATGAGCCGGCCCTTGGGGGCTACACTAGTTGAAGCTTTATAAGGTACAAGACAGTTATAAGTCCCAGGCTGCTGCAGGCAAGACAACCTGGTACTTGGGGGCTACACAATCAAAAGATATTATTGCAAAGCGCCAAGTCATCATGGATCAACTTGGAGCTTGGGGGCTACAGCCCGGCACCATCAATGATTATAACCCGGTGGAGGAGACCCGCCAAGAACATTGAAGGCTGACTCAACGGCATATGGGTGTTGTATTCCCAATATTTTATTTCAAAGGACATATACCTGCAAGACGATGGAGCTTACCATGAATAAATTCAAGCTAACCTGGGGGCTAATGACGGGGATATTACCCCACGGTATAACCCGGCAGACATGCTGACCCGGCAAACAGTACTGACCCGGAGAATAGTACTGACCCGGCGGACATGCTGACCCGGCAAACAGTACAGACCTGGTTACAGTTCTAACCCGGCAGACAATGGTAACCCGGCAGCTACAGTGTCAGGGTGTAACCCGGCAGCTACAGTGTCAGGGTGTAACCCGGCAGCTACAGTGTCAGGGTGTTACCCGGCAGCTACAGTGTCAGGGTGTAACCCGGCAGCTACAGTGTCAGGGTAACCCGGCAGCTACAGTGTCAGGAGGCTAACCCGGCTACAGTGTCAGGAGGCTAACCCGGCTACAGTGTCAGGAGGCTAACCCGGATGCTACAGTGCCAGGAGGTGAACAGTGTTATCAGACAGTCACGGAGACGAGTCTCTAAAGATAAGCCCTGGTTGTAACCCGCCCGGTGTAAGCCGCCCGGGACGGGTTACAAGCTCCGGACTCGGAAGCCCATGAAGAGAAGCCCGCGATGGGAAGTCATCAATCCGACTTAGACTCTATATGTAAACCGCCCCTTCAGCCTTTATAAGGAGGGGCGGGTCACCCCAAGAGGGTCAGGTTAGACGTCTCATAGACAGGTCTCATAGACAGGTCTCATAGACAGGTCAGAAAGATAGCCATATTAGAGGGTCTCGAGGTTAGAGGTGCTGACTCCGCACCCTTGTAACCGAGATCGTCATCGTCATGAATATAAGACACAAAGCAGGACGTAGGCTTTTACCTCCATCGGAGGGGCCGAACCTGGGTAAAAACTCCGCGTCTCTCGTCCCGCTCAACCCCTCTCAAGCTACCAGTTACGTGCGATGACCCCACACCTTAAGTCCGTTAACCCGGACATCTGCCGTGACAAAACCACGACACCAGCCGAAGGGCAAAATCACGCTGCCGGTAACATTCGGCAGCGAGCTGAACTTCAGGACGGAGAAGGTCGTCTTCGATGTCGCCAAGATTCCGTTTCCGTACAATGGAATCCTTGGCCGCCCAGCGCTGGCCAAGTTCATGGCGGCATCGCATTACGCCTACAACGTCTTGAAGATGCCCGGTCCAATGAGCGTCATCACTGTCCACTCCGACAAGAAAGACGCGCTCATTTGCACCGACAAGCTCTACCGGGAAGCAGTTGCAGCATCCGCCGCCAAGGCGCATGCTCCTGCCGCTCAAGATCCCGGCAAGAAGAAGAAGCCCGGCAAGACCCCTTGTGCAAGCTCCGGCAAGCGCGCCTCTCCGGAGTGCTGCGCTACCGTCGAGGATGCACCGGGGAGCTCTGCCGGCCAGACCAAGAAATCCAAGGCTGCTCCGCCTGAGACCAAGAAGGTGCCTGCCAAGGAGGACGGGACGGGAGGAACTTTCACCATAAGTTCCACCCTTGATGACAAATAGGAAAGCGCGCTCGTTGCCTTCCTGCGGGCGAATGTCGATGTGTTTGCATGGCAACCATCTGACATCCCCGGTGTTCCCAGGGAGGTAATTGAGCACCACCTAGCCGTCTGTCCTCACGCGCGGCCCGTCAAGCAGAAGGTGCGGAAGCAAGCTTTGGAGCGGCAAGAGTTTATTGCACAAGAGATCAAGAAGCTTGAGGCGGCAGGCCTAGTTAGAGGAGTCCTCCATCCTACATGGTTGGCCAATCCAGTTGTTGTGCGCAAGGCGAATGGTAAATGGAGGCTATGTATTGACTTTACAGATATCAATAAAGCCTGCCCAAAAGATCCTTTTCCCTTGCCGCGCATCGACCAGATTGTGGATTCCACTGCCGGCTGCGATCTGCTGTCATTTCTTGACGCATACTCAGGCTATCACCAGATCTTCATGGCGAAAGAAGACAAAGAGAAGACCGCATTTATCACCCCATGTGGCACATACTGCTTCTTGCGTATGCCTTTCGGGCTGAAAAGTGCTGGGTCGACCTTCGCAAGAGCTATCCAGATTGGTTTCGGGACCCAGCTCCATAGAAATATGGAAGCTTACATGGATGACATAGTGGTCAAAACCAAGGACAAAGCAACGCTCATTCAAGATCTGGAGGAGACTTTTGCAAATTTGCGCAGGATCAACCTGAAGCTCAACCCGGAGAAGTGCGTGTTTGGAGTTCCATCCGGCAAGCTTCTCGGGTTCTTTGTATCTCAGCGTGGAATTGAAGCCAATCCCGACAAGATCAAAGCAATTGAGCAGATTGAAGCACCAAGACGAGTCAAGGATGTGCGCCGCCTCGCCGGCTGCGTCGCTGCTTTGAGTAGGTTCATCTCAAAGTCTGCTGAGCGCGCCCTGTCGTTTTTCAAAATTTTGAAGAAGGCAGGTCCAATGAAATGGACTCCAGAAGCGGAGGCAGCGCTGCAGGATTTGAAGAAGTACCTCTCCTCTTCGCCAATACTAGTCGCGCCTAGGCCACAAGAGCCGTTGCTGCTATATCTAGCAGCAACGAATCAAGTGGTTAGTGCTGCGCTGGTGGCAGAGAGAGAAGCAGAGGAAGATGCAGCGGCAACGGCAGGCCCGCCAAGCAGCTTGCCGGGGCCAGCCCCGGCAGAGTCTGGCGCCGGCAAGGAAGGATCCGCGCAGTCAAGTCCAACAGTGCAGAAGAAGAAGATGGTGCAGCGCCCAGTCTATTTCGTCAGCTCCCTGCTGCAGGGGGGCAGGTCGAGATATTCTGGTGTGCAGAAGTTGCTCTTCGGCCTTCTCATGGCCTCGAGGAAGCTGCACCATTACTTCCAAGCACATGAGATCACCGTCGTCACTCGCTTTCCGTTGCAACGGATCCTCCGGAACCCGGAAGCGACCGGCAGGATTGTAGAGTGGGCGTTGGAGCTGTCATGCTTTGGTCTCAAGTTCGAAAGTACTTCAACTATCCAGAGCAGAGCCATGGCAGAGTTCATTGCAGAATGGACACCAACGCCAGACGACGAAGTTCAAGAATCAGTGACCCCCGGGAAGGAATCAGATCAGGCATGGGTCATGTACTTTGATGGAGCCTTTTCGCTGCAAGGCGCCGGTGCCGGCGTGCTGCTTGTCGCGCCCACCGGAGAGCACCTCAAGTACGTCATCCAGATGCATTTTCCCCGGGAGAGATCGACCAACAACACGACAGAGTATGAAGGATTGCTTGCCGGTCTCAGGATCGCGGCAGACCTTGGGATCAAGAAGCTCATCGTCAGAGGTGACTCCCAACTCGTCGTGAGGCAGGTCAACAAAGATTACCAGAGCCCGCTGATGGAAGCTTACGTTGATGAAGTAAGGAAGCTGGAAGAGCACTTTGACGGTCTTCAGACAGAGCATGTTCCTCGATCAGAGAACAACATTGCTGACGACCTGTCGAAGCGTGCCGCACTCAAGTTACCTGTGGAACCAGGGACTTTTGTGCTCCGCTTGACTCAACCATCCGTGTCGCCATCGGCAAGGCCTGATAAGAGAAGAAAGTTAAGTACCGGCGAGTACTTCCCGGCAGGGCTTCCCGAAGCCCCCGGCAAGAATCTTGCCGGGAACGACCCGGTTGCCGGTGAGCAGCGGCTTCGTGCAGAGCCTCAGGTTCTTGCCGCCGAAGCAAGTGCCCCTGCGACCGAAGAAATACCAGTTGCCGGTGAGCAGCTGCTCCGCCAAGAACCTCAGGTTCTTGCCGTAGAAGCAAATGCTCCCACAGCTGAAGAGTTGCCTTTAGTCCTTGTCGTCGAGCCACAAGCTCCGGCATGGGCACAGCAAATAGTCCATTTCCTTCAGACAGGAGAACTCCCTGAGGAGCAGCAAGAAGCTAAAAAAGTAGCCCGTCAGTCAAGTATGTACCAGTTCGTCGACGACGTCCTGTATAGAAAAAGACCCAACGGTGTGAAATTGAAGTGCATTCCTCGGGAGGATGGACTAGAGCTGTTGGCAGAGATTCATGGAGGCATATGTGGATCCCACATAGGCTCAAGAGCCCTTGCCGGCAAGGCATTCCGGCAAGGATTCTTCTGGCCTACTGCTCTCCAGGATGCAACTGCACTAGTAACCAAGTGTGAAGCGTGCCAGTTTCATTCGAAGCAACTTCATCAGCCAGCTCAAGCTCTCCAGACGATTCCTCTCTCCTGGCCCTTCTCGGTCTGGGGGCTCGACATACTGGGTCCCTTCCCCCGCGCTGCCGGGGGCTTCGAGTACTTGTACGTTGCCATCGACAAGTTCACGAAGTGGCCAGAAGTGGAAGCAGTGAGGAAGGTGACAGCACAGTCAGCAGTCAAGTTCTTCAAGGGGATTGTGTGCCGTTTTGGTGTGCCGAACAGGATCATCACCGACAACGGTACGCAGTTCACTAGTCGCACCTTCAAACAGTACGTCCAAGACCTTGGCGGCAAGATTTGTTTTTCCTCTGTTGCTCACCCGAGGAGTAACGGCCAAGCGGAGAGTGCGAACGCTGAAGTGCTGCGCGGTCTCCGGACCAGAACTTTCGACAAGCTGCACAAGCATGGAAGACGCTGGATTGATGAGCTGCCGGCGGTTCTTTGGTCGATCAGGTCGACGCCAAATCGAGCCACCGGCCAGACACCCTTCGCTCTGGTCTACGGAGCGGAGGCGGTTCTCCCCACGGAACTCATATACGGGTCACCTCGAGTGCTCGCTTATGATGAGCTTGAGCAAGAACAGCTGCGGCAAGATGACGCGCTGCTCCTTGAGGAGAACCGTCTTCGGGCTGCTGTGCGAGCTGCTCGCTATCAGCAAGCTTTGCGCCGCTATCATAGCCGCAAGGTTCATGCCCGTAGTCTTGAGGAAGGCGACCTTGTTCTTCGGCGCGTTCAGTCGGCCAAGAATTCCAACAAGTTGACGCCGAAGTGGGAAGGCCCTTACCGGGTAGTACGAGTCACCAGGCCTGGCGCTGTCCGCCTGGAGACCGAAGAGGGCTTGCCGGTGAGCAACTCCTGGAATATCGAGCACCTTCGCAAGTTCTACCCGTGAAGGGCAGTTGTTGGGTCTCTTGCCGAGATAGCGGTACAGCCTGCTGACTGCTGTCAGACTCAAGTCCAGCACTCGCGGCGTAACGCTCCGCCAAGATCCCGGCAACGCCATTCTGTACTAGTCTTGCCGGATGGCATGTGATCCTTTGTACAGAGCAGGCACATCTTTTGTGCATAGTTAATAAGTTTGCAGTGCTTTACATTTCTTGTCGATTTCATGCCTTATGTATGCATGTGTTTATCTGAAGTGTGTATTGCACTTGCCCCGATTTCCTGCCGTAGTAGCGATACGCCACGCTGAACACTGTCGGACTCCGGTCCAGTGCTCGCGGCAATGTAACGCTTCGGCAAGCTCCTGGCAATGCCCCTCTGTGAGATCTAACGAACCGTCCAGGTTCCATAACATTTATTTTCTCTTCTTTCTTTTTCTTAAAGAGATAGAAGATTCCCTCGCGTGCAAGTTTGCCGGGGGGGAAGGAGAATGATGGAATGGATACCAGGGGACGTTCAAGGTTGATGCTTTGCCGGGAGAAGAAAAGTATAGCGGCGAAAGCCAGAGCTAAGTTGCTGACCCCTTTAGCAGATTTCAATTTTTTGTAAGGCTATATCCCTTGAACGATTTCGGCTTTGTATGGAAAACCTGCACGCGATGGAATCTTGTCGTGATTAGGCTGCGCCCTTATTCCGTTTCGAGTCCGCTCAACGATTTAGGTGGCCGCGCTGAAAGCGTCAAGGTTTCTTGCCGTGAGCAGCACCGCCTGCTGAACGCTGTCGGGCTCCGGTCTAGCGCTCGCGGCAAGGCCATGCTCCGGCAAGTGCCCAGCAAAGCGTAGGGTATATGCTATACAAAGAGAGATTGATCAAGGGGGAATAGCATGCATAGATTCAGATAAAGCAGATTATATATATAAGATAGTTGCCACGTTACTAACATAAGACCAAATGCTTGTCTTTTACATGTAACGCGGCGGCAAGACAAGGAGAAAGATAAGGAGGGCTACAGTTAATCTCGGCGGTCGCCTTCGACCCTCTTCACTTGGCCTATCCGTTCGACGATGGGCGCGACAAGCTCCTGCAGAGCCTTGGCGTCCGCATCCTTCGGCAAGCGGCTGAAGACCTTGGTGAAGTCGACGCCGGGATTCCTGTACGCCACTTTCATCAGCAGCATCTGGACCACGTCCTGGCAGAGCTTCCTGGACTCGCTGGCGAGCTTGCCGGCGTGGGTTGCTTGGAGTTGCTTGAGCGCGTCGACGAGGCCTTCGAAGAACATGGTGATCCTGGCGCTCTCGGTTATCCTGTCGTTGGCAGAATACCCGAAGCCTTGAAGGTTCATGTCCTCCAGCTCCGCGGCAAGCCTCTTGGCGACGTCCACCAGCCTGGCGGTCCAGACCCCTGTGCCGGTGACGTAATCTTGATGCGTGGCGTAGGCGTTCTTGAGCAGCTCCTGCTCGTCGTGGAGGTCCTTGGCCAAGGTCTTCTCGCGAGCTCGGGTAGCTTCCAGGGACTCCTCCAACGTGGATAGCTTCAGCTTCAGATTTGCAATGAAGTCGTTGGCGGAGGCGAGCTGTTTGATCTTCTCGGACGCGGCGAGCTGCATCTCCACCAGGTTGTGGAGGGTTTTCTCCTTCTCGGCCTCGAGGGCAGCGATCTTCTTGCCGTGCTCCTCGAGAATGGCTTCCAGCTTCTTCGCCTTCCCCTCCAGCGAGTTCTTGGCGGTCTCCGCAGCCTCGGCAGCGTCGAGTGCCTCCTTGAGCTTGCCGGCGTGGTCTGCAGTTAGAGCGGCGAGCGCTGCCGTTTGGCTTTGCTCGAGCTCCTGGACCCGCCGCGCGACGAGACCCTCCAGTTCTTCATCCTTGCTGCGCAGCTTGGCGGCAAGCGCCGCCTCGCGCGCGACAAGGTCTTCCTCTTGGGCGTCGAGGCCGATGCGGCGCTCCGTCAAGAGGGCTTCAGCGGCGGCAGCTTTTTGGGCGGCCTCCTCCTGCGCCTTCTCAAGATCGGATGGCTGCAGCAGAAGATCGTCCTGTTCCTTCGCCAGCTGCTGCTGATATGTGCTCGGATTCTGGAGGGCCCCCTTGTACCAGTCCCGAGTTTCGTCGAGGCGCTGCCGGAAGTCCCCTTCTGCCGTCTCGATGATTGTGGCCCGCGAGTCGAGCTTCTCCTTCTGAGCCTGGTGAAACGCCAGAAGGTTCTGGTGGCTTTCTTGGAAGGCTCGAAGGAGCTGCTCCTCCTTGGATTCCCCGGTGGCAGTGGCGGTGACGATCTCCCCATCGAGCTCCTGCCCCTCCACCAGCTCCTGGATATTCGCCATGCCGACGACGTTCTTGCCGGCCCTGACGTACCGGCTTGAGGGCAGGGCCTCCGAGGACGACGGTTGCTCTTCGGCAGGTTTTCTGGCGGCCTCTTCCTCGGTAGCCTTGGCGGCGTCAATCTTGGCGGCCTCCTCTTCGGCGGTCTTGGCGGCCTCCTCTTCAGCGGTCTTGGCGGCCTCAGCAGCGGCAGCCTCAGCAGCGGCAGCCTTTTCGGCCTCGGCAATGGCGTCCTCGGCGATCTCTTCTATGACGGTGTCGACGTCCATAAACACTGTCGAAAGAAGATTGATGGCCAGGGAGATGAATGAGATGGAGCCGGAGAAGAAGTTCAAGAAAACAAAAAAAGAGAAGAGATTTCTAAGGGCGAGTGGTTCACCGGCGTCAAGGTCGTCGCGGTAGAACCCGCCTGAAGATTCCTTTGTGGGCTGCGTGGTCGACGGGTGCGGCATGTCGAGGGTGGCCCTTGCCGGCGACCTCTGTTGCTGCTCTGTTCCTGCGCGCCCCAAGATGTTAGCTGTGAAGATTACCACCCCGGCACTCGCCAGCGGGAAGAGAGTAATTGACTCACGCTGGGGGCTGTGCCGGGGGCTGCGGCGAGGATTGTGCCTTGGGCTTGGCTCCGGACTGGACTCGATAGTCACCGGCACTTCAGAAGTGCTTGCCGGCGGCTCGACGCCCGTGGAAGTCTTGGCCTTCTTGGCCACCCTCTCCGCCAAGGTCTCCTCATCCCTGTGGAGGCAAGATCATCAAGATTAATCAAGGAAATCAGAAAGCAAGAACGGAAGCTGTGGCAGAACACTTACTCCTCTTCTTCCTCCTCGTTCTCGAGGATGGATAGGTCGAAGGCGGCCTCCGTCACAGTGCTTGGCGGAGGAGAAGTCGTTCTGGGGCGCTTGCCGGCGGCGGTTTGCCGCGCTGCCTCGTCGGCAACGGCTTGCCGCGCCGCTTCGTCAGCAGCCTCCTTGCCGGAAGCCTCGTCATTTAGCGCCGGCTGGTGAGCAGGAGCGCCGGTGCTGGCCTTCCGAAGGACGCGCCTCCGTGCCTGTCGAAGAGCTGGGGGCTCCTCTTCCTCCTCCTCTTCCTCCTCGGCGGCTGCTCCAACAGAAGGGCCCCCGGCAGCGGCTCCGCTCGGCTCCTCGGCAGCCTGACCTCGCCCGGCAAGATCTTCCCGCAGCAAGTCCTCGCCTTCGCTGGACTCGGCGCTGCCGGCTTCTTCGGCAAGGTTCGCCTCTTCCGCCCTGTTGGCGATGTAGGCGAGCTCCTCCTCCGTGGTGGCGCGGACAAGGTCCTCCTCGCGGATGGCCTTCTCCGTCAAGTTGTCGAAGAATGCCAGCGCCTGCTCCGCGGACGGCTCGATCCACCTCTTGTCGATGCTATGGGCGTTGAACACCGGCATCATGGTGATGATGGAGGTGAGTGATGAGTTGTTGCACAGTGGGACGACGCCCGCCGGCAAGTTCCCCACTGTTCCAGAATTAAAGAGCTGTTGGCAGAGGGTTGCGTGCCCCATGGCTGTTAGATTATTATCCAGCCCAGGCCGCACCCTCATGACGTCGGCGGCATTCATGTACTCCCAGGCAGGACGCCCTTTGTTCTGCAGTGGGGCGATGCGCCGGCGAAGGAAATCTGAAGCAATCATCTCCACCTTCAGCCCGGCAGCCTTGAGGCGGAGTATCCTGGTGGTGGCGATGGTGAGCTTGCTGTCGTCAGGGTCCGCAGCACCCCAATCCTTGCCGCGGACCACCTTCTGCTTCCGCACCTCGCAGAACGGTAGGGGCTCCTTTTCTCGGACCCAGCACCACTTGCCGCGCCACTCATCCCATCTCTCGCGATAGAGCCCCTCTGGGTACGTCTCCTTGGTCGCCGTCCTCGGAATCCAAGCGATGCTACCGGATAGGGCGTCGCCCTTTTGGAGGTGGGGGTAGAAGTAGTGCCGGAAAAGTGCAGTGCTCGGGATAACCCCAACGAAATTTTCGCAAAGGTGCGCGAAGACGGACATGCAAGTCACGGCATTCGGCGTGAAGTCTAGCAGCTGGAAGCCGTAAGTGATCATGATATCTATGAAGAAGTCCGAGTACGGAGGGCAGAGGCCGCACCAGAAGTAATCGGCAAAGAAGGGATAATCCCCTGGCTCTGCCCTACGAGAAGCTACACTCACTTTGGTGGCTGGGTGCGCCGTGGTCTCCTTCGCCCATGCGAACTGGTATCTCTTCTTCAAGGCCTCCGCATCAAGCGTCGGGGGGAAGACAGCGCGCTCCTTCCGCATCTTCACCAGCTTGCTCTCCGCGGCGGCCGCTTCCTCCGCCTTGCCCTTGCCCTTGCTCGGCTTGGGTGGCATGGTGGCTATGGAGGTGGGTGTCGAAGACGTCGAGAGCGCGGTGGAGGCAGGCGGGGGGAGAGAGGCTCTGCTTTGGGCGCAAGGAAGAAGACGATGGCGACGGTTCTGAGATTGAGATTGGAAAGGCGGAGGGGGGTAAATGAGCAGTGCCCTCTGCGATTCCCTTTTTATGGGGAAGGCGCGAGGCAGGCTCTTTACCGCCCGCTTTTGCAGCGGAGCTTCCGCCCACGTCTCCCACTTCGCGCGATTAATGCGCGTAGTGGAGGGGAGTGGTAAAAGAGATCATGATTACGGACAGTTATTCCCTGCCACGTGCGCCCGTGCACTGTTTTGGGCCTAGCCCAACAGGCCTGGCACCCGTGTATGGCCTAGGCCCGGGGGCTCCTGTCGGTGTACTAAAGTATGGGTCTTTTTAGTACCCCTTACTTGTGCACGGGCAGTTGTAGCCGTACCGCGGCAGGCCTTGCCGGGGAATAGCTAGGAGTAATCTTAAGACGAAGATAGTGCTTGCCGGCGAGGAGCGAGCCGGCAAGCCAGGAACCCGGCAAGCTTTGCCGGGAAAAGACATTCAAGTCAACGACCAGACCAGAAGACGGAAGGCCAAAGGGGTGCGAAGGCCCGGCAAGACCCTTGCCGGCAAGGCCTCGCGCTCTGCGAGACCCGGCCCCGGCAAGATACCGGGCCCGGCAAGACCTACGCCCGGCAAGCGTCGGACCCGGCAAGCCCCGGTCCCGGCAAGCCCCGGTCCCGGTAAGCCCCAGGAACAGCAAGGATTCGGCCCCGGCAAGGCTCTGCACAGTGTAGCGCTATCGCTCCTGCGCAGCGGCCAGCCTTGTCGTTTAGGGTTTGTCCTCATGGTGACGTGGCGCGATGCAGGCCACGAGATGCTTAAGCGGTGCTGATGGGATGGCTGCTTTTGCCCATCCCCTGTAAAGCTTTTCCAAGCCCGAGACACTGAGGGACACCTCGACGGACACCTCACGGTGCGTTTAATGAGCTTGTCCTAAGCCGTCAGGGTTAGGTATGATAACGCTGTAACAACCCTGTAGCTACTTTCCACCTCATGCCTTATCCCTTACGCCACTGTGGTAGCCCCTTGGACTCATATAAAAAGGAGGCCCAAGGCATAGCTACAGGGGGGGGCACTTCAGAGGAAGGAGGGACCTTGCTCGTTCTGCAAGTATAGCTGCTAATTACTGTAGCGCTCCAAGAACTCAGCCTAACACATCCAATACAAACAAAGCAGGAGTAGGGTTTTACGCATCCGTGCGGCCCGAACCTGGGTAAATTCCCCGTGTGCTGTTCGCTAGTTCTGCTCTTCGTGCAATCCTCTCCCCTTGCCGAACCGTAAAGGGATCTGCTCGATAGCGATCCCATAGGTGTTCGTTTCCCACAACACTCAACCCTTCTTATAGCGTTGCTAGTTGCAGGTGCAAGTTCGTTCCATGTGCAACATGGGTATTTTTGATATATCACAATATTATTGCTATTTAATTTAATGCACATATATACTTGGTAAAAGGTGGAAGGCTTGGCCTTTTGCTCGGTGTTTTGTTCCACTTTTGCCGTCCTAGTTACTTGTGTACCGGTGTTATGTTCCATATTGAGCGCTTCTAACATGCTCGGGGTTGTTATGGGGACCCCCTTGATTTTCGTTTTAGGATAAAACTTGTCTGGCAAGGCCCAACATTGGTACTATTTGCTTAATAACAACTAAAAATTGCACAAGGCATGATCACCCCATGGATAATTAATCACCCCCCTCGGGCCGGTGCTCCTCATGAGTGTTGGTCCAAACCGAGCGATGTCCGGCGCCCCCTGGCCACCCGGGGTTTCAGCCAACCCGGCGTATAGCTCATCTGGTAGTGCCCTGAGAAAGAGATACGTGCGGATTCTATTGGGATCTGGCCTGCCGGGCAGTCTTGCTGGACTTGTTTTACCTTTCTCGAACGTCTTGTGTGCAGGATTTCGACGACACTTCGGGCTATCTCGAAGTTGAGATTTTCCATCAGGATTCCGCAAATACTACGGGTGATTCCGCGGTTGAGGAATTCCAACGCAGCTTGTGGTTAGTTTGTGATGGATGAGTTGGAGCACCCCTGCAGGGTTAAATCTTTCGGAAAGCCGCGCCCGCGGTTACGTGGCAACTTGGAAACTTTGTTGAACACCGGTCATAGCAAACTTGAAGTAACTCAAATAAAATACACCAACCATGTGCGTAACCGTGACTGTCTCTTCTCGTGATTTCTGAACCGAGAGAGAACACGGTGGAGTTATATTTGTTCGTAAGTAGGTGTTCAGGATCTCTTAGAAAACATTACTAGTTCACGTCCGTTTATTCGACGATCATCCTCCTTTATTCTTGTACTCGTAAGTTAGCCACTCAAATAAATGCTTAGTGCTTGCTGCAGCCACACCATTTAACCATACCTCACCCATTAAGCTTTAATAGTCTTGATACCCTTGGAAATGAGATTGCTGAGTCCCTGTGGCTCACAGATTACTACAACAACAGTTGCAGGTACATAGGATGGGTTCTTCTTCGATGATTTGACGTGAGCGTGATGCTTGTTTGATTTGGAGTTCTTCTTCGACTTCTTCGATCATAGGATGGGTTCCAGGACGGCAACCTGGGATAGCAAGGATGGATGTCATTTTATCGTTTGTTTTCATCCGTAGTCGGACCCTGTTCGTCTGCATGATGTTTGGATATGTTGTTGTATTGATGTGACCTTGATTTAGCTTGTGGCGAGTGTAAGCCAATTCCATATACTCGTCTCTTCTTTACATGTACTTGTAATGATATCCATTCTTGCGAAACGATGAGATGCGCTTCTATCCATGTCGAGGCCCTCGAGCCGAGGATAGGATCGCATCTTGGGTGTGACAGCTTCACTCCCCGGCAATGGCGTCAGAAAAAGTCTTGATGACCCACAAGTATAGGGGATCAATCGTAGTCCTTTCAATAAGTAAGAGTGTCGAACCCAACGAGGAGCGGAAGGAAATGACAAGCGGTTTTCAGCAAGGTAATCTCTGCAAGCACTGAAATTGTAGGTAACAGATAGTTTGATAGCAAGATAATTGGTAACGAGCAAGTAACGGTAACGGTAAATAAAGTGTAGCAAGGTATCCCAATCCTTTTGGGGCAAAGGACAGGCCAGAACAATCTCTAGTAATAGGCAAAGTGTTCTTGAGGGTAGACAGGAATTTCATCCAGTCACTTTTATCAAGTTGGTTTGATTCGTGTTCGGTAGTTTGATAATTTGATATGTTGGTGGACTGGTACTTGGGTGTTGTTCTTACTTGAACAACCTCCCACTTATGGTATCCCAATCTGAGGTTCCGGTAAACAGATTGAACACAAGAGATGAACTAGGGTTTGAGAGGAGATGGTGTTGTTGAAGATGTTGATGAACATTGGCCTCCCAAAGACGAGAGGGGTGTTGGTGATGATGATGGCTTCGATTTCCCCCTCGAGGAGGGAAGTTCCCCCTTCGGAATCGCTCCGCCGGAGGGCAAAAGTGCTCCTACCCAAGTTCCGCCTCGAGACGGCGGCGCTCCGTCCAGAAAGTCCTCCTCTTATTTTTTCTAGGTCAAAAGTGATTATATACCAGAAGATGGGCAGCGGAGGTGGGCCGAGGAGGGCACAACCCACCAGGGCACGCCCAGGGGAGCCTGTCGCGCCCTGGTGTCTTGTGCCCACCAGGGTGGCCCCCTCTGGTAGTTCTTTGCTCCATTATTTTTTATTAATTCCAAAAATAATCTTCGTAAAGTTTCAGCTCCATTGGAGATGTGCAGAATAGGTATCTCTGATGTGCTTTTTTTCAGGTCCAGAATTTCAGCTGCCGGTATTCTCCCTCTTTGTGTAAACCTTGCATATTATGAGAGAAAAGGCATTAGAATCACTCCCTAAAGCATTATTATTCAACAAAACATAATAAATAACAGTAGGAAATCATGATGCAAAATGGACGTATCAGTTCTAAATAAATCATATAAACTACATCAAAACCATATAAAAGTATTGTAAACATAGGTGAATATGGCATGAATACTTCATAAATTATCGATACGTTGGAGACGTATCAGCATCCCCAAGCTTAATTCCTACTCGTCCTCGAGTAGGTAAATGATAAAAGAAATAATTTATGAAGTGTGAATGCTGGCATAGTGCATAAGTTTGATCAATGATAATTTCAACCACTTTTCCTAGAATCATAACAGCTACTCTTTCTCATAAAACTCATCATGATAAAGTAGCAACCAATTCACATGTTATGGTTCAAACAATGAATTCTCTTGAAACTTAACAACCTATGTCCTTAGTCACCAAACAATTGCAATTCAACTTATTCTCAACAAAGTCTAAGTAAGAGCTCCACATACTCAATCATCATATAGTCTTCTATGATTGCTAGTACTCAAAGCATATTTTTCGAACAAATGGCATCCATCGAACACAGAGAAAGATAGGGGCTTAATGTTTCGCCTCCCAACTCATTTATCATAGAGATAATTGTCAACAATAATAAATCATGATCAAATATATTTGATTAGATATATGTGTTTGTATCTTTCCCCACCACATGATGCCTGCCAACTAATAGATTCAGGTTGCAATAACAAGTTGACTCAACATGAATAGTAAATAACATGAAAGTAAATTGATTGTCCCTTCGCAGAGGGAAGCAAGGATTTGCAAACGTGCCAGAGCTCATGGCTTAAAACAGAGATGAATATATTTTGGGTGGTGTGCCTTTCCTGTCAACGTCACGACCAAGAGTTATCAATATCTTCCATGCTAAACACATTAGCGGTGGTTACCAAGCGGTAAAAGTAAAGGTTTACTCCCCCTTCACCAACAAACACACTCCACGGCTAGCCGAATCCCCGGGTACAGTCTATACCAACAACATTCCTGGGGGAGTTTTGTTTAACTATTTGCAATTTTTATTTCGAGACTGGGAATCCCTATTACCGCCCCTCTCGTGCAAGGACGAGTGAATAAACACTCATCATGAGGATAACCCGCTTAACATGGAAGATACTGACCGCCCCCTGTCGCTCCATGAGCGGTCCAGGCAGGCAAAACATGTGTTAATTTGAAATTTTAGAGGTGGCACATGCAAATTTACTTGGAATGGCAATGAAATACCATATATAGGTAGGTATGGTGGACTCTTATGGAAGAAACTTGGCTCAAGGGTTTGGATGCACAAGTAGTATCTCTACTTAGTACAAAGTTTTGGCTAGCAAAAGGTTCTAAACAAGCACCACATGTTGGAGGATCCATAACAATATAACTTCTATGCAAATATACCCAAACATAACCATTACGTTGTCTTCCTTGTCCAACTTCAACTAATTTGCTCAAGATTGAAAATAATTAATGGTTATTCACAATCATAAAAGATATCCAAGATAATATATTTGCATGTGAAAGTTCTCTTTCTTATACTAATCATTCATGAATTGCTTGTATGACCAATATTGTGATTGTCAAACTTCAATATATATATTACTTTCTAAACCAAATGTGAACCTGCTACTAACAATATAGCACATTGATAATTTCAGATTTATGATATTTCATTCATTCTCAATTTACTCTCCGGATATAAATGAAGCACAAGAGTAAACATCAAATTACTCTCAAAAAATATAAGTGAAGATCAATGAGTAGTCAAATAATTAAGTAACTATGTGAGGACTCTCTCTAAATAAAGATTTTCAGATTTGAGTATTTTATTCAAACAGAAAACTAAATAAAAATTCATTCCAAGAATAGCACATATCATGTGGACGAATAAAAATTTAGGCTCAACATAGGCTAACCAATAGTTGACGAAGAGAGGTGGGATGCGTAGCATCCCCAAGCTTAGATTCTTGAGACTTCTTGAAATATTTACTTGGGGTTCCTTGGGCATCCCCAAGCTTGAGCTTTTGTATCTCATTCAATCCTCTCATATCCCGGTTTCACCTAAGTTTCAAAAACTTCATCCACACAAAACTCAAAAAGAACTCGTGAGATAGGTTAGTACACATAAGAACAAATCGACACTTCATGTACTGCCAAGACAAGTTGCACAATAATTTTAAAACATCATATACTGTTTACTATTGTTTCCACAATTTATATCTATCAATATAGGCTATGGAAACTATAGGATAAGTAGATAACAAAACTATTACAACAATCTGTCCAAACAGAACAGTCTGTAAAAACCTATTAAACCAGTGTACTTATCTAACTCAAACAATACTCAAAATTTAGGACATGATAAATAATTTATATGAAAATAATGTGTAAAAATTTCAGAAACTTTCCACGTTCCAATAAAATATGAAAATTCTAACACTACAGCAAAAGTTTCTGTTTTTGCACAGCACACATCAAACATGCAATTTAAGCATCCTAAAGGCAATTCTTGGTACTTTTTATTGAAAAACAAGATTATAAATAACAGCAAGCAAATAATTAACAAAATAAAATGACGATCCAAGCAAAACACATATTATGTGACGAATAAAAATATAGCTCCAAGTAAGATATACCGATAGTGTTGAAGACGAAAGAGGGGATGCCTTTCGGGTCATCCCCAAGCTTAGGCGCTTGAGTCTTCCTAGGATATTACCTTGGGGGTGCCTTGGGCATCCCCAAGCTTAGATTCTTGTCACTCCTTATTCTCTTCATATCGGTATCTCACCCAAAACTTGAAATGAATACTTCATAAATTATCGAATAAATCATATAAAGTGCATCAAAACAATATAAAAGTATTGTAAACATAGGTGAATATGGAATGAATACTTCATAAATTATCGATACATTGGAGACGTATCAAGCATCTATGGTATGTCCAGGCTCCTTTAGGTGCAATATAATTTTCATTCCGGCTTTGGGTACATGAAACTTAGAAATCTCTACTCCTAAAGGACCAGTGTGCGGTCATGATGGTAGGTTCCGTTCTGGGTTTTCTCGTCTTCCCTCCCACCTTAGTCTGTTTTTTCGTCTCACCTCTCACATTCGTCTGGTTTTTTTCGTCTGGTTTTTGTCCCTCCTCCCATCATCATACATTTAGTAATGTATTTATGTGAAAGAATCAATACAGTGATTTATTTTCTATCCATTCCTTTCTTTCAAATCAAAACTTTCCTAACGTACAAAAGATCACATATCTAACTTTCCTAACCGATCTATCTAATTAATGCAAAAGAAAGGAAAGTATATCTCTCACGATTGTATGTACCTCATTTTGTATAAAAAGGAGAGAATCTCTCCATCCCTTTCTTTCAAATCAACACTTTCCTAACGTACAAAAGATTTTACATATCTAACTTCCCTATCTGATCTATCTAATTAATGCAAAAGAAAGGAAAGTATCTCTCTCACGATTGCATGTATCTCTTTTTATAGAAAAAGGAGAGAATCTCTCCACTCCTTTCTTTCCAATCAACACTTTCCTAACGTACAAAAGATCACATATCTAACTTTCCTAACTGATCCCTCTAATTAATGCAAAAGAAAGGAAAGATCTCTCTCACGATTGCATGTATCTCTTTTTGTAGGAAAAGGAGAGAATCTCTCTGTCAATTGTGTGTATCTCTTGCTTTATTTTACTAATTGATTGTCCAAAATTTTCTATAATGTTGTGCCTTAGTCACCGTGCCAAAAATAATCTCTACTCCTAAAGTCTCAGTACCTAGGTCATCGTTCGTTTCGTCGTTCCCCCCTCCCATCGATCTTACCCTCCCACCAATTACTGATTTTTTTCTATCCCACAAAAACTGATCGATGAACCGAAACCCCCGAAAAACCCTTATGTTGAAACCTAATGTACGCCCTCCCTCATAATCTCCTCCCGCAACCGCTGCAAGCCCCTTTCCTTCCCTCCTTCCTACCTCCTCGGCTCACTTTCCTAGCGAATCTCGGAGGATATGAAATATTTGATTGTCAATTATTAGGAAGGAAATCTCGAATGGTATGATTTATATTATTGATTCACCTCCACCTACCATCGCTACTCCACTCCGGCCCCAATCCTCGACGCGTGCTGTTGGGCCACGCCGCCGCGTAACGGGTCATTCAGTTCCTATACGCCACTCCCTCCGCCCCGGCCATCTACCGCGTACGTGAGGGGCTGATGACCCACAAGTATAGGGGATCAATCGTAGTCCTTTCGATAAGTAAGAGTGTCGAACCCAACGAGGAGCAGAAGGAAATTATAAGCATTTTTCAGCAAGGTATTCTCTGCAAGTGTTGTGAGTAACAATAGTTGATAGTTTTGTAGCAAGATAATTCATAACAAGTGACAAGTAATAATAGTAACAAGTATGCAGCAAGATAGCCCCATCCCTTTTATAGCAAAGGACAGGCCTGAAAGTACTCTTATATGAAGCAAGTGTTCCCGAGGACACATGTGAATTTCTGTCTAGTCATGTTCATCATGTTGAGTTGATTCGCGTTCGCTACTTTGATAATTTGATATGTGGGTGGACCGGTGCTAAGGTGTTGTTCTTACTTGAACTAACAACCTACTTATGATTACCCCCTCTCGCAAGCATCCGCAACTATGAAAGAAGAATTAAGATAAATCTAACCATAGCATGAAACGGGTGGATCCAAATAAACCCCTTATGAAGCAACGCATAAACTGGGGTTTAAGTTTTTGTCACTCTCGCAACCCATCATCTACTTGTTACTCCACAATGACTCCCCTTAGGTCCATAACATGGTGAAGTGTCATGTAGTCGACGTTCACATGACACCACTAAGAGAAGTAACAACATACATATCATCAAAATATCGAACGAATACCAACTTCACATGATTACTTATAACAAGACTTCTGCCATGTCCTCAAGAACAATAGTAACTACCCACACCTCATCAACATGTTCAATATATGAGGTATAATAATAATGATTAAAGATCTAAACATAATATATTTCACCAAGTAATCCAACAAGCATCAACTACAAGATGTAATCAACACAACTAGTAACCCAGGTGTACCAATCTGAGGTTTTGAGACAAAGATTGAATACAAGAGATGAACTAGGGTTGGTTATGAGATGGTGTTGGTGAGGAGGTTGATGAGGATTGGTCCTCTCATGAAGGAGGAAGCATTGGTGATGACGATGGCTTCAATCTCCCCCTCCCGGGGAGGAATTCCCCCGGCAGAATCTGACTGCCGGAGGGCAAAAGTGCCTCTACCTAGGTTTCCGCCTCGAAGTGGTGGCATTCCGTCCCAAAAGGTTGCTTATATTTTTTCTAGGGTAAAACACCTCATATATGAGAAGATGGGCCTCAGGGGGCTACCAGGGGCCCCACAAGCTATAAGGGCGCCCCCTAGGGGGGCCGCACCCTGTTGGCTTGTGGCCAGCTGGTGGCCCCCCTCTAGTATATTTTTGCTCCAGAAATTCCCAAATATTCCATAAAAATTCTCCGTTAAGTTTCAGGTCATTCGGAGTCTGGTGATTTTTCTGCCTTTTCTCGGTTTTCCGATCCGGAATTCCAGTTTCCAGATATTTCCCTCTTTGTGATGTACCTTGCATATTCAGAAAGAAAAGCATAAGAATTATATGATAATTAGGAAATAATGTACAAGAATAACAGAAATATCAATAATAAATCATGATGCAATATGGACGTATCAACTTCCCCAAGCTTACACCTCGCTTGTCCTCAAGAGAATGGTGAACTCTAAAATAATGACCACATGATTTAAGAGAGAGGTGTCGATAAAAATAGAATACATACATGAGAGCATCATGGATGTTGTCATAGCACCAAGCTTTTCATCATATGACTTCTCATAAACAAGTAAAGATCCATTCACAATTATTGAAGTATGAATCATAAACTCTATTGACAACCAATAAACGATGCATTCAATCATGGAGATAATCATAATTCATCATATTCAAGAGAAGAGTCTATATAAGAGCTTTCAATTCTAGCAAGTCCACACACTCAACTATCATTTGGTCATCTATGATTGTTGACACTCATTGCATATTTTTGGATCTAATGTTTCCGTCGGACACATAGGAAGATATGGGCTTTAATTGCCTCCCAACTCTTTTACCTCAAGTATAATGTCAACAATAATGAGTCATGACTTCTTACATTTAACTGGATACATATATATCTGGATCTTTCCTCAACACATGATGCTTGCCAACTAAGAGAGTTTATAAATCGTGAGAAGGGGGAATATTAGTGACTCTTGCAAGAAAGTAAAAAACTTCTAATAAAAGATAGGCCCTTCGCAGAGGAAAGCAGAGGTTTTCATGTGCTTTTATTTGTTTATATGTGCAATCTCTTAATGCAAAGGAACATCACTTTATATTGCCCCTTGTGGTGACAAACTTTATTATGCACTCCGTCGCTTTTATTTCTTCGTCATCACAAGATTGTACAAAGCTTGTTTTACTTTTCAATAAGATATCATACATGATTATGGGAAATTTTTATTGCTTTGTGCACCGATGACAACTTATTTGAAGGATCTTATTCAATCCATAGGTAGGTATGGTGGACTCTCATGGAAAGAAACTGGGTTTAAGGGGTTATGGATGCACAAGTAGTATCTCTACTTAGTGCGGAAATTTTGGCTAGCAAAAGATCTAAAACAAGCATCACATGTTAAATGGTCCATGACTATATAGCTTCTATGCAAATGTAAACAATCATGACCATTAGGTTGTCTTCCATGTCCAACTTCAACACTTGATCATTATATAATATTTGGTGAGGGTTCGCAATCATAGATGATGTCCAAGATAGTGTATTTATGTGTGGATCCTCTCTTCTCTATCATAGTCTTGCATAGATTATCACAATGACTAATGCTACATTTGTTTATTCTCAACAACTTTTCATAGCTCATTCTTTTCTTTTTGTGTGAAGTCATTACTCCTTATGAGATAAGCACATGATCTTTCTATTTTTCTTATATCCATGCTATGATGGAGAATGCAATGAGGATAAGGCACACAAGCTCAACTAACTTTATTATATAACTCTTGTACTCGGTTACAAGGATAGATAGAACTCAAAGCAAAAGCAAATCTGAAACTTATTTCTCTAAACCACGAAATAACTAAGGATCGAACTAAGATAAAAGATGATGGAAAAAGGTGATGGTAATACGATACCGGGGCACCTCCCCCAAGCTTGGAACAAGCTAAGGGTGGTGCCCATACCCATGTACTCAAGTGTTCTTCAGTGATGGTGGTGGTGTGAGGTGATCCTCCATCTTCCAAGGCATAGGTTCCCCATCATAGAAAGAAACTCTTGTCTTCAGAATCCTGAAATCGGCAGCGAGGCTCATCCTTTTAAACCTAGATTCATACTCACAGTTTTGGGTTTGAAGTTCAAAGATTTGATCTTGGAGGTGCTTGATCCGCTCTTGAAGCTTGAAGAGAGCCTCTCCCACGCTCGTTGTATCCATCTTATTTTCACGGATGAAGTCCGTGATCATTGAGTGATTAGCACTTAGACCACGTTCAACCATTCCTTGGCACTTGAAGATCTCCTGCTTCACTACTGCAAGCCTGGCCTTCTCGCTTCCCTCCTTCTTGAGGCCTTGGACATCCCGGATGTGGAGCACCCTTCACGCATCTCAATGGCTTGAGGGTGCTTCATCACCTCCGGGAGGTAGGGGTTGATGACCTTCTCAAAGAACTTGTCTTTGGATGAGCTTGGGGAAGTCATGGCGATCTAGATCTGTCAGAAAAACAACTCGAAACAAGAACAAAGAGAAAACTTGCGATGCGGTGGTCAAAACAGATGGGAGTATATATAATGATTTTTTCTAGGTCAGAATACATGCTCGGGAAGAAATCGGAGTCTGGGAGGCACACGAGGCCCCCACAGGCCATCAGGGCGCGCCCCCAGGGGGGCGCCCTGTTGGCTTGTGCCTCCCTCGTGGGTCTCCCCGACTACTTTTTATTTTTGGAATTTTTATAAAATACCAAAACCAACATAAATTATTTTTTTGGAATTTTTGGAGTCAGTTTACTTACCGTACCACATACTTGCCCCTTTTTCAGGTTCTGGAGTATTCCGAAAGGCCTCCTTTATGTGTTCTTCCGGTGTTGTAACTTGGATGACATTAGTTTCCTCATTAATGGGTGCACCTGAAATATAATGCTTGATTCTTTGCCCATTCACCACTCTTGGGTTTTTGCCTTCGAAGTTGTTAATTTTTATGGACCAGAGCGATAGACCTCCTCGACAACATATGGGCCTTCCCATTTGGAGAGGAGCTTTCCTACAAAAAATCTAAACGAGAATTGTACAAACCACTAGGTCTCCCACATTGAATTCTCGTTTTTGGATTCTCTTATCATGCCATCTCTTAACTTTTTCTTTAAACTACTTAGCATTTTCATAGGCTTGTGTCCTCCATTCATCTAGTGAGCTAATATCAAATAACCTCTTTTCACCGGCAAGTTTAAAATCATAGTTAAGTTTTTTAATTGCCCAGTAAGCTTTATGTTCTAACTCAAGAGGTAAATGACAAGCTTTTCCATAGACCATTTTATATGGGGACATGCCCATGGGATTCTTATAAGCAGTTCTATAAGCCCATAGAGCATCATCTAGTTTTTTAGACCAATTCTTCCTAGATCTATTGACAGTCTTTTGCAAGATCAATTTTATTTCTCTGTTGCTCAACTCAACTTGACCACTAGATTTAGGAAGATAAGGTGATGAAATTCTATGGTTAACATCATATTTAGCTAGAAGTTTACAGAAAGCACCATGAATAAAATGTGAACCACCACCAGTCATTAAGTATCTAGGGACTCCAAACCTCGGAAAGATAATATCTTTAAGCATTTTAATAGAAGTGTTATGATCAACACTACTAGTTGGAATAGCTTCTACCCACTTAGTGACGTAATCAACAGCAACTAAAATATGAGTATATCCATTAGAGGAAGGAAAAGGTCCCATAAAGTTAAACCCCCAAACATCAAATGGTTCAATAGCAAGTGAATAGTTCATAGGCATTTCCTGACGTTTACCAATATTACCAACTCTTTGGCATTCATTACATGAAAGGACATACTTACGAGCATCTTTAAAAAGAGTAGGCCAATAGAAACTAGATTGTAATACCTTGTGTGCAGTTCTGTCACCGGCATGATGTCCTCCGTAGGCTTCGGAATGACACTTCCTTAGAATATGTTCTTGTTCATGCTCAGGTACACAATGCCTAATAATACCGTCTACTCCCTCTTTATAGAGATGTGGGTCATCCCATAAGTAATGTCGTAAATCATAGAAGCATTTTTTTTCTTTTGTTGATAAGTGAAACTCGAAGGGATATATTTAGCAACAATCTAATTTGCATAATCAGCATACCAAGGAGTACTATGTGAAGTATTTATAGCATCAAGTTGCTCATTAGGAAAATTATCATCAATGGGAAGTGGGTCATCAAGAACATTTTCCACCCTAGACAGATTATCTGCTACCGGATTTTCAGCTCCCTTTCTATCAATGATATGTAGATCAAACTCTTGAAGTAAGAGCACCCACCTAATTAGTCTAGGTTTAGCATCTTTCTTTTCCATACGGTATTTAATAGGAGCATGATTAGTGTGATTAGTTACTTTGGAATCAACTATGTAAGGTCTAAACTTATCATATGCAAAAACAACTGCTAAAAATTCCTTCTCAATGGTAGGATAATTTCTTTGAGTAGAGTCTAGAGTTTTACTAGCATAGTGAATAACATTCATTTCTTGTCTACTCTTTGCCCTAGAATAGCGCCAACAACATAATCACTAGCATCACGCATGATTTCAAATGGTAAGTTCTAATCAGGTGGTTGAAAAATAGGTGCAGAAATCAAAGCCTTTTTAGCACTTCAAAAGCTTCTACACAATCATCATCAAAAACAAAAGGATTATCTTTTTGAAGAAGATTAGTTAGCGGCCTAGAAATCTTTGAAAAATCTTTGATGAAACGCCTATAGAAACCAGCATGACCAAGAAAACTTCTTATACCTTTGATATCTTTTGGGCATGGCATTTTCTCAATTGTATCAACTTTAGCTTTGTCTACCTCAATACCTCGCTCAGAAATCTTATGCCCAAGCACTATCCCTTCATTCACCATAAAGTGGCACTTCTCCGAATTCAAGACAATATTAGTTTCTTCACATCTCTACAAAACTTGATCAAGGTTGCTCAAGCAATCATCAAAAGAAGTTCCGTAAACGGAAAAATCATCCATGAATACCTCAACAATCTTTTCACAAAAGTCAGAGAATATAGCAGTCATACATCTTTGAAAGGTAGCAGGTGCATTACATAAACCAAAAGGCATACGTCTATAAGCATAGGTTCCTAAAGGACAAGTAAAGGTAGTTTTCTCTTGATCTTCTTTTGACACAGGTATTTGAGAAAAACCAGAGTATCCATCCAGAAAACAAAAATGTGTGTGCTTAGATAATCTTTCTAGCATTTGATCAATAAAAGGCAAAGGATAGTGACCTTTCCTTGTAGCTTTATTTAATTTTCTGAAATCAATCACCATCCTATAACCGGTTACAATTCTTTTTGGAATGAGCTCATTTTTATCATTAGGGACTACAATTATACCACCTTTCTTAGGAACACAATGAACAAGACTTACCCATCTACTATCAGCAATAGGATAAATTATACCTGCTTCCAGAAGTTTTAATATCTCAGTTCTTACCACCTCCTTCATCTTAGGATTAAGACGGCGTTGGTGATCAACGACTAGTTTAGCCTCCGGTTCCATATTGATCTTGTGCTGACATAGAGTAGGGCTTATGCCCTTAAGATCATCGAGAGTATATCCGATAGCAGCCCTGTGCTTCTTCAGAGTTTTGAGCAATCTTCTTTCTTCATGCTCTGAAAGGTTAGCACTGATAATAACAGGATCTATCTTCTTTTCATCAAGATAAACATATTTCAAGGTACCAGGTAATGTCTTTAGCTCAAACAGGGGATCTCCTTTGGGTGGAGGAGGATCCCCTAAAATGTCAACAGGCAAATTGTGTTTGAGGATAGGTGTTTGTTTGAGAAATATGTTATCTATTTCATTTTTTTCATTCATATGCATATCATTCTCATGGTCTAGCAAATATTGTTCTAGTGGATCAGTAGGAGGCACAACAATAGAAGCAAGACCTATAATTGCATCCTTACTAGGTAATTCTTTCTCATGAGGTTGTCTATTGAACTTAGAGAAATTAAACTCATGGGGCTCATTGTCAAAGCCTACTCTAACCTTGTGTGTGACACAATTAATTTCAGCATTAACAGTGCTCAGAAAAGGTCTACCAAATATAATGGGACAAAAATTATCATGTTCTGAACCAAGTACTAAGAAGTCAGCGGGGTACTTGACCTTTCCACACAAGACTTCAACATCTCTAACAATCCCAAGTGGCGAAATAGTATCACGGTTTGCAAGTTTAATAGTGATATCAATATCTTCAATCTCAGAGGGTGCTATATCACGCATAATTTCTTTATAAAAGGTATAAGGTATAGCGCTAATGCTAGCACCCAAGTCACATAAACCATGGTAGCAATGATATCCAATTTTAACAGAGATAACTGGCATCCCGACAACTGGTTTGTTTTTGTCTAGCTTATCCTGCTCATTAAGAACTTTCTTTGCAATTCTAGCAGATTCACCACATAGATAAATAACATGCCCATCAACATTATCAGCTAGAAGATCATTAACCATAGCTACTTTAGGCTCAACATTTATTTGTTCAGAAGGTGTGGGTGTGCTATCATGACTTTTAAGAACCACAGTTGTAGCCTTAGCATGTTCCTTAATCCTAACAGGGAAAGGTGGTTTCTCAATGTAAGCAGTAGGAACTATTGGATCAACGTGGCTAACAATTATTTATTCCTTCTCAATTTTAACAGGTTCCTCTACTTTTTTTTCAATAGGGGGATGATATTTAAACCACTTATCCTTAGGGAGATCAACATGAGTAGCAAATGATTCACAGAAAGAAGCTACTATCTCACAGTCAAGACTATATTTATTGCTAAACTTATAGAAAGCTTCTGATTCCATAAAAGTTTTAACACAATCAAAATTGAGCTTTATACCTGACTCTTTACCTTTGTCGAGTTCCCAATCTTCAGAGTTGCGTTTAATTCTCTCCATAAGATCCCATTTGAATTCAATAGTCCTATTCATGAAGGAACCGGTAGAAGAAGAATTGAGTAGTGCTTGATCATCATGAGAAAGCCGAGCATAATTTTTTTCCATAATAGTTTTTTCTTGAGAACTCATGGTTGGGGCAGGTGTGCATCATAGATTTAAGCCCCCCAAGCTTGAGCAATGCTTTCTCCTTCACGAGGCTAGAAATTATATATATAGTTCCGATCACGGTGACTAGATGCATATGATAAAACTTCTGATGAAATTCCAGCTTCAAGCGATCCCAGTTCCATGATTCAATATTATCCAATTGCCTATACCACATCAATGCCTTCCCCTCGAAAGATAAAGGGAAAACTTTCTTCTTAACTTTGTCCCTAGACAAACCTGCAAGCTGAAATAATCCACAAACCTCATCGACAAATATCAAATGGTAATAAGGATGAGTCGTACCATCATATGGATTAGATAATAGTTTTTCAAGCATACCCGACGTAATCTCATAATAAATATTTCAGTAGGTTTAGTAGGTTGAGGAACAACTTCCTCCTCTTCTGCTCGGGGCAAAGATGCCCCGAACAAGACACTAAAAGGGTGACTGTTCATAGTGACAAGCAACAGTAAATTTCAACACGTATAGAAAATGTTTCCTTACCAATTTCCACTTACCAAAGGCGCTTCATTCCTGGGCAACGACGCCAGAAAAGAGTCTGGATGACCCACAAGTATAGGGGATCAATCGTAGTCCTTTCGATAAGTAAGAATGTCGAACCCAACGAGGAGTAGAAGGAAATGATATGCAGTTTTCAGCAAGGTATTCTCTGCAAGTGATGTGAGTAACAATAGTTGATAGTTTTGTAGCAAGATAATTCGTAACAAGCGACAACTAATAATAATAACAAGTATGCTGCAAGATAGCCCAATCCCTTTTATAGCAAAGGATAGGCCTGAAAGTACTCTTATATGAAGCAAGTGCTCCCGAGGACACATGTGAATTTCTGTCTAGTCATGGTCATCATGTTGAGTTGATTCACGTTCGCTACTTTGATAATTTGATATGTGGGTGGACCGGTGCTAAGGTGCTGTTCTTAATTGAACTAACAACCTACTTATGATTACCCCCTCTCGCAAGCATCCGCAACTACAAAAGAAGAATTAAGATAAATCTAACCATAACATGAAACATGTGGATCCAAATCAGCCCCTTATGAAGCAACACATAAACTGGGGTTTAAGTTTCTGTCACTCTCGCAACCCATCATCTACTTGTTACTCCACAATGACTTCCCTTAGGCCCATAACATGGTGAAGTGTCATGCAGTCGACGTTCACATGACACTACTAAGAGAAGTAACAACATACATATCATAAAAATATCAAACGAATACCAACTTCACATGATTACTTATAACAAGACTTCTCCCATGTCCTCAGGAACAATAGTAACTACTCACACCTCATCAACATGTTCAAGATCAGAGGCATAATAATAATGATTAAATATCTAAACATAATATCTTTCACCAAGTAATCCAACAAGCATCAATTACAAGAGGTAATCAACACAACTAGTAACCCACACGTACCAATCTGAGGTTTTGAGACAAAGATTGAATACAAGAGATGAACTAGGGTTTGTGATGAGATGGTGTTGGTGAAGAGGTTGATGAGGACTGGTGCTCCCACGAAGGAGGAAGCGTTGGTGATCACTATGGCTTCGATCTCCCCTCCCGGGTTGGAATTCCCCTGGCAGAATCTGACTACCGGAGGGCAAAAGTGCCTCTGCCCAGGTTTCCGCCTCGAGGCGGCGGCGTTCCATCCTAAAAGGTTGCTTATGATTTTTTCTAGGGTAAAACACCTCATATAGGAGAAGATGGGCGTCGGGGGGCCATCAGGGGCCCCACAAGTTATCAGGGCGCCCCCCCTAGGGGGGCCGCACCCTGTTGGCTTGTGGCCAGCTGGTGGCCCCCCTTCGTTATATTTTTGCTCCAGAAATTCCCAAACATTCCACAAAAAAATCTCCATTAAGTTTTAGTTCATTTGGAGTCTCGTGATTTTTCTGCCTTTTTCTCGGTTTTCCGGTCCAGAATTCCAGTTTTCCAGATATTTCCCTCTTTGTGATGTACCATGCATATTCAGAGAGAACAACATAAGAATTATATGATAATCAAGAAATAGTGGACTAGAATAACATAAATATCAATAATATATCATGATGCAAAATGGACGTATCAGGGGCGCCCATCCGAGGCATCGGTGCAGGGAGTGCAACTGGATCGGCTATGTCGTGGTGGACACCGACAAGGGAAAGCCTGCACTCGGGCGCCAAGACGTGGTCGTCGCATGGTGCGGCACGATCCAGGCTCTAGAGCTGCACATATGCTTGGTGCAACACGACTGGATATCCATCTACACCCTCGCCGACCCGGCATCCACCAAGAATGAGGACACGCCTACGATGAAGGTACTATCATGTACATGGTACACACGGTTCAGTGTTGAGCTCACTTGCAGCTACATGCTCGTGCAACCATGGGTGTCAGGTGCGGGCTGAGGTGCTTGGTGGACACGTATAAAGACCATGGATCGTTCATCTTCATAGGTTAATTCATGAACTCTATTTTAAAGGTTCACTTCTTACAGTGACAAAGTAGGTGTCACAATCTTGAACCCTCTTTTCATGTTAGGCCTTCAAGGACCCGATTTGTCTTGACTTCTGCTTTTGATCTGGTGAACCACAAGCTAACAATAATCTATTGTGTGCCTACAATTGGTTCTTTAAGAATATGCTTCCCACAACTGTTTATATGATCAACTCTGAAATAGTAACACAACAAACGACAACATACTGTAGTTTTGTAGATTTTAATCCACTCCTATATTTCCTTACAAGTCGGAGCTTCATTTTAATGTGATTAGTGTGTCGCAACTCGCCTTTCCAATCGTACAACTTTTGTAGTTATTTTCGTGTCTTACATAATGCATAGATTTTTCAGAACAAAGACAAGTGAATCTATAATCCTATTTTGCTTTACTATTTTGTTTGAGTTGACTTTGTAAATTCAACTTTTTTCCAGTATTATAAATTTGTGTCAATCACCAACTTAAACTGATATTTATCTTTGGACAGCTTGCAATTTATAATATTACAATTTTACTTTTCAGAAACCACTTTAACTAGCCTAGGGGTATTTCTATTAGTCCTCCAATATTTGTTGGAATGAGATAATACATTGTATGCAAGGTAACAGATAACTCTCCTGGAAGATCTTTGTATTTTATTTTGGAAAGATCGAGCGCCTGAACCCAGGATCGAATATGCGAGGACTAATGAGGGATTTGTGGACCTACATATTCAATTTGTGGACCAATGAGGTTTCTTCAAGTGTCTAGAGACTACAAGAAGTAAGTTTCTTATATTGTATTGGAAGTGTCTACATACTGTGTCATACTGTGTCTTACGTATAGGCGTTCATGGACACGGTCATATTATATTTCTTGACAGTCATACAGAGAGCCAGACATGCTACCTTCTCAAATCAAATGTGTTCATTCAAATGTCAAGAAATTTGTTAACTAAATTTGTCCTACAATACTCGATCGTCGTCATCGTCATTCGTAGAAGCCATTCATGCGAAAATCTTTTAGAAATCGAGCACTATATCAATTTGAAAATCAAACCTTCAATGCAATTTATGAGCTAGAAATGTAATTACATGTGCAATTAATTAGGTCCATTTAAATAGGAAATATTTTCTCACCGAATCAATTTGGCAATCGAGTCATTAATGCAATTAATTAATTAGGTAGACAATTATATATGCCTACATATAATTAGAAGTTGGGATTTTTTTCCCAATTAGTCATATAATTAATTGATTTGGCTGGCAGTTAAATAGGCATGAAGAGAATTAGATAGGTGTTTAATCATTTTTGTACTTAATTAATTAAGCAAGCGGTTAATTGTGTCGAATAATTTTGAAAGCGTTTGTGGGCAAGGACGATCAACAAGCTCTCAGCGACATGGCCTAGCACTCCTTGCCAACATGGACAATGGCCACCATGCGCTCGCGACTTGGGCGACATAGCGCTCACCAAATTGATGATGACTATGCTTTGTAGGATGTCCAGACACCGAGGATTGACGAAATGTTCGCCCATGAGGACAACAAGCTACAACATTCGCCAGGTGGTTCATGCTATAGTAGAAAGACAGAGTGTTCCAAAAAATGAAACAATAATGTTGATGTGGTGCTAGTTGGCGCCAATTAAACGGATTAACAAATAGGCTAGGAGTAGATGATGTAAGGTAGGGCGAGTAAGAGAAGAACGATAATTATCCCTTCTAGCAATGAATGGTATGTGGGATGGAGGTGAACCTTATTAGTGACTATACGAATACGTTCACATTGCCACTCACTTCCAACGTCGTTATGCGTTCGCAAAGTTAAATGGGCCTTTGAGAACGATCTCTATAGTTATTTGTTGTTGTCAATATTATGTGTTAGTTTAACTGTTGGGGAACGTTGCATGGGGAACAAAAATTTCCTACGAACACCCAAGATCTATCCATGGAGATGCATAGCTACGAGAGGGGTAGTGTGTCTACATATCCTTGTAGATCGCTAAGCGGAAGCGTGTATAACGCGGTTGGTGTAGTCATACGTCTTCACGATCCAATCGCGATCCGTCCCGATCAAACGCCGAACGGATGACACCTCGCGTTCCGCACACGTGCTGCTCAATGACGTCTCCTCCTTCTTGATCCAACAAGCGAGGGAGGAGAAGTAGATGGGATCTCAACCAGCATTACGGTGCGGTGGAGATGGTGGTGGAGCAATCCTGGCAGGGCTTCGCCAAGCGCTACCGTAGATGCGATCTGAGGAGAAAACGGAGTAACGGGAGAGAGAGGGGCACCAAGGGCTTCGTGTGTGCTCTTGGGGCGCGCACTCCCCTCTATATATAGGTGGAGGGGCGTGGGGAACAGCCCCTCCAGGCCCTAGGTCGCAGCCAAGGGGGAGAAGGTGGACTTTCCACCTCTCCCAAGCCACATGGGCCTTGAGGGACTTGTGCGCCTCGCCCAATAAGGCCAGGGCGCCTCCCCTTAGCCCATGTTGGCTCTTGGGATGTGGTGGAACCCTTGGTGGACTTCCGGACTCCTCTGGAAGTTTTCGAAACCTTCTAGAAGCTTCTCGGTACAATACCGGCAAAACCCGAATTTTTTTCGGTAGCCAAAATATGACTTCCCATATATAAATCTTTACCTATGGACCATTTTGGAGCTCCTCGTGATGTCCGGGATCTCATCCAGGACTCCGAACAATATTCGGTCACCAACGTACACATCCCAAAACTACTCTAGCGTCACCGAACATTAAGCATGCGGACCCTACGGGTTCGAGAATGATGCAGTCATGACCGAGACACTCTCCGGTCAATAACCAATAGCGGGACCTGGATGTCCATATTGGTTCCCACATATTCCACGAAGATCTTTATTGGTCGAACCACGATGTCAAGGATCCAGTTAATCCCGTATGATGTTCCCTTTGTCTATCAGTATGTTACTTGCTCGAGATTCGATCATCGTGTAACGGCCCGGGGCCGACGCTCCAGAAGATTCCCCTTTTATTCCGTTGTCGTTGTGTGTTTCGTTTGGTTGTCGCATTCATCATCGCATCATTCGCATCATCTGCATAGCATCGTCACTCGTTTTTGAAAACTTGCATCCGTTCGTAGTTGCCGGTTCTTTCCGTTCGTGTCGTCGAGCGTTTCGAGACCAACCACACGCACGCGCCCGCGACATCGTTTAAATATTGTTTTCAAAAGCGCGCATAAAACTTTCTCGGATTGGGTCGGAAGTTGGCATGCGGTCTTGTTTTATTGTAGGTAGGCCGCCTGCCAAGTTTCGTCGCAATCAGAGGTCGTTTGTTACCCCAAGGGTCAACCGTAGTAGTGCGGTCATCGGTTTATTCGTCACACGTTTTCGGTTTTCGAAAACATGTTCCGGGCCGCAAAGTTCCCCTCTCATCTCAGCCCAACCCCTCTGCACAGCCCACCTAGCCCAGCTAACCCCCCTCCGCTTCCGGACCGTCCGATCCCGATCGAACGGCCCGAAAACGGCCTCAAACCCCTAACCCTAGCGCCCCTGCTATAAATAGAAGGCCTCCCCTGCCAGATATGGCCTTCTCCCACCTCTTGCCTCGTTTTCCATGCCTGGCCAGCACCCCGCCGCCACTTGTCGCGCCGCCGCTCGCCAGCCGCCACCTGAGCCGGCGCCCCGACCAACCGGGAGCCGCCACGTCGCCCGCAAGCCTCCCACCTGCCGCCGCACAGTCCGCGGGCCCGCCAGAACCCAGATCGGGCCCTGGGAGCCCATCTGGAGCCCGACGCAGCTGGGGGTTGCCCTCCCCACCGTCTTCCTCGAGCGGAAGCTCACGTCCGAGCTTGTCGCCAGCAGCCCGACCCCGCCGTCTCCGCATGCCGTCGCAGGCCGCCGACCCCACCGGTGAGAACCCGCCGCCGCACGAACCGGACCCCCTCCCTCTCGTTTTTCCATTTCCTCCCTCACCTCATTTTTTTTGTTCTCTTCAACATGGCCATGGAGCTCCGGCCCGCAGCACCATGGACGCGCAGCCGAGCCGCCGTCCGAGCTCCGCCCGCCGCCGTTGTTGCCCGGATCTGGTTCCGGATGACCGGATCCGCCCGTTCCCGTGCTCCACGACCTCGCCGGATTGCCCCGCCGTCGCCCCGTCGACCTGCAACCGCCGCCATGGCTGCGTGCTTAGGGAGCAGGCGCTCGCCCGCCCGCAGCGACCGCATGGGCCACCGGCTCCTGCTGCTCGTGCCGGCCCACCAGCGAAGACCCAGCACCCGCCTCCTCCAGCCCGAGACCAAGGCCCAGCCGCGGACGGCCTCTGCCTCGCCTAGGCCGCCGCCCACCTCTGCGTCCAAATGGGCTCGGCCCATGGTGAGCAAGCCAGCCCCCCCCGCGTTGTTGTTTTTTTCCTGAGTAGGCCCATAGCATTTATTTATTTTTAGAGAGACCCTGATTTTAATTTGCTAATAGATAATAAACCGCTCGCCGTAATAAAACGTTTTATATATGTAATAAACTCAGAAAAATGCGTAGATTAATAATATGTCATTTTCATCCATGTCAAAATACTCACACTCGCTGTTTGCATCATTTTGCATGAATGCATTATTTCGCGTTGCGCATAATATTTAATCGTGCATATAATTTAATCCCAACAATATATTTAAAAAATGTTCATATTATCGGCATCGCATTTTCATGCATGACAAACCTGTTCATTGAAATATTTGCATTTAACTTGCATTTATAATTGCTAAAAGGGGATTAGTCCATCAACTTGCATAATTAATTGTGACATATTTCCCTACATGAACCTAGGCATATTATATATGTTTTTGGGGTAGAAAAATCCATAGAATTTAACTGTGCATTTAGTTTTGTCATTGGAGGAAGTTTGTGTGCATGTCATTTTTGCCATGATGCCCGTTTGTCTATTTTGTGGGATTTAATCCGTGCATCTTATGAAATAATTTTGAACATGAGATATGCCCTTGGACATGTGTGCTAGGCCCTAGTCATTTTGTTTGCTATACAAATGCATGTTTAGGTGTTGTTTCCTTGTTGCCAACATGCTATAAAATCTGATGTTTCGAGGGTCCAAAATATTTCTAAGTCTGGAAACCTGTTATTTTGTTGCTGTGTTGCCATGTGATTTGCTAGTGTTCTAGGGGTCATTTGTGGTTGCTCCAAAGGAGTCTTTTGTTAAGCATGTTGTAGCCTACCATTTTTTGTCAATAGTTTGCATGAATAGGTTTAGCATCATAATTATTCCTGTCGCTCAATATGTCAATCTGTTAAAACTGCTGCACATGTCTACTCTAATTTTCACTAAGTCTGAGAATCTGTTTTCTTCATATGCCATGTTGTGTTGATGGTTGCCATGAATCTGAGCATAATTTGATGTTGCTATAATGGAATGAATTGTAGTGCATCATGTCCTATACCATGCTGTAGATTTTCATGCCATAATATGCCCTGTAGCATATAGTTTTACTGCTGCCAATATGCCTTCGTGAAAATCTGCTATGCTAAAAACTGTTATTTTCACTAAGTCCTAATCTGCTATATTTTATTGCCATGTTGTGAGCTTCCTATCATGTGATCCATGCCACTTTTGAGTATGATATGTGAAGATGAAATGAAGTGTGTGTTATATGCTACTGCCCCATGCTTAGTTTGTGCAATTTAGAATATTGTAACTTGTTGTTTTTATGTGTGCAAAATGCAATCTTGCTGTTTTGGACAGATTTCAATTAAAACTTGTGTTGGTTGTTGTGGTTGAACCGTAGCTCCGTTTTGAGCATGTTGCATATGTAACTTGCTTAGATTTTCATGTAGTATCATAATATCTTGCTGCATTCATGATTTGAAATGTGTTGTGGTTGTCATTTTCATGCATTTTGCATTCATGTCATGTTCATCTTGTGAAGGTCATATCTTTTAGGCCGTAGCTCCGATTTATATGATCCATATCTGTAAATCGACTAGAATGACGAGTAGAATCACATGGTGCATTTTGTTTTGCTGTTTAACAAATATAAAACATGATTAGTTCAGATCTGGACCAATTTCGAAATTAACATATGGGGTCATTTCAGAAATACTATAAGTTGTTCCCGACCTCATTTAAGATGCCTAGATAGTGTAGTTTCATTATGCTTCACCTCTTGCCATGTGTAATAACATTTAATGTTGTCGTGTACCTAAACGAGAGTGAACTAAATATTCGAATGTGCAGTTTCGTCAATATGCAACTCGTTGCATATTGAGCTTCACTTAATGTGTAGGAAATTATTGTTGTGCTTTGTCATGTCATGCATAACATGCATCACCCTTGTTGTGCATCATATCATGCATGTGTTGTGGTGTTTATCATGTGTTGATTGTTGTTTCCGGATTGCTTCTTCTCGTTAGAGTTCCGAAAGCGTTCGGAGTGTGAGGATTCGTTCGACTACGTTGGCTCGTCTTCTTCATGGATTCGTTCTTCTTCCAAACGGGATCTCAGGCAAGATGATCATTTCCCTGGATACCATTACTATCATTGCCATGCTAGATGTCTCGTTTCTATCGCTGTCTCGCTACCTACCACTTGTATGTCAAGCCTCCCAAATTGCCATGAAAAGCCTCTAACCCTCCACTACCTAGCAAACATTGTTTGGCTATGTTACCGCTTGCTCAGCCCTTCTTAGAGTGTTGCTAGTTGCAGGTGCAATTGTTCCCATGTGCCAACATGGATATCCTTTTGTTCTATCACAATATTATTGCTATTTAATTTAATGCACATATATACTTGGTGAAGGTGGAAGGCTCGGCCTTTTGCTTGGTGTTTTGTTCCACTTTTGCCACCCTAGTTACTTGTGTACTGGTGTTATGTTCCATAAATGAGCGCTCCTAACATGCGCGGGGTTGTTATGGGGACCCCCTTGATTTTCGTTTTAGGATAAAACTTGTCTGGCAAGGCCCAACATTGGTACTACATTTGCCTAATAACTAATAAACCTGCATAGGGAGTAATTAACCCGAGGATCTTTAATCAACAACCCGGGCCAGTGCTCCTCATGAGTGTTGGTCCAAACTAGAGTCGTGTGCGGGGCCAACCCGGGGCAACTCGGGTGATGTCTATCAGGCCACTGTACGCTGCGCTCATCTGGTCGTGTCCTGAGAATGCGATACGCGGCTCCTATCGGGTTCGTCGACACGCCGGGCGGTCTTGCTGGACTTGTTTTACCTTCCTCGAACGTCTTGTGCGAGGAATTCCGAAAATACTTCGGGCTATCTCGAGGTTGCGGTTTTCCAGTGGAATTGCCTAGGAAGATCATGAGATTCGTGGTCGAGGTTATTCCCGCTGCCTGTGGTTAGTTTGTGATGGATGAGTTGGAGCACCCCTGCAGGGTTAAATCTTTCGGAAAGCCGTGCCCGTGGTTACGTGGCAACTTGGAAACTTTGTTTAACACCCGGTCATAGCAAACTTGAAGTAAACTCAAATAAAATACACCAACCGTGTGTGTAACCGTGACTGTCTCTTCTCGTGAGTCCTTATCCGGGAGAGAACACGGTGGGGTTATGTTTGACGTATGTAGGTGTTCAGGATCTCTTAGAGATCATTACTAGATCCCGTCCGTTTATTCGACAATCATCCCCCTTTATTCTTGTACTCGTAAGTTAGCCACTCAAATAAATGCTTAGACGCTTGCTGCAGCCTCACCACTTAACCATACCTCACCCATTAAGCTTTAATAGTCTTGATACCCTTGGAAATGAGATTGCTGAGTCCCCGTGGCTCACAGATTCTACAATAACAGTTGCAGGTACAGGTAATGCGATGACATGACGTGAGCGCGATGCTTTGTTTGATTTGGAGTTCTTCTTCTTCTTCATCGATCTAGGATGGGTTCCAGGCGGCAGCCTGGGATAGCAAGGATGGATGTCATTTTATCGTTTGTTTTCGTCCGTAGTCGGACCCTGCTCTTCTGTATGATGTTTGGATAATTTGTTGTATTGATGTGATATTGATGTAGCTTGTGGCGAGTGTAAGCCAATTCCATATACTCATCTCTTCTTTACATGTACTTGTAATGATATCCATTCTTGCGAAACGACGAGATGCGCTTCTATCCCTGTCGAGGCCCTCGTGCCAAAATAAGGATAGGATCGCATCTTGGGCGTGACACGTCGGTATCTCCATACCTAGTTCAATCTCGTTACCGGCAAGTCTCTTTACTCGTTCCGTATTACAAGATCCCGTAACTAACTCCTTAGTCATATTGCTTGCAAGCTTCTTGTTATGTTGTATTACCGAGAGGGCTCAGAGATACATCTCCGTCAAACAGAGTGACAAATCCCAGTCTCGATCCATGCCAACCCAACAGACACCTTCGGAGATACCTGTAGAGCACCTTTATGATCACCCAGTTACGAAGCAACATTTGATATGCACAAGGTATTCCTCCGGTGTCCGGGAGTTGCATGATCTCAGGAACAGATACTTGACATGAAGAAAGCAGTAGCAAGAAACTAAGTGATACGATCAAATGCTATGCTTACGGTTGGGTCTTGTCCATCACATCATTCTCCTAATGATTTGATCCCGTTATCAAATGACAACTCATGTATATGGTTAGGAAACCTTAACTATCTTTGATCAATGAGCTAGTCTAGTAGAGGCTCACTAGGGACATAGTATTGTTTATGCATCCACACATGTATTTGAGTTTCCAGTCAATACAATTCTAGCATGGATAATAAACAATTATCTTGAACAAGGAAATATGATAATAACCAATTTATTATTGCCTGTAGGGCATATTTACAATAGTCCCCCACTTGCACTAGAGTCAATAATCTAGTTCACATCGCCATGTGATTCACACCCAATGAGTTCTGGGGTTTGATCATGTTTTGTTTGTGAGAGAGGTTTTAGTCAACGGGTCTGCAACATTCAGATTCATGTGTACTTTGCAAATCTCTATCCCATACTATAGATCCTGCTACTACGCCCCACTTGGAGCTATTCCAAATGGCTACTCCACTATACGTATCCGGTTCATGACTCAGAGTCATCCGGATCAATGTTAAAGCTTGCATCATCGTAACCCTTTACGACGAACTCTTTATCACCTCCATAACCGAGAATCAATTCCTTAGCCTGTTTAGTCACCTAAGGATAATTTTTACCGCTGTCCAATGATCCAGTCCTAGATCACTCATGTACCCCTTTTTGCCAGACTCATAGCAAGGCGCATATCAGGTGCCAGTACACAGCATGTCATCCATTATAGAGCCTATGGCTGAGGCATAGGGGACGGCCTTTGTCCTTTCTCTTTCTTCTTCCATGGTCGAGCTTTGAGTCTTACTCAACTTCACACCGTACAATACAGGCTAGAACTCCTTCTTTGACTGATACATTTTGAACTCCTTCAAAATCTTGTCAAGGTGTGTGCTCTGTGAAAGTCTTATCAAGCGTCTTGATCTATCTCTATAGATCTTGATGCTCAATATGTAAGCAGCTTTACACGTGGCTTCCTTTGAAAAAATCCATTTCAAACAACTCTTTATGCTTTCCAGAAATTCTACATCATTTCCAATCAACAATATGTCATCCACATATACTTATCGGAAATGTTATAGAGCTCCCACTCACTTTCTTGTAAATACAAGCTTCTCCAAACTTGTATAAACCCATAAGCTTTGATCACCTCATCAAAGCAAAGATTTCAACTCCGAGATGCTTGCACCAGCCCATATATAGAACACTGGTGCTTGCATGCTTTGTCAGCATTTTTAGGATCGACAAAAACCTTCTGGTTGCATCATATACAACTCTTCCTTAAGGAAACCATTAAGGAACGTTGTTTTGACATCCATCCGCGAGATATCGTAATAAAAAATGCAGTTATTGCTAACATAATCCTGACGGACTTACGCATCGCTACGGGTGAGAAAGTCTCATCGTAGTCAACTCCTTGAACTTGTGAAAACACTTTTGCGACAAGTCGAGCTTTATAGACGGTGACATTACCGTCGGCGTCCGTCCTTTTCTTAAAGATCCATTTGTTCTGAATGGCCTTACGATCATTAGGTAAGTCCTCCAAAGTTCGTACTTTATTTTCATACATGGATCCTATCTCGGATTTCATGGCCTCTAGACATTTGTTGGAATCCAGGCCCACCATCGTTTCCTCATAGTTCGTAGGTTCACCGTTGTCTAACAACATGGCCTCCGAGATAGGATTACCATACCACTCAGGGGTATTACGAATCCTTGTCGACCTACGAATTCGGTAGTAACTTGATCCGAAGTTTCATGATCACTATCATTAGCTTCCTCTTCAACCGGTGTAGGCATCACAAAAACATCTTTCTGTGTTGCGGAACTCTCCGATTGAAGTGAAGGTTCGATAACCTCATCAAGTTCTACCTTCCTCCCACTCACTTCTTTCGAGAGAAACTCCTTCTCTACAAAGGATCAATTCCTGGCAACAAAGACCTTGCCTTTGGATCTGAGATAAATGGTATACCCAATTGTTTCCTTAGGGTATCCTATGAAGACACACTTCTCCGCTTTGGGTTCGAGCTTATCAGGATGAAGCCTCTTGACATAAGCATCGTCGCCCCAAACTTTTAAGAAATGACAGCTTAGGTTTCTTGCCAATCCATAATTCATACGGTGTCGTCTCAACGGATTTAGATGGTGCCCTGTTTAAAGTGAATGCAGCTGTCTCTAATGCACAACCCCAAAACAACAATGGCAAATCAGTAAGAGACATCATAGATCACACCACATCCAATAGAGTACGATTACGACGTTCGGACACACGATTACACTGTGGTGTTCCAGGTGGCATGAGTTATGAAACAATTTTCACACTATCTTATGTATACCAAACTCGTAACTCGAATATTCACCTCCACGATCACATCATAGATATTTTATCCTCTTGTCACGATGATCTTCAACTTCACTCTGAAATTTTCTTGAACTATTCAATAGTTTCAGACTTGTATTTCATTAAGTAAATATCTCAATATCTCCTCAAGTCACCCGTGAAGTTAAGAAAATAACAATATCCACCGCAAGCTGCAACACTCATTGGACCGCATACATCAGCATGTATCATTTCCAATAAGTCACTTGCCGCTCCATGGTATCGAAAAACAGGGTCTTAGTCATCTTGCCCATGAGGCATGGTCCGCATGTCTCAATCTATTCGAAATCGAGTGAGTCCAAATGTCCATCAGCATGGAGTTTCTTTATGCGCTTTACACCAATATGACCTTAGTGGCAGTGCCACAAGTATGTGGTACTATCATTATTAACTTTGCATCTTTTGGCATCAATATTATGAATATGCGTATCACTACGATCGAGATTCAATAAACTATTCACATTAGGTGCATGACCATAGAAGGTATTATTCATGTAAACAGAATAACCATTTTTCTCTGACTTAAATGAATAACCATATCGCAATAAAAATGATCTAACCATGTTCATGCTAAACACATACACCAAATAATATTTGTTTAGGTTCAACACTAATCCCGAAGGTAGAGGGAGCGTGTGATGGTGATCACATGAACCTTGGAAACACTTCCAACACACATCGTCACCTCTCCCATAGCTAGTCTTCGTTTATTCTGCAGCTTTTGTTTCAAGTTACCAACATTAGCAACTGAACCGGTATCTAATACCCAGGTGCTACTACGAGTACTAGTAAGGTACACATCAATAACATGTATATCAAATATACTTTTGTTGACGTTGCCAGCCTTCTTATCAGCCAAGTACTTTGGGGCAGTTCCGCTTCCAGTGACCGTTCCCCTTACATTAGAAGCACTTAGTCTCGGGTTTGGGTCCAACCTTGGGTTTCTTCACTAGAGCGGCAACTGGCTTGCCATTCTTGAAGTTTCCCTTCTTTCCCTTGCCCTTCTTGAAACTAGTGGTCCTGTTAACCATCAACACTTGATGCTCCTTCAATTTCTACCACCGCGGCCATAAGCACCGCGAATAGCTCATGGATCATCATATCCATCCCTTGCATGTTATAGTTCATCACAAAGCTCTAGTAGCCCGGTGACAATGACTGGAGAACTCTGTCAATCACTATCTTATCTGGAAGATTAACTCCCACTTGATTCAAGCGATTGTAGCACCCAGACATTCTGAGCGCATGCTCACTGACTGAGCTATTCTCGTCCATCTTCTAGGCAAAGATCTTGTCAGGGTTCTCATACCTCTAAACAAGGGCATGATCATGAAATACCAATTTCAGCTCTTGGAACATCTCATATGCTCCGTGATGTCCAAAACTCCTTTGGAGTCCTGATTCTAAGCTGTATAGCATGGCGCACTGAACTATCGAGTAGTTATCAAAACGTGTATGTCAGACATTCACAACATCCACAGATGACGCTGGAGGGGTTGGCACACCAAGCGGTGCATCAAGGACATAAGCCTTCTGTGCAACAGTGAGGACCATCCTTAGATTACGGACCCAGTCCGCATAATTGCTTACACTATTTTTCAACTTAGTCTTTCTCTAGGAACGTATTAAAAATAGGGGAGCTACAACGTGAGCTATTGATCTACAACCTAATTTGCAAAGACACTTTAGACTATGTTCATGGTAACGAGTTCAACTAATCAAATTACTTATGTACTCCCACTCAAATCAACATCCCTCAGGTTGTCTGAGTGTAACATGATCCAAATCAACCAACCCAAGTCCGATCATCATGTGAGATGAGGTGGTTTTAATGGTGAACATCTCCATGTTGATCATATCTACTATATGACTCATGTTCGACCTTTCAGTCTCCGTGTTTCGAGGCCATGTCTGTACATGCTAGGCTCGTCAAGTTTAACCCAAGTATTCTGCATGTGCAAAACTGGCTTACACCCGTTGTATGCGAACGAAGAGTCTATCACACCCGATCATCACGAGGTGCTTTGAAACGACGAACTTTCGCAACGTTCCATACTCGGGAAGAACACAATTTATCTTGAAACTTTAGTGAGGGATCCTTTTATAATGCTACCGTGGTCCTAAGCAAATTAAGATGCATAAAAGGATAAACATCACATGCAAATCATATAAGTGACATGATATGGCCATCATCTTCTTGTGCTTTTGATCTCCATCTCCAAAGCACTGACATGATCTCCATCGTCACCGGCATGACACCATGATCTCCATTATCGTGTCGTCATGTGGTTGCCGCGCCAACTATTGCTTCTACGACTATTGCTAACTCATAGCGATAAAGTAAAGCAAATGTCACAAATAAATTAAATACAACCCTATGTCTCCTGCCGGTTGCCGTACTCATCGACAGGCAAGTCATGATAACTATACAAAACATGATCATCTCATACATCACATATATCAAATCACGTCTTGGCCATATCATATCACAACATACCCTGCAAAAACAAGTTAGATGTCCTCTATTTTATTGTTGCATGTTTTACGTGGCTGCTATGGGCAACTAGCAAGAACCGTTCTTACCTACGCAAAGCCACAACGGTGATAATCAAGTTGCCTTTTAACCTTCTACAAGACCCACCTCTGTCAAATCTGTTTCAACTAAAGTGGGAGATATAGACACCCGCCAACCACCTTTATGCAACTAAGTTACATGTCAGTCGGTGGAACCGGTCTCTTGTGCGAGGACAAGTAAGGTTGGTCCGAGCCGCTTCATCCTGCAATACCGCCGAATCAAGATAAGACTAAGGAGGTAAGAAAACATCAACGCCCACGGACTCTTTTGTGTTCTACTCGTGCATATCATCTACGCATAGACCTAGCTCATGATGCCACTGTTGGGGAACGTTGCATGGGAAACAAAAAAATTCCTACGAACACCCAAGATTGCCAAGCGGAAGCGTGTATAGCACGGTTGGTATTGTCATATGTCTTCACAATCCAATCGCGATCCGTCTCGATCAAGCGCCGAATGGACGACACCTTCGCGTTTCGCACACGTGCAGCTCGATGACGTCTCCTCCTTCTTGATCCAGCAAGCGAGGAGAAGAAGTAGATGGGATCTCAACCAGCATGACAGCATGGTGGAGATGGTGGTGGAGCAATCCCGTCAGGGCTTCGCCAAGCACTATCGTAGATGCGACCTGAGGAGAAAACAGAGTAACGGGAGAGAGGGGCGCCAAGGGCTTTGTGTGTGCTCTTGGGGCGCCCCTCCCCTCTATATATAGGTGGAGGGGCATGGGGAAGAGCCCCTCTAGGCCCTAGGTCGCAGTCAAGGGGAAGAAGGTGGAATCCTAGTCCTCCTCCTTCCCTTCCATACAAAGGTGGACTTTCCACCTCTCCCAAGCCACATGGGCCTTGAGGGACTTGTGCGCCTGGCCTGATACGTCTCCAACGTATCTATAATTTATGAAGTATTCATGCCATGTTTACAATAATTTTATATGATTTTGGTATGATTTTATTAGAACTAACCCGGACTGACGCTGTTTTCAGCAGAACTACCATGGTGTCGTTTTTTGTGCAGAAATAAAAGTTCTCGGAATGGGCTGAAAATTTACGGAGAATATTTTTGGAAAATATAAAAAATACTGGAGCAAAAATATACTGGAGAGGAGTCCCGAGGCATCCACAAGCCTAGGGGGCGCCCCCCCTAGGGCGCGCCCCCTGGCTTGTGGGCCCCTCGGGAGTCCCCCTGACTTGATTCCAACGCCAAGTATTCCTATAAATACCAAAACCCCCAGAAAGAAACCTAGATCGGGAGGTCCGCCGCTGCAAGCCTCTGTAGCCACGAAAAACCAATCGGGAGCCCGTTCCGGCACCCTGCCGGAGGGGGAAACCATCGCCGGAGGCCATCTTCATCATCCCGGCGGTCTCCATGACGAGGAGGGAGTAGTTCACCCTCGGGGCTGAGGGTATGTACCAGTAGCTATGTGTTTGATCTCTCTCTCTCTCTCGTGTTCTTGAGATGACACGATCTTGATGTACCGCGAGCTTTATTAATATAGATGAATCATATGGAGCTTTCCCCTCTCTATCTTCTTGTGATGAATTGAGTTTTCCCTTTGAACTTTTCTTATCGGATTGAGTCTTTAAAGTATTTGAGAACACTTGATGTATGTCTTGCGATGGGATATCCGTGGTGACAATAGGATGTTCTATTGATCCACTTGATGTATGTTTTGGTGATCAACTTGCGGGTTCCGTGACCTTGGGAATCTATGCATAGGGGTTGGCACACATTTTCGTCTTGACTCTCCGGTAGAAACTTTGGGGCACTCTTTGAAGTTCTTTGTGTTGGATTGAACATGATGAATCTGAAATTGTGTGATGCATATCGTATAATCAATCCCATGGGTACTCGTGGTGACATTGGAGTATCTAGGTGACATTAGGGTTTTGGTTGATGAGTATCTTAAGGTGTTATTTTAGTACGAACTCTAGGGCTGTTGTGACACTTATAGGGCTAGGTCATAAGATTGATCGGAAAATATAACTTTGAGGTGGTTTCGTACCCTACAATAATTTCTTCATTTGTTCTCCGCTATTTGTGACTTTGGAGCGAACTCTTTGTCGCACGTGAGGGATTTACATATGATTCAACTATGTTAGTATTGTTGAGAGAACTTGCAGTAGTGAAAGTATGAACCCTAGGCCTTGTTTCTAAGCATTGCAATACCGTTTGTGCTCACTTTTATCATTAGTTACCTTGCTATTTTTATATTTTCAGATTACAAAAACCTATATCTACCATCCATGTTACACTTGTATCACCATCTCTTCGCCGAACTAGTGCACCTATACAATTTACCATTGTATTGGGTGTGTTGGGGACACAAGAGACTCTTTGTTATTTGGTTGCAGGGTTGTTTAAGAGAGACCATCTTCATCCTACGCCTCCCACGGATTGATAAACCTTAGGTCATCCACTTGAGAGAAATTTGCTACTGTCCTACAAAACTCTGCGCTTGGAGGCCCAACACGAGTCTACAAGAAGAAGGTTGTGTAGTAGACATCAAGCTCTTTTCTGGCGCCGTTGCCGGGGAGGTGAGTGCTTGAAGGTATATCTTTAGATCTTGCAATTAAATATTTTAGTTTCTTGTTTTTCACTAGTTTGGTTTATAAGAGAAAACTACAAAAAAATGGAGTTTAGGTTGCATCATTTGTTTCTTCTATATAATGTCTTTCGTGAAAATAAGGATTCAGAAAATTGTGCTCAATTGGTAGAGGAAGAAACTATGAAAGTACTCAATGAGAATTCCTTGAATGATGAGCATTATTGCAATGTTGCTAGTGTGAATTCTCTGAATATCCATGATACTAATGATATGCAAAGCCACAAGCTTGGGGATGCTATGTTTGATGAAGATGATATTTTTAGTCCCCCAAGTTTTGATGAGAAAATTTATTATGATGATGGCATGCCTCCTATCTATGATGATTATGATGATGACATGTATGCTATAAAGAGTGATAGTAACCATGAAACTTGTCATCGTGATTTTAATATTGAATGTGGTTATGTCCATCAAGTGTCTTATGATAGTTATTTTGTTGAGTTTGCTCCCACTACTATGAATGGGAAGAAATATGCTTATGTGGAGAGTAATGAAAATTCTATGCTTGTGCATCATGAAAAGAATGATTTATGTGATAGTTATATTGTGAAATTCCTTCATGACGCTACTGAAAATAATTATGAGAGAGGATCTTATGCTTCTACTTATTGCAATAATATCAAGTTTCCCCTCTATGTGTTGAAAGTTTTGAAGTCATGCTTGTTTTGCCTTCCTATGCTAGTTGATTCTTGCTCCCATAAATTGTTTTCACACAAAATCCCTATGCATAGGAAGTGGGTTAGACTTAAATGTGCTTGTCATGAGATTCATGATGCTCTTTTGCATGTTTCAATTATTATTCCTATGTGAGCATCATTGAAATCATCATGCCTAGCTAAAAGGCTTTAAAGAAAAGCGCTTGTTGGGAGACAACCCAACATTTTTACCTTCTGTTTTTGTGTGTTCACATGATTAACCTACTGTAGTAATGATGTTTTGTGCCTTTTATTTCAATAAAGTGCCAAATAAAACCTTTGGGATGACTCACAAGATGAGTAGAATTGATGCTGAACCAAAACAGAAACTTTTGACTCCAGTACAGGAAGTTTCCATTTTTACTGGAGCGTGATAATGATCTGAAATTTTTACACAGTCTTAATATACAAATTATTCAGGTTGTCCTAATTTTTCAGAATTTTTAGAGACAGGGAAGTATGGTTACGCTACAGATCTTCACAGACTGTTCTGTTTTTGACAGATCCTGTTTTGCGTGCATAGTTTACTTGTTTTAGTGTTTCTATATCTTATATTGAGTGATATAAATTATGGAAATGATATAATACAGTAGGTATCATGTGGGAACAATTATGAATCTTGTCTTGACAGTACCTAAGTGAATGATTTATCTTTATTATACTAACCCTTCTCACGAGTTCCGTTAAGTTTTATGTGATTGAAGTTTTCAAGTTTTGGGTGAGACACCGATATGAGGAGAATAAGGAGTAATAATAACCTAAGCTTGGGGATGCCCAAGGCACCCCCAAGGTAATATCGAAGGAAGACTCAAGCGCCTAAGCTTGGGGATGCCCCGGAAGGCATCCCCTCTTTCGTCTTCAACATTATCGGTATATCTTACTTAGAGCTATATTTTTATTCGTCACATAATATGAGTTTTGCTTGGAGCGTCATTTTATTTTGTTGTTCTATGTTAGGTGTCATTTATAATATTGTTTTTCAATAAAAATTTCCATGAATTGCCTTAGGATGCTTGCATTGCATGTTTGATGTGTGCTGTGTAAAAACAGAAACTTTTGCTGTAGTGTTTGAATTTTCATATTTTACTGCGACATGGAACGTTTCTGAAATTTTTACACAGTATTATCATATAAATATTTAGCATGTCCTAAATTTTCATAATTTTTTGAGTTACAGAAGTACACTGCTTTAATAAATTGCTACAGACTGTTCTGATTAGACAGATTGCTGTCATCGTTTTGTTATCTACTTATCCTATAGTTTCCATAGTATATATTGGTAGATATAAATTGTGGAAACGGTAGTAAACAGTAGGTGATATTTGAAAATTATTATGCAACTTGTCTTTGCAGTACATAAAGAGTTGATTTATTATTATGTGTACTAACCTATCTCACGAGTTCTTTTCGAGTTTTGTGTGGATGAAGTTTTTGAGAATATGTGAAACCATGATATGAGAGGATTGAACGAGATACAAAAGCTCAAGCTTGGGGATGCCCAAGTCACCCCAAGTAAATATTTCAAGAAGTCTCAAGCATCTAAGCTTGGGGATGCTACGCATCCCACCTTTCTTCATCAACAATTATCGGTCAGCCTATGTTGAGCCTAAATTTTTATTCGTTCACATGATGCGTGCTATTCTTGGAGTGCTATTTTTCTTTTGCTTGCTGTTTAATATAATACTTAAGATCTGAAATTCTTAGATGAGAGAGTCTTCACATAGTTATTTAATTGTTGGCTACTCATTGATCTTCACTGATATCTTTTTGGAGTAGTTTGTCATTCACTCTCGTGCTTCACTTATATCCTATGAGTAAATGGTTGAATGAATTGAATATCATAAATCTGAAATTAAATATGCTTCATATACTTATCCCATGGGGAGTAATGATTTCACACATAATAAGTATAGGTGGTAAAATTTATTGAAAGTTAGCAAACACCGCATTGGTCACTTGAACAATTCATGAAAGAATATTGAAGGAAGAGAGATTCCACATAGTGTGGGGGCGGACGGCAACGGGCTGGGGACATTTGGCTTCTTTGCCGATGGTGGCCGTCGGCATAGCGGGGGGCGGACGGCAAAGGGCTAGGCTGGGCCGTCGGGGGCAGACGGCAAAGGGCTGGGCGGGGGGCAATGGGCTGGGTGGGGGCCGTTAGGGGCAGACGGCAAAGAAATGTGTGGGCCATCCGGGGCAGACGGCAAAGGGCTAGGGGGGGGCGTTAGCCACCTAACGGTGCTACCGTTAGTACTATGCCGTCTGCCGTCTTTGCCGTCTGTAGGCTGACGGCAAAAAAACTTTGCCGTCCGCTGTGCCAATGCAGATGGCAAAGAACCCCTTTGCCGGAGTTTATTCGGCCCATAATTTTGCCATCCGCTGGCCGACGGCAAAGGCCTTTGCCGTCCGTGGTTGTGCCTTTGCCGTCTGCCATGGCAGACGGCAAAGAGCCTGATTCCTGTAGTGAAATATACTATCTTGGACATCTTCTATGATTGTGAGCTCATTAATTATTTTCAAACTCGAGCAAATTAGTTAAAATTGGACAAGGAAGACAACTTAATGAGTTATTTTTGGGTATATTTGTATAGAAGTTATATTGTTATGGATCCTCCAACATGTGGTGCTTGCTTCCACCTCATACTAGCCAAAACTTTCGCCCCAAGTAGAAATACTACTTGTGCATCCAAACACCCTTAAACCAGTTTTGCCATGAGAGTCCACTATACCTACCAATGGATTGAGTAAGATCCTTCAAGTAAGTTGTCATCGGTGCAAAAAGCAATAAAAATTGCTCCTAAATATGTATGATCTTTTATTGTAAGGGAAAATAAGCGTTGTACGAACTTGTGATGGTAAAGAAATAAAAGCGACGGACTGCATAATAAAGGTTGCTATCAAAAAGGGCAATACAACGTGACGTTCCTTTGCATTAAGGGTTTGCACATCCAAAAACAAAAAGCGCATGACAACCTCTGCTTCCCTCTGCGAAGGGCCTATCTTTTACTTTCTAGTACTTACCTTTATGCAAGAGTCATGGTGATCTTCACCACTTCCTATATTTTGCCTTTTTCTCTTGGCAAGCGTCATGTGTTGGGGAATGATCTCATGCTCACTCACATCCAACTGGATATATGTGCCTAGATCTTTCCTCACCACATGATGCTTGCAAAAAGAAAAAGTAAAAAGGAATACGGAAGAATACTTTGACTCTTGCATAAAAGTAAATACATAAAAGTAAAAGATACGCCCTTCGCAGAGGGAAGCAGAGGTTGTCATGTGCTTTTTGGTTTGTATGACAAATCCCTTAATGCAAAAGAATGTCACGTTATATTGCCCCCTATGATAGCAACCTTTATTATGCAGTCCGTCTCTTTTATTACTTTTCCATCATAAGTTCGTACAACGCTCAATTTTCTCTTACACTAATTGATCAAACACATTTAGAAGCAATTTTTATTGCCTTAGTGCACCTATGACAACTTACTTGAAGGATCTTACTCAATCCATAGGTAGGTATGCTGGACTCTCAAAACATGAATTTGGGTTTTGGGTTTTTGGATGCACAAGTAGTATCTCTACTTAATGCAGAATTTTTGGCTAGCAAAGATATTGAGCAAGCACCACATGTTGAAGATCCATGACAATATAACTTCTATGTGAATATGAACAAACATAAATCATTACGTTGTCTTCCTTGTCCAACATCAACAATTTTGCATATAGTATTTAATGGGGGCTCACAATCATAAAAGATGTCCAAGATAGTGTATTTGCATGTGAATCTCCCCTTCCCTTATTAATTCTTTCATGAATTGCATCATTGACCAATGCTATGTTTGTCAATCTCCAATAAATTTTACCACTTATACTTTTCCTTATGTGCTGTCCTTACTTACCATAAGATTAGCATATGATCCTTTTCATTATTTATTTTTATTTTAATTGCAACAAGAAGGTAAAAAGAAGCAAAAGCCCAACCTAAACTTTATTATATAACTCTCACTCGATTACATAGATAGATAGATCACGAAACTAGCACTCGAAAATAGATCATACTAAACTTTTATTCAACTAAATCACGAAAGAGCTAAGGATCGAACTAAAATAGGTAAAGGTACATAAAAGTGAAGGTGATATGATACCGGGGAACCTCCCCCAAGCTTGGCTCAAGCCAAGGGCAGTGCCCATACCCGTGTACTCAAGTCTCCTTTGGTGGTGAAGATGATGAAGGTGGTGGTGATGAAGTGGTAGGTTTGTCCTCCGGCTTCCAAGGCAAGGTCTCACCATCAAAAGCTGACGTAGGAGTACCGCGAGTCCTTCAACTGGCAGCTAAACTCATACCTTTAAATCTTGCTTCGTGCTCAAAAACTTGGTTTTGAAGATCATAGATTTGACTTTGCAGAAAATTGATTTGCTCCTTGAAGGTAGAGACGATGTCCTTCATGGACATGCCATCCACCATGTGATCACAGGTGAATTCTGTGATCATAGAGTGATTGGCACTAAGTCCACGCTCCACCATCCCTTGGCACATGAAGATATCTTGTTCCACCGCCTCGAGCCTAGCCTCCATGCTTCCCGCCCTCTTGGGCCCTTGAACATCTCGGATGTGGAGCACCCCCTCACGCATATCAATGTCTTGAGGGTGCTTCATCACCTTCGACAAGTATGGGTTGATGACCTTCTCGAAGAACTTGTCCTTGGAGGAGCATGGTGGAGCCATGGAGATCTAGATCTGATGGGAAAACAACACGAAACAAGAACATAGAATTTTCTGCGATGCGGTGGTCAAAACAATCGGGGGTATATATAACGTATTTTTTATCTTGGGAAGCAAGAATATGGAAGGAAAACAGAGTCAGGAAGGTGTCTGCGTGTATCGTGCTCACCTCGGTTGCTTTCCTATTTATGTCTTATTTTCCTCATTTTTGTAATATTCCAAAACTAACAGAAAATATTTTTGCGGATTTTTTGGAGTCCGTTTACTTACCGTATCACGTACCTCCTCTTTTTTAGAATTCTGGAGTGTTCCGGAAGGTTTCTTTTATGTGTTCCTCCGGTGTCATGGTTTGAATAACATTGCTTTCAATATTAATAGGCGTACCTGAGATATAGTGTTTAATTCTCTGTCCATTGACCACCTTCGGGTTAGTACCTTCGGTATTATTAATCTTGATAGCTCCAGAACGATAAACTTCTTCGATAATATATGGTCCTTCCCATTTGGAAAGAAGCTTTCCTGTAAAAAATCTAAAACGAGAGTTGTACAAAAGAACATATTCTCCAACATTGAATTCCCGCTTTTGGATTCTTTTGTCATGCCATCTTTTAACTTTTTCTTTGAATAGTTTGGCATTTTCATAAGCTTGGGTTCTCCATTCATCTAGTGAGATAATATCAAATAACCTCTTCTCACCAGCAAGTTTGAAATCATAATTGAGTTCTTTAATTGCCCAAAATGCTTTATGTTCTAACTCTAGAGGCAAATGACAACTTTTCCATATACCATTTTGTATGGTGACATACCCATGGGATTTTTATAAGGTGTTCTATAGGCCCAAAGTGCATCATCTAGTTTCTTAGACCAATTCTTTCGAGACCTATTGACAGTTTTTTGTAATATTATTTTTATTTCTCAATTGCTAAGCTCAACTTGACCACTAGATTGAGGATGATTGGGTGATGCAATTCTATGGTTAACATCATATTTAGCAAGCATCTTACGGAAAGCACCATGGATAAAGTGTGAACCACCATCAGTCATTAAATATCTAGGGACTCCAAACCTCGGGAAAATAACATCTTTAAGCATTTTAATGGAGGTGTTATGATTAGCACTACTAGTTGGAATAGCTTCTACCCACTTAGTAACGTAATCAACAACAACCAAAATATGAGTATACCCATTAGAGGAAGGAAAAGGTCCCATATAATCAAAACCCCAAACATCAAATGGTTCAACAACAAGTGAATAATTCATAGGCATTTCCTGACGCTTACCGATATTACCAATTCTTTGTCATTCATCACAAGACAAGACAAACTTACGGGCATCCTTGAAGAGAGTAGGCCAATAAAAACTAGATTGCAATACCTTGTGAGCAGTTCTATCTCCCGCATGATGTCCTCCATAAGCTTCGGAATGACATTTCCGTAGGATTTGTTCCTGTTCATGCTCAGGTACACAACATCTAATAATACCATCTACCCCTTCTTTATAAAGATGTGGGTTATCCCAAAAGTAATGTCGTAAATAATAGAAGATTTTTTTCTTTTGTTGGTATGTGAAACTAGGTGGTATATATTTAGCACCAATGTAGTTAGCATAATAAAAATACCAAGGAGTGTTTTGAGAAACATTTATTGCAGCTAATTGTTCATCAGGAAAACTATCATCAATAGGTAGTGGGTCATCAAGAATATTTTCTAATCTAGACAAGTTATCAGCTACAGGGTTCTCAGTTCCCTTCCTATCAGTGATATGTAAATCAAATAATTGAAGCAAGAGAACCCACCTAATGAGTCTAGGTTTAGCATCTTTCTTTTCCGTAAGATATTTTATAGCAGCATGATCGGTGTGAACAATAACTTTGAAATCAACAATGTAAGATCTAAATTTATCACAAGCAAACACAACTGCTAAAAATTCTTTTTCAGTAGTAGCATAATTTCTTTGAGCACTGTCTAGAGTTTTGCTAGCATAATGGATACCATTTAATTTATTATCAACTCTTTGTCCTACAATAGTACCAACAGCATAACCACTAGCATCACACATAATTTCAAAAGGCAAGTTCCAATCAGGTGGTTGAACAATAGGTGCAGAAGTTAAGGCTTTCTTGAGTGTTTCAAAGGCTTCTACACAATCATCATCAAAAACAAATGGAATATCCTTTTGTAAAAGATTAGTAAGAGGCCTAGAAATTTCAGAGAAGTCTTTAATAAACCTCCTATAGAAACCAGCATGATCAAGGAAACTCCGAATACCTTTAATATATTTAGGACATGGCATTTTCTCAATTGCATCAACTTTAGCTTTATCCACCTCAATACCTTGTTCAGATATTTTATGCCCCAAGACAATACCTTCATTAACCATAAAGTGGCACTTCTCCCCATTTTTCACAATCTTTTCACAAAAATCAAAGAATATAGCAGTCATACATCTTTGAAAGGTATCAGGTGCATTACATAAACCAAAAGGCATACGTCTATAAGCATAGGTTCCAAAAGGACAAGTAAAGGTGGTTTTCTCTTAATCAGATTGTGATACAGGTATTTGAGAGAAACCATAATATCCATCTAGAAAACAAAGGTGTGTGTGATTAGATAATCTTTCTAGCATTTGATCAATGAATGGCAAAGGGTAATGATCTTTTCTAGTAGCTTTATTTAATTTTCTAAAATCGGTTACCATTATATAGCCAGTGACAATTCTCTGTGGGATGAGTTCATTTTTATCATTAGGAACAACAGTAATACCTCCCTTCTTAGGGACACAATGAACGGGACTTACCCATCTACTATCAGCTATGGGATAGATTATACATGCTTCAAGAAGCTTTAATATTTCAGTTCTTACCACTTCTTTCATCTTAGGATTCAATCGTCGTTGATGATCAACAACAGGTTTAGCATCAGGTTCCATATTAATCTTGTGCTGACATAGAGTGGGACTAATGCCCTTAAGATCATCAAGAGTATATCCAATAGCAGCCCGGTGCTTCCTCAGAATTTTTAATAATCTTTCTTCTTCATGTTCGGAAAGGTTAGCACTAATAATAACAGGATATATCCTTTTCTCATCAAGATAAGCATATTTCAAAGTGTCAGGCAATTGTTTTAATTCAAACACAGGATCACCTTTAGGTGGAGGAGGACCTCCTAGAGTTTCAATAGGCAAATTGTGTTTTAGGAGTGGTTGTTGTTCAAAGAAAATTTTATCTATTTCATTTCTTTCATGCAAGTGCATATCATTTTCATGGTCTAGCAAATATTGCTCTAGTGGATCAGTAGGAGGTATGACAATAGAAGCAAGACCAATTATTTCATCCTTACTAGATAATTATTTATCATGAGGTTGTCTACTAAACTTGAAAAAATTAAATTCATGCGACACATCACCAAAACTAACACCGACAATTTGTTTTTCACAATCTATCTTAGCATTGACGGTATTCAAGAAAGGTCTACCAAAGATAATGGGACAAAAGTCATCTTGTGGGGAACCAAGAAATAGAAAATCAATAGGATATTTTATTTTCCCACACAAGACTTCAACATCTCTAACAATCCCAAGTGGTGTGATAGTGTCTCTATAAGCAAGTTTAATAGTAACATCTATGTCTTCTATTTCAGCAGGTGCTATATCATTCATAATTTCTTGGTATAATGTAAAAGGAATAGCACTCACACTAGGACCCAAATCACATAAACCATGATAGCAATGATCTCCTATTTTAACTGAGACAACATGCATGCCTACTACGGGTCTATATTTATCTTTTCATTAGGTTTGGCAATTCTAGCAGCTTCAACGCAGAAGTAAATAAAATCCCCATCAATATTTTCTACCAAGAGATCTTTAACCATAGCAACACTAGGTTCTACTTTAATTTGTTCAGAGGGCTTAGGTGCTTTAATATTACTTTTGCGAACCACAGTTGATACCCTAGCATGTTCCTTTATCCTAACAGGGAAAGGCGGTTTTTCAATATAAGAGTAGGCACAGCTGGATCAACATTGTAAATGATAGTATCATCTTTAGCTATGACCGGTTCTTTAATTTCTTCTTTAATAGGGGGATGATATTTAAACCACTTCTCCTTAGGGAGATCAACATGTGATTCACAGAAAGAGGCTACTATCTCAGAGTCAAGTCCATATTTAGTGCTAAACTTGGTAAAAGCATCGGTATTCATAAAAGATTTAACACAATCAAACTTAAGCTTAATACCTAACTCATTACCTTCGTCGAGTTCCCAATCTTCAGAGTTGCATTTAATTCTTTCCAAGAGATCCCACTTGAATTCAATAGTCTTCTTCATAAAAGAACCAGTACAAGAAGTATCGAGCATGGTCTGATCATTAAGAGAAAGCCGAGCATAAAAATTCTGAATAATAATTTCTCTCGGGAGCTCATGATTGGGGCATGAATATAACATTGACTTAAGCCTCCCCCAAGCTAGAGCGATGCTTTCTCCTTCACGAGGCCAAAAATTATATATATATATATATATATATATATATATATATATATATAATTCCGATCACGATGAACTAGATGCATAGGATAAAACTTTTGGTGGAATTCTAATTTCAATCGATTCCAGTTCCATGATCTAATATCATCACATAGCCTATACCATGTCAATACTTTTCCCTTCAAAGATAAAGGGGAAACCTTCTTATTAACTTCATCTCTAGGTAAACCTGCAAGCTTAAATAATCCACAAATTTCATCCACATGTATTAAATGCATATCAGGATGTTCAGTTCCGTCTCCTGCATAAGGATTAGCTAGCAGTTGTTCTACCATACCCGAAGGAATTTCATAACCAATATTTTCAGTAGGTGCAGTAGGTTGAGGGGCAACTAATTGTGGTTCCGGTCGAGGTGAAGATACCCCGAACAAACCCCTCAAAGGATTGTTTTCCATAGTAGCATCTGACAATAAATTTCAGCACGTAGAATAAGTTTTTCCTTACCAATTTCCACTTACAAAGAGCGCTTCACTCCCCGGCAACGGTGCCAGAAAAGAGTCTTGATGACCCACAAGTATAGGGGGTCAATCGTAGTCCTTTCGATAAGTAAGAGTGTCAAACCCAACGAGGAGTAGAAGGAAATGACAAGCGGTTTTCAGCAAGGTAATTTCTGCAAGCACTGAAATTGTAAGTAATAGATAGTTTGATAGCAAGATAATTGGTAACGAGCAAGTAACGGTAACGGTAAATAAAGTGCAGCAAGATAGCCCAATCCTTTTGTGGCAAAGGATAGGCCAGAATAGTCTCTTATAATTATTTGTTGTTTGCTACCTTGATAATTAGATATGTGGATGGACCGGTGCTTGGGTGCTGTTCTTACTTGAACAAACCTCCCACTTATGATTAACCCCCTCGCAAGCATCCGCAACTACGAGAAATGTATTAAGATAAATCCTAAACATAGCATTAAACGTTTGGATACAAATCAGCCCCTTACGTAGTAGCGCATAAACTAGGGTTTAAGCTTCTGTCACTCTAGCAACCCATCATCTAATAACTACTCCACAATGCATCCCCTTAGGCCCAAAGATGGTGAAGTGTCATGTAGTCGACGTTCACATGACACCACTAAGGGAATCACAACATAGATATCATCAAAATATCGAACGCATATCAAATTCACATGATTACTTGCAACATGACTTCTCCCGTGACCTCAATAACAAAGGTAACTACTCACAAATAATATTCATGCTCAAGATCAGAGGGGTATTAAATAGCATAATGGATCTGAACATATAATCTTCCACCAAATAAACCATATAGTAATCAACTACAAGATGTAATCAACACTACTAGTCACCCACGGGTACCAATATGAAGTTCCGGTACAAAGATTGAATACAAGAGATGAACTAGGGTTTGAGAGGAGATGGTGCTGTTGACGAAGATTGGCCTCCCAAAGATGAGAGGGTTGTTGGTGATGACGATGGCTTCGATTTCCCCCTCCGGGAGGGAAGTTCTCCCGGCGAGATCCCTCCGCCAGAGGGCAAAAGTGCTCCTGTCCAAGTTCCACCTCGAGACGGCGACATTCCGTCCCGAAAGTCCTCCCTTTATTTTTTGTAGGTCAAAAGACCTTAAGTACCAGAAGATGGGCACTGGAGGTGGGCTGGGCTAACCACAACCCACCAGGGCGCGCTGGGGGGGGGGGCTAGCGCGCCCTGGTGTCTTGTGCTCACCAGGTGGCCCCCCTCCGGTAGTTATTTGCTCCAATATTTTTCATATATTCCAAAATAATTCTCCGTGAAGTTTCATCTTATTTGGAGATGTGTAGAATAGGTATCTCTGATATGCTTTTTCAGGTCCAGAATTCCAACTGCCGGCATTCTCCCTCTTTGTGTAAACCTTGCATATTATGAGAGAAAATGCATTAGAATTACTCCATAAAGCATTATTATGCATAAAAAATTATAAATAACAGTAGGAAATCATGATGCAAAATGGACGTATCACACCTTCCTCGGTAATCGTAAAGTCCCCATGCGGAGCGAGGTTCATGACGCATACTATATATATGCCCCCCAATTGAAGCCGGTGGGAGGCATTCATGCATACACACACGTTCAAATTATACCATGTAATCTCACACCATGACCTACACAAACCAAAAAAGAATCCACATTAATTAACCTCTCTCGTTGTGGTCAAAGTGATGCACCAAACAAGGCCATGGATGGGTGTGACGTTGATAACTGCGTGAGGGGGCCGGTGTGTGAGGATAACCACCGCTTCCATGCCTCCCTAACATATGTATGGAGGTGTTGTGTGATGTTTTGAATATGCAATGCACACCTTTGATGTGCACCTTCGCAAACCGGAAAATCCCCTCACGGAGGTTCACCACGTGTACACTTACTTGTAGTCGGTGGGAGCACATGGCCACATGCACTCAAACTTTCGTCTGGAATCTTACCATGATACAACACAAACCAAGATGAATCCACCTTTGATCAAACACCCCTCGCCGCCAATCAAAGTAATAGATCGCGTGGGGGCAACGAATGGGTGTGTCGCTGGTAACTGCATGAGGGAGTGTACGAGGACTACCACCGCATGCATGTGACACAAACATATGCATGAAAAAGGGCATGAGATGGTTTAAATACACAATGCATGAATTTTGATGTGGCACGTGCCTCACGAACCGGACAATGATACGTCTCCAACGTATATATAATTTTTGATTGTTCCATGCTGATATATTATCATTCTAGGATACTTTTTGGATATTTATTTACCAATTTATATTATTTTGAGCACTAACCTATTGACCCAATGCCCAGTGCCACTTGCTGTTTTCTGCATGTTTTTCACTTTTCAGGTTTATCGTACCAAATGAAGTCCAATTGCCACGAAACTTTTCGATGTTTTTTCTGGACAAAAAGAAGACCTAGAAGCTTTGGAAGAAGGCCGGGAGCCAGTCGAGGGCCCCACAAGCCAACAGGGCACGCCCCTAGGGGGGGGTGCCCTGATGTCTTGTGGGCCCCTCGTGGCTCTCCCGACCTCATTCTATGGCCTATAAATTCTCATATATCTGGAAAGACCTAGAGGAGGTCCCGAAACACATTTTACGCCGCCGCAAGTCTCTGTTCCATCGGGAGCCCATCTGGAGCTCCGTTCTGCCACCCTACCGGAGGGGGGATCGATCACGGAGGGCCTCTACATCAACCTTGCTGCCCTCATGATGATGTGTGAGTAGTTCACCACAGACCTACGGGTCCATGGCAAGTATCTAGATGGCAATATCTCTCTCTTTTGATCTTCAATACAATGATCACCGCATCAACGCTTTAATCTATCCGATGTAATCCTTTTGTACGGTGCATTTGTTGGGATTCGATGAATTGTGGGTTTATGTTCAGATTATTCATGAAAAGTATTTGAGTCATCTTTGATATATATTATTATTCTCAATTGCATGCTCATTATAGCTCCATAATTCTCTCTGGTCTATTGAAATAGTTTGGCCAACTAGATTGATATTTCTTCGGTGAGAGAGGAGCATTGTGGTAGGTTCAACCTGACGAATTTCTATATCCCAGTGACAGAAAGGGACAAGATTTGTCTTTGTGTTGCTGCTACTAAGGATAAAATGATGGGGTTTATTCATATTGATTGAGTTTACTTTGTCTACATCATGTCATTGTTCTCCAAGCATTACTCTGTTTTACTTAATACTCTAGATGCATGCTGGATAGCGGTCGATGGGTGGAGTAATAGTAATAGGTGCAGGCAGGAGTTGACCTATTAGCTTATGGACGTGATGCCTATATACACATGATCATTGCCGTGAAAATGGCATAACTATCCGCTTTTTTATCAATTGCCCAACAGTAATTAGTTTACCCTCCGTATGTTGCCTACATGAGAGATGCCGCTAGGGAACACTATGGCCCCCAGGTGTATTCACTTATATATTTACAAAAGCTATTGTTACCTTGCTATTATTATTTACCTTTTATTTTATTTTGCAATTTTCATCTACAATTATCCACACAACTCATTCGCTTGCAAATAACGAGATCAAGGGGATTGACAACCCTCTTGCCGCGTTGGGTGCAAGTTGTTTGCTCTTTTGTGTGCAGTCGCTGAAGACGGTTGAGGATTGATATTCCTATTGGTTCGATAAATATTGGTTTCATAACTGAGGGAAATACTTACCCACTTTGTGCTGCAATACCTCTTTCCTCTTCACGGAAAACCCAACGCAGATCACAAGTATCAGACAAACCCACACCGTGGCTCACGACGTGTAATGTGCCGGACCCCCACCCCCACCCGTCCCACCACACCATCGCCACTTTGAGGCATGCATGTCAAACTTTTTTAGTAGTGAACATGTGACAATAGGAGTCCTGGCATGCCTTGAGACTGCGTCGATATTTCCCCAAAGAGGAAGGGATTATGCAGCACAGCGACGGTAAGTATTTCCCTTAGTAATGAAACCGAGGTTATCGAACCAGTAGGAGGATCACCACCACCCAATAAGCAGCACATGCACACAAACACCAAATATTTGCAACCCGACGTGAAAGAGAGGTTGTCAATCTCTCTACGGTAAAAAGATAGATTAGGTAGTGATAGATAGGAGAGATAGATATCTCAAGAACACAAAATAAAATGAGCAAATAAAATATGCAGCAATATGTTTTTGGGTTTTTGGTTTTGTATATCTGAAAACAAAGATGCAAAAAGATAGATCTGAAAGCAATATGTTGGAAAAGTAGACCCGGGGGCCGTAGGGTTCACTAGTGGCTTCTCTCATGAGTATAGCGCACGGTGGGTGAACAAATTACTGTTGGCCAATTGATAGAAAATCGAATAGTCATGACGATATCCAAGGCGATGATCATTATATAGGCATCACGTCCAAGATAGGTAGACCGACTCCTGCCTGCATCTACCTCTATTACTCCAGACATCGACCGCTATCCAGCATGCACCTAGTGTATTAAGTTCATGGAAAAACGGATTAATGCAATAAGAACGATGACATGATGTAAACAAGATCTATTCATGTAGGAATAGACCCCATCTTGTTATCCTTAATAGAAAAGATACATGCTTGTCTTGTTGCCCCTTCTGTCACTGGGAAAGAACACCGCAAGATCGCACCCATCACAAAGCACCTCTTCGCATGGCAAGAAAAATCGATCTAGTCAGCCTAACTAAACCAAAGATTCGAAGAATAAATACGATGCTATAAGCAATCATGCATATAAGAGATCAAAGAAGACTCAAATAATATTCATGGATAGAAACTGATCATGAACTCAAAATTCATCGGATCCCAACAAACACACCGCAAAAGTTTACATCAAATAGATCTCCAAGAGACCATTGTATTGAGAATCATAAGAGAGAGAGGAAGCCATCTAGCTACTGCCTATGGACCCGTAGGTCTATGGTGGACTACTCACGCATCATCGGCGAGGCACCTATGAAGAAGATGAACCCATCTGTGATGGTGTTTAGATTGGATCTCAAGGTTCTGGAACTTGCGGCGGCTGGAATTGTGTTTCTTCGACTCCCCTAGGGTTTTTGAAATATTTGGGAATTTATAGGCATCAGAGGCGGTGGAGAGGGGCCCCGGGGAGGGCACAACCCATCAGGGCGCGCCAGGCCCCCCCTGGCGCGCCCTGGTGGGTTGTGGTCTCCTCGGCCCACTTCTCTGGCACTTCTTTGGCCCACCGGGTGTCTTCTGGCCCAGAAAAAATCTCCAAAAAGTTTTGTCGCGATTGGACTCCGTTTGGTATTGATTTTCTGCGAAGTAAAAAACAAGCAAAAACAGCAACTGGCACTTTGGCACTGTGTCAATAGGTTAGTCCCAAAAAATGATATAAAGTTGTTATAAAATGATTGTAAAACATCCAAGAATGATAATATAACAGCATGGAACAAGCAAAAATTATAGATACGTTGGAGACGTATCAGCATCCCCAAGCTTAATTCCTACTCGTCCTCGAGTTGGTAAATGATAAAAACAGAATTTTTGATGTGGAATGCTGCCTAACATGTTCATCATATTCTTTTCTTTTGTATAGCATGGACATTTAGACTTGTAAATGATTCAAAGCAATAGTCTAGTTTTAATATAATGACTTCAATACTCAAGCATGTCAACAAGCAACCATGTCTTTCAAAATATCAACACTAAAGAAAGTTATCCCTAGCCCATCATGATCAATCATTGATCCATTCGTGAAACACACTCAAATATTAACTATGCCCAATGCTCAAGTACGATCATAGTGCCCCCTAGTTGGTGCTTATAAGAGAAGATGGAGACTCAAAGATAAAATAAAAATTGCATAAAGTAAATACATAGGCCCTTCGCGGAGGGAAGTAGGGATTTGTAGAGGTGCCAGAGCTTCAAGGTTTAAATTGAGAGAGAAAAATATTTTGGGTGGCATGCTTTTCCTGTCAACGAAAACGACAAAGTAGCTCACAATACTTTCCATGCTAGATATATCATAGGCAGTTCCCAAACAGAAAATAAAGTTTATTCCTTTTTCCACCAAACTTTCACTTTCCATGGTGGGCTGTATCCACGGTTGCCTTCCATACCAACACTTTCCAAGGAATTTATTATTTGACAACATGAAGTAAATATTTTTTCTTTTTCATTTCGGGAATGGGCATCCCTATTACCGCCGCACTCTCGTGCAATGACATGTGAATAAACACTCCTCTTGAGAATAACACATCTAGCATGGAAAAATATAGGACACTCCCCACCGTTTCATGAGCGGTACGAGCACACAAAAACAGAAAATTTATTTTGAAAATTTAGAGATGGCACATACAAATTTGCTTGGAACAGCATGGAAATACCGCATATAGGTATGTATAGTGGACTCATAAGGCAAAACTTGGTTTAAGGATTTTGGATGCACAAGTAGTATTTCTACTTAGTACAAATGGAGGCTAGCAAGAAGATTGGGAAGCAACCAAACCAAGAAACGAAAATTCACATAAGTGAGCATTGAGCATAACTAACACTGAATAATGCACAACAAGTAGGATGTAACTTCATTGCATAACTATTGACTTTCTTACTTGCATAGGGAATCACAAACCTTAACACCAATATTCCGACTAACCATAATTACTCACTAGCATGACTCACATATTACTATCATCATGTTTCAAAACTATTACAAAGAATCAAGTTTAATTTGTCAAATGATCTTCATGAAAGTTTTTATTATATCCTCCTTGGATATCTATCACTTTGGGACTAGTTTCATATATTGTCATTGCTTTTTGGCAAGCTCAAACAAATTTAAGTGAAGCACATGAGCATAAAGATTTCATCTCTCAAAAAGGTATAAGTGAAGCATGAGAGGATTTCTTCAAAATTTACTAACTCTCAAATTAATCTAAGTGAAGCATGAGAGTATTTCTACAAAAATTTCCAAGCACACCATGCTCAAAAAGATATAAGTGAAGCACTAGAGAAATTCTATAGCTCAAAAAGTTTAAGTGAAGCACATAGAGCAATTCTAACAAATCATAGCATGATTTTGGCTCTCTAAAATAGGTGTGTCCAGCAAGGATACAAAGGAAAAACAAACAATCAAAGCAAGAAAAGATACAAGACGCTCCAAGCAAAACTCATGATATGTGACGAACAAAAATATAGCTGCAAGTAAAATACCGATGGTCGTTAGAAGAAAGAGGGGATGCCACTCGGGGGCATCCCCAAGCTTAGTTGCTTGTTACTCTTTGGATATATCTTGGAGGTGCGGTAGCATCCCCAAGCTTAGGCTTTTTATCACTCCTTATTCCTTCATCCATCGTGATCTCACCCAAAACATGAAAACTTCAATCAGACAAAACTCAACAAAATCTTCGTGAGATCCGTTAGTATAATAAAGCAAATCACTACTTTAGGTACTGTTGCAAACCTATTCATATTTTATTATTGCATTATACCTACTGTATTTTAACTTTACCATGGCTCATACCCTTCAATATAACCCATAGATTCATCAAAACAAGCACACAATGCAACGAAAACAGAATCTGTCTTAAACACAACAGTCTGTAGTAATATGTACTCTAACCATACTTCTGTATCTATAAAAATTCTTAAAAAATAGGATAACGTAAGCAATTTGTATAGCAACACTGTGTTAAAATTTCAGCTCAAGATCACATTCCAGCAAAATATGAAAATTCATATACTTGACGCAAAGTTTCTGTTTCAGATTCAGCATCACTTGTACTCATCCTATGAATCATCCTAAAGGCTTTACATGGCACAAACACAAAATAAACCATAAAAACACAATCATAACAGAGGCATAATTGTGTCAACACTCAAAAACAGAAAGGAAAAAGCCAAAATTTATTTATTCATTGGGTTGCCTCCCAACGAGCGCTATCGTTTTACGCCCCTAGCTAGGCATAACGCATAGATTCAAGTATTGTCATCTTTGGTTTTGGTTGAGGTATTTTTGTCAAGAGGTTTTGCAAATAGAACTTTAAACACATCATCCATAGCAATCTTAGCACTATCAAATTGTCCCTCTACGTATCCCCTTTGATTACCAGCCACGATCCAAGAATATTGTTGGTTCACATCATTGAAAACGTGTTGGATCATGTCTAAAACGGGGACTTCCTTTTTGAGATTCTCATAAAAAAAATGATTGTTTCCAACCAAATATATCATCATGTAATCACCATTGTAGAGGATTTCTCCTATTACTGGTTTTTCATGGTTCATACCATAAAAGTCAAAGATCTCCCTACCTTCCCGTACTATGTGATCAAATTCATGCATAAGAACAAGTGTAGCCAACTTCCTAGCTTTAGGGTTCGTTATGACGGGTAGCTCATAAAACAATCTTTGCAAGGTAGGATGGGTACGAATAAATCTATTTTCAAGTTTTAGAACTAGCGCTGAGATAGCTTCCGCATAAGATTTAGTTCTTTTCAAAATAGGAGTATCATCGAGAGTCAAATTCCCAACGCAATTGAAAAACTCTTGGATAGTTTCTTTTCCTATAACGTTCCCTTGACCCAAAACAAAAGTCTTAGAATCCAGATTAATAGAACATCCAATTTTAGGAGTCCTGCCTTCATCCATTTCTGCCATACCAAAATCCCTCATGATGACAAGCAAACAAGAGATCCGGCGAGAAAAAGGAAAACGAAAAAGAGGGCGAATAAAACGGCAAATTGGTGAAGTGGGGGAGAGGAAAACGAGAGGCAAATGGCAAATAATATAATTGCAAGGAGATGAGATTTGTGATTAGGAACCTGGTAGTGATGATGGAGTCCCCTCGGCGCCTACGATAAGCACGTAGAAGAGACCGCTTCCTCCCCGGCAACGGCGCCAGAAATTCCTTTGACGTGGCTTGAGACTGCGTCGGTATTTCCCCAAAGAGGAAGGGATGATGCAGCACAGCGACGGTAAGTATTTCCCTCAGTTATGAAACCAAGGTTATCGAACCAGTAGGAGGATCACCACCACCCAATAAGCAACACCTGCACACAAACAACAAATACTTGCAACCCGACGCGAAAGAGAGGTTGTCAATCTCTCTACGGTAAAAAGATAGATTAGGTAGTGATAGATAGGAGAGATAGATCTCTCAAGAACACAAAATAAAAAGAGCAAATAAAATATGCAGCAATATTTTTTTGGGTTTTTGGTTTTGTAGATCTGAAAACAAAGATGCAAAAAGATAGATCTGAAAGCAATATGTTGGAAAAGTAGACCCGGGGGCCGTAGGGTTCACTAGTGGCTTCTCTCATGAGTATAGCGCACGGTGGGTGAACAAATTACTGTTGGCCAATTGATTGAAAATCGAATAGTCATGATGATATCCAAGGCGATGATCATTATATAGGCATCACGTCCAAGATAGGTAGACCGACTCCTGCCTGCATCTATCTCTATTACTCCACACATCGACCGCTATCCAGCATGCATCTAGTGTATTAAGTTCATGGAAAAATGGAGTAGTGCAATAAGAACGATGACATGATGTAGACAAGATCTATTCATGTAGGAATAGACCCCATCTTGTTATCCTTAATAGCAATGATACATGCTTGTCTTGCTGCCCCTTCTGTCACTGGGAAAGAACACCACAAGATCAAACCCATCACAAAGCACCTCTTCCCATGGCAAGAAAAATCGATCTAGTTGGCCTAACTAAACCAAAGATTCGAAGAAGAAATACGATGCTATAAGCAATCATGCATATAAGAGATCAAAGAAGACTCAAATAATATTCATGGATAGAAACTGATCATGAACTCAAAATTCATCGGATCCCAACAAACACACCGCAAAAGTTTACATCAAATTGATCTCCAAGAGACCATTGTATTGAGAATCATAAGAGAGAGAGAGAGAGAGAGAGGAAGCCATCTAGATACTGCCTATGGACCCGTAGGTCTATGGTGGACTACTCACGCATCATCGGAGAGGCACCTGTGAAGAAGATGAACCCCTCCGTGATGGTGTTTAGATTGGATCTCGAGGTTCTGGAACTTGTGGCGGCTGGAATTGTGTTTCGTCGACTCCCCTAGGGTTTTTGGAATATTTGGGAATTTATAGGCATCAGAGGCGGTGGAGAGGGGCCCCGAGGAGGGCACAACCCATCATGGCGCGTCGGGGCCCCCTGGCATGCCCTGGTGGGTTGTGGTTTCCTCGGCCCACTTCTCCGGCACTTATTTGGCCCACCGGGTGTCTTCTGGTCCAGAAAAAATCGCCAAAAAGTTTCATCACGATTGGTCTATGTTTGGTATTGATTTTCTGCGAAGTAATAAACAAGCAAAAACAGCAACTGGCACTTTGGCACTATGTCAATAGGTTAGTCCCAAAAAATGATATAAAGTTGTTATAAAATGATTGTAAAACATCCAAGAATGATAATATAACAGCATGCAACAAGCAAAAATTATAGATACGTTGGAGACGTATCAAGTGTCGTGGTAAAATTTATTTTTTTAGAGAATATTAAGACATTTTTATACATTAAATTCATTGCTGAGGGATTTAATATGTAAATTTCAAATTTGAACTATAGGCACACGCGGTTGTGCGCCAAAATGGATTGGAAAATCAATTTTTGTGTCTTGGGTGCATGTTTAGTCCCCATGCAAGGAAATACAATAAATTTCAAAATTCTCGGCATCGTGGCTCGGCCGCAAACATTGAGAGTCTTGGTTTTCAAATTCCAGCAAATCCCCAGCTATGCTAGAATTCATGAAACACTGACATGCTTTCATGATATTGAACAAATAGGTCGTGGTAAATAAATTGTCCAATTTGAGACAAGTTTTCATCTAAGCTTCTTGCAAACGGAGGTTTATTAATAGATGCAACACAGATCTGTCACGTTAACATCGCAAACGATTTATTAATCCAACCCGTTGGCGTTACAACAACAATGTACGTGCAGTAGATTTAGTTAAGTAGTAATAAAACAATAGAATTAATCCTCAAAAAGGAAAACAATACACGCCCAGCGATCCTTGAGAGTAGATCTGATTTGACGGGAAGCATGCTAGCAGACCGCCGCGCAGGCTGGCCTGGAGGCGGGCGCACATGTGTGTGAATTGATGGGAGGCGTGTTCGCTGTGTAGTGTCAACGGGAGACGTGCCGTCAGGCGTGTGAATTGACCGGACGAATGCGAGCAGTCCGCTGCGTAGGCTCACAGGGAGGCGAGTTGTCCCTTTAAACCGCCACCCACCTCCCTCCCAACTACTCTATATTAACGGCGCCCGAGCCGCTGGTTTTAACAGGTGGCCGCACTCCCCATTCTTGCTACACACACACACACACACACACACACACACACACACACACACAATCCTCTCCCCCCTTGCATCCTCGCCGCCGTTCTCAGTCGTCATCAACAGCCTCCCCTAAGTGCACCATGGTAGGGAGTGACCACGTCGGGGCGGGCGAAGCACTCGAGCACAACGTGAAGCTGGTTACAGAGATTGCCGTCGCCGCAGATGATGTGTCGCGTGAACAACAGCATAGCCTTGACGTCGTCACCGCCGTCATGCTTCCCCAGCCGGAGCAGGTGGTCCACGGCGACTCCGGTGACCACTCCGGCAACGACAATGACTCTGACGGAGAATCGGTTGGTCATCTATACCCATTTTTGGTAAATACATCGTAGCTAGGTTTTCACTGATTAGAGATTGTCTATGCAAATATTTTTTCTAACAATCCGTCTAGAGTAAGTGATTGTGCTAATAATCCAAGGCCACATCTTACAATCCATTTGAATGTCCTACATAGATGAATGCCATTTTTTTGACATGTAGTATTTACTGGAATGTTCTTATATTTTTCTGACAATTATTAGTTAATTCATTTAAGGCATGCATGAATTAAATATGTTGCACTAAGTTGTGTGCTCTCAATTTATGCATTCCTTTCATAAATATCACTTGAGGATTTAGCGTTCACACTGTTACATGATTATTATGTTTCATAAACTCTGGCTTGCTGAATTCACATTATAAAATATACTGACGTCACATTTTTTACTATATGTATAGGTGCTATCTGACGATGTCGACGGCGAGGATGAAGACGTCCATGAGAGGTTGAAGAGGAAAACACTCAAGGAGCTTAAGGCTGGAAAGCATAACGGGTGTGTCTGGAAGAATGGGGGCTATGGATGCAAGTTCTGCAACCATAGGATTAACAACGCTTATTCTAGTGTTCTGTGTAGGATCCGAAGTATGTCTAGAGGGGGGTGATTAGACTACTGATACGACTCCAACATATCAATAATTTATGAAGTATTCATGCCATATTCACCTATGTTTACAATAATTTATATGGTTTTGATGCACTTCATATGATTTATTTAGAACTAACCTGGACTGACGCTGTTTTCTGCAGAATTACTGTGGTGTTGTTTTTGTGTAGAAAATGAAAGTTCTCGGAATCGCCCAAAACTTTTTGGTTATTTTTTCTGGACCAAATAAGCAATATTGGAGCAAAGAATCACCGGAGAAGAGCCACGAGGTGGGCACAAGTCACCTGGGCGCGCCAGGCCCCCCTGGCGCGCCCAGGTGTCTTGTGGTCCACTCGTGGCCCATCTTGGCGTGACACCAACGCCCAAAAATCCTATATATTCATAAACCCCCAGAAATAACCCTAGACTCTCTGCAACATCGCCGCAACTCTCTGTATGGACGAAAAACCAATCTGGAGGCATTCCAGTACCCTGCCGGAGAGGGTAGATCATCTTCGGTGGCCATCTTCATCATCCCGGCGGAGGCCATGATGAGGAGGGAGTAGTCCACCCTCGGGGCTGAGGTTATGTACGAGTAGCTATGTGTTCAACCTCTCTCTCTCTCGTGTTCTTGAGATGTCACTATCTTGATGTATCACGGGCTTTGTTAATATAGTCGGATCATATGGTGTGTTTCCCTTACTATCTTGTTGTGATGAATTGAATCTTTCCCTTTGAGATCTCGTTATTTTGGATTGACTATTGGATTTGAGAACACTTGATATATGTCTTGCATGTGGATACCCGTGGTGACAATGGGGTGTTCTATTGATTCGCTTGATATATGTTTTGGTACTCAACTTACGGATTCCCTAGGTGACATTGGGGTAATCTATGCATAGGGGTTGATACACGTTCTTGTCCTACATTCTTCGATAGAAATCTTGGGGTGCTTCTTGAAGTTCTTTGTGTTGGACTGAGTATTATGAATCTGAAATTGTTTGACGTGTATCGTATAATTAACTCATGGATACTTGTGGTGACATTGGAGTATCTAGGTGACATTAGAGTTGGTTGATGCGTATCATATGGTGTTATTCTAGTACGAACTCTTAGATAGATCGATCGGAAAGGATAACTTGGTGTTATCTTAGTACAAACTCTTGGATAGATCGATCGGAAAGAATAACTTTAAGGTGGTTTCGTACCCTACAAACAATTTCTTCTTATGTTCTCCGCTAGATAAGAACTTTGGAGTGATTCTTCGTTGCACGTTGAGGCATGGTTATATGATCCAATTATATTAGCATCGTTGAGAGATAGCACTAGCGAAAGTACGGACCCTAGGCCTTGTTTCCAAGCATTTATACAATGTTTTGCTCGCTGTTTACTATTTGTTACCTTGCTGTTTTTATATTTTCAGATTACAAAAACCTATATCTACCATCCATATTGCACTTGTATCACCATCTCTTCGCCGAACTAGTGCACCTATACAATTTGCCATTGTATTGGGTGTGTTGGGGACACAAGAGATTTCTTGTATTTGATTGCAGGGTTGTTTGAGAGAGACCATCTTCATACTACACCTCCCACGGATTGATAAACCTTAGGTCATCCACTTGAGGGAAAATTGCTACTGTCTTACAAAACTCTGCGCTTGGAGGCCCAACACGAGTCTACAAGAATAAAGTTGCGTAGTAGGCATCAACTACTTGACCAAATAAAAATCTAGCCTTTTCCCAATTTTAAATGTTGGCAAGTTTTAGCAATTGTAGCAAGTCAAGTACACCCTAGACATGCAAGTCTAAGAGTATAGCAGCGGAAAGTAAAGACATGCACATGAAATTAAAGGTAGGGAGAGGAGAACCAAACGCAACTGATGACACAAAGATTTTTCCCGTGGTTTCGATAGGTAGTGCCATCGTACGTCCACGTTGATGGAGACTTCAACCCACAGAGGATAGCAGTCACAAGAGTCCATGGAGGGCTCCACCCGTTAGGTTCCACAAAGTAGCAACCTCGTCTATTCCATCACGGCTTCCATCCATGAAGGATTAGCTTCACTATGGGTAGACCTTCACGAAGTAGGCGATCTCCTTTCCCGTACAAACTTCTTGGTTCAACTCCACAACACAAAGAAGGAGGCTCCCAAGCAACACGTAACCAATCTAGTAGGCACCACCCTCCAAAAGGTAATAGACATGGTTACAATGATGAACTCCTTGCTCTTGTGCTTCAAAAGATAGTCTCGACAACACACAATCACTCTCTCACAGATTTGGCTTGGTAGAAGAGGATTATTGGGTGGAAAGCAACTTGGGGAGGCTAGAAATCAAGATTCATATTGTTGGAGTGGAAGGTCTTGATCTCAACACATGAGTAGGTGGTTCTCTCTCGGAAAAATGTTTGGGGAAAGTGTAGGTGTGTTATGAGTGCTTCCTCTACGAGTGAGAGGAGGTGGAGGAGTGTATATAGGCATCTCCAAAAATCTAACTGTTACAACATTATGGCCCAACTCGGTGAAACCGGAGTAAAAAGTCGGTTGCATCGACTAGTACAAAATGTGGCAACTTTTGGCTTGTCGATGAGACCGATATATAAATCTCGGTGGTACTGATATGGGTGACCTAGGCAGTTTCCAAATCTCGGTGAGACCAATTCTCAAAACTTGGAAATTCCGATTCTTGAAAATGGCTAACCAGAAAGTTGGTCACTGGTTTCGGTTGCACCGAATGGAAACTTGGTGGCACCGAGACTAGAGTTTTAGCTGGGATCTGTCTAGGGTTTGTACTCGGTGGGTCCGATTCTGAAAAGTTGGTGGCACCGATTTTTGTGGTAGGGTTTAGACAGAGATTTTGTGGGAGAATTTCATGTGTATTTTTGGTGGCTAATCTCTAAGCACTTGAGCAACGAGATCATCATAGACACCTCATTACCCTTTAATAGTATTGGCTTTCCTATGGACTGAAGAGTGATTTCTCACAAAATGTAAAATGTAGAGTCTTCAAGCTTGTTGCCATTAGATGTTCCTTGCATCTAGGGAATCTCCTCACATTCCTTTTGCCAATCCATTCATTGAACTTTCCTGAAATATACTAGGTGGAAACATTAGTCCAATGAAATATATGTTGTTATTAATTACCAAAACCACCTAGGGAGAAGTTGTGCTTTCAATATCCCCCTTTTTGGTAATTGATGACAACATATAGATCAAAGCTTCGATAGGGATAAAAACAATGAATATCATCGTTGCTTTGAGGAGTATGTGATAAGCAAGAGCCCCCCCCCCCAAATTTGTGCGTTATTTAAAAATTTGCGTTTGAATGCAAATGCAGAATCCATTAGGAGCATGGGTAACTCTTCCATGTCACATGCAACTTGGTGGTGCGCATAAATGATGTGAATGGATGACAATGCTCATGACACCAAAAACGAGTGAATGGTCATAATATTAACATCCCATGGATAGGAAATAGTAGCATCATCAAGCAAGTGTATGATCAAACACAACGAAGTTTAAGAACAGCGAAGTGATAAACCAAATGTTTTTAACACAAAGAGAGCAACCAAAAGACAAAACACACTCTGTCAAAGCCCTATGATCTATACACTTCTCCCCCTTTGGCCACAAGTTACCAAAAACTTAAAAGTATGTAGAGCTAGTCATCTCTCTGGGCTGGATCTCCTTCGATAGCCGTTGAAGGAGTCGAAAGAAGGGCGTCGGCAAATGCTTCAGCTGAAGTCCTCTGAGGTGGTGGAGTAGACGCTAGAGGTGTAGAAGGAGCTGATGGAGCGGTAGCTGGTGCTGACGAGGAAGGCCTTAACTCTGGAGCAGGCATGGTAGACGTTCTGGCTTGTCCCTTGAACTGAGTACTGGGCTGGAGAGGAGAACCATCATCATCACTAGAGTGGGGACTGGGCACTGCATCCACTTCTTGTTTCAACTCTGTGAAAGTCTTTGTCAGCTCATCTACCTTGTTGTCTAGAGCATTAAGCTTCGTCTCCACAATCCTCTCAAGACTCTTCTAGTTCTTTAGGATCTCAGTCGCATCCTTTTGAATCCCTTGGGTAGAGCTGATAAGATAGGACATTTGATCGCTCTTCATCCTCGAAACCTGAGCACTAGTGGCTCCAGCTACTGATGACCCACAAGTATAGGGGATCAATCGTAGTCCTTTCGATAAGTAAGAGTGTCTTACCCAACGAGGAGCAGAAGGAAATGGCAAGCGGTTTTCAGCAAGGTAATTTCTGCAAGCACTGAAATTGTAGGTAACAGATAGTTTGATAGCAAGATAATTTGTAACAAGCAAGTAACGGTAACGGTAAACAAGGTGCAGCAAGGTAGCCCAATCCTTTTGAGGCAAAGGACAGGCCAGAACAATCACTAGTAATAGGCAAAGTGTTCTTGAGGGTACACAGGAATTTCGTCTAGTCACTTTTATCATGTTGGTTTGATTCGTGTTCGCTACTTTGATAATTTGATATGTGGGTGGACCGGTGCTAAGGTGCTGTTCTTACTTGAACTAACAACCTACTTCTGATTAACCCCCTCGCAAGCATCCGCAACTACGAGAAAAGTATTAAGACAAAGTCTAACCATAGCATTAAACATGTGGATCCAAATCAGCCCCTTACGAAGTAGCGCATAAACTAGGGTTTAAGCTTCTGTCACTCTAGCAACCCATCATCTAATAACTACTCCACAATGCATTCCCTTAGGCCCATGAATGGTGAAGTGTCATGTTGTCGACGTTCACATGACACCACTAAGGGAATCACAACATACATATCATCAAAATATCGAACACATATCAAATTCACATGATTACTCGCAACATGACTTCTCCCGTGACCTCAAGAACAAAGGTAACAACTCACAAATAATAATCATGCTCAAGATCTGAGGAGTATTGAATAGCATAATGGATCAGAACATATAATCTTCCACCAAATAAACCATATAGTAATCAACTACGCAAGGTAATCAACACTACTAGTCACCCATAGGTACCAATCTGAGGTTCCGGTACAAAGATTGAACACAAGAGATGAACTAGGGTTTGAGAGGAGATGGTGCTGTTGAAGATGTTGATGAAGATTGGACTCCCAAAGATGATAGGGGTGTTGGTGATGACGATAGCTTCGATTTCCCCCTCCGGGAGGGAAGTTCCCCCGGCGGAATCGCTCCGCCGGAGGGCAAAAGTGCTCCTTCCCAAGTTCCGCCTCGAGGCGGTGGCGCTTCGTCCCGAAAGTCATCCTCTTAATTTTTCTAGGTTTTTTGGGAATTTATACTAGAAGATGGGCACCGGAAGTGGGCCAGGCTGAGCACAACCCATCAGGGCGCTCCCAGGGGGGCCTGGCGTGCCCTGGTGGGTTGTGCCCACCTAGGGGGCTTCCTCCGGCGGTTTTCATCTCCAGTAATTTTTATTAAATATAAAAATAATATCCGTAAAATTTCAGCTTCATTGGAGTTGTGTAGAATAGGTATCTCTGACGTGCTTTTCTTGGGTCCAGAATTCCAGCTGCCGGTATTCTCCCTCTTTGTGTAAACCTTGCATATTATGAGAGAAAAGGTTTTAGAATCACTCCCCAAAGCATTATTATTCAACAAAACAAAGTAAATAACAGTAGGAAATCATGATGCAAAATGGACGTATCTGCTGCCTCTGCCTGTGTAGTAGCTGAAGTGGGATGAGAAGGATCCATCACCACAATGTTGTCCTCGAACTCTGGCAATAGTGGCAGGTGTGGACAATCAAGTGCATATAGGCTCTTTCCAACTTTGGAATTGACAAGCATCTGAATGTATGGAGCATATCCACATGATATCTTCTGATCAGCATATGTCCTCTTGATTGTCTCAATAATCAAATCCATCACTCGAAATCTTGTGTGGGTGTCTACATGATGCAACATGTTGATGGAGTAACCCCTAATCATCTTGTCATCTCCAAACTTTGGCATCAAAGTGTATCTCATGGTGGTGTTGGTAGTGGGTAATCCTGCTTGCAGAAAGTAGACTGATCCAAACTTATGTGTCTTCACATAAGCAGTGAGGATAGGATTGTACATATTGACCATGGAGTTGTGATTCATCTTGGCCTCAGAATAGACATCAAGATCTCCCTCTTGTACCTGTGGGGCTCCTAAGATGGTAGCCCACTCATCAACTGTAGCTTGGTACCTAGTGCCTCTAGTCATCCAAACTATCCTTCCATCTGGATATAAATGAGCTGTAGAGTAGAACTGCATAATCATCTCATCATTCCATGCGGTGAACTCTTTGCCAACAAATGCATCTATGTCAATGGCCTTGAAGTTCTCTAGCACATGAGGAAAGTAGTCAACATTATCTTCAATGTACTTCGAGTCCACATATCTCATGTCACTAACTATAGGACTCTTGTCTAACAAGACAGTCTCATAAAAATCTTGCTGCTCCTTTGTGTGGAAGCGAGCATCTACAACCGTTCTCCTCCTTATGGCATATGGATCATCAGCTCTCTATTTCCTCACTCCACTGTCCTTTCTCTTCTTCATGTCCTCAACAACTGGGTGATCATCATTGTGTTCAGGCAAATGGGGTCTCAGCTTCATCAGCACTATAACATCTTCCTATTCTTCCATGGTGGAAGATCACTTGTTCTTCTCAGCTAAAGGAATATCTCTGGTTGTCCTCTTTGGCTTTGTGGCGGTCTTCTTTGGAGTAGATGGCTTGGCCTTAGATGCAGCCTGACTGGACATTGTGCCAGCCATCAGCTTCTTCTTCTTGGAGGGAGGAGGTTGTGCAATTGGTTCTTCCTCTTCCTCTTCTTCCTCTTCAGCAAGATATTCTAGAGTGGAGGGGAGAACAACATCACGAACAATCTTGTTTCTCTCTCTCTTCTGGCTACCTTCTTGGGCATGGACTTTGAAGTCATAGCAGCCCTAACACTCTCAGGTGCTCTTCCAGCTTCAAAACTGGCATACTCCTTCCTGAGTGGCCTTTTAACAGAAGCCTCATTGTTAGATTTTCTAGCAGTTTTTTCTTTCTTTTCTTGCTACTTCTTGGCTAGAACCTCTTCTGGCACAAAATCTGAATTAAGCTTCTTCCTAGCCCTTGTGGCAGCCTTGGGCAACCCATGAGAACTGGTGGTGCCTGCATCCTCTGAAGATGAAGAACAAGCTTCTGGCTAGTGCCAGCATCCATGTCAACACTCTGCTCTCTGAAGTCATTGCAACTTTGTCGGGGCACGGATACGCACGATCACCTATGGGGCCAGAGGCCCCTTTGTGGTTCGGCAAGGGGAGGTCACGTTGCACAAAGAGCAGAGACCATGGGACAGCGCGACGATGGTACGCGGGTGTTTTACCCAGGTTCGGGCCGCTGAGAAGCGTAAAACCCTACTCGTGCTTTGGTGGATTGATCTCAGGGAACACAAAGCACACGTAGCGGTCTAACCCGGCAAGGGTTGCCTTCGGGTGAGCTACTATGCTAGTACAAGTGTCCAAAAGTCCGAATCTTGAGCTAGGTTGCCTTGGGCCTCCTTTTATAAGGCAAGGGGCAACCACAGTGGCAAAACAGTCATTATCTAGTGATTAGATAGCTAACAGAGCTATCATACCTAACTCTGGCATTTAGGACAAAATACCATGATTGCTAGTCTAGGTGGCAAGCGGGGATCCATCCCCGGCAAGCTCTTACCACCGCTTAGCGGAATGTTGCTTAGTGTCTTCACACGCCTCTAGACGGGTGTCCACTGGGTATATTTTGGTCTTCTTGTGCGTCGCCACGTGCTTGGTGAGAGCCGCTTAGCCACCTGAGGGCTCGACACCGCATCGACAAGTGACTGGCGTCGCGATGCGGTGGAGCGGTGGCCGACCGGCTCGCGCCTGCCGGGAGATGACTTGCCAGGTCTTCTTGAGGGTGTGCATGCCTCGGTCCCCGGCAGGCGCCGGGGACGTGGCTGGCGCGTTTTGGCCCCTCCTGGGCCGCTGCATTGAGCTTGCTGGCGTTGGTACCCAGGGTAGGCTGCCTCTGTCGGGGTCTTGGATGTTGATGTTATCTCCTTGACGCGCTCCTTGATCTCACGTGGAGCGGCTTCTTTGTCTTGTGTTGGTGTTGGCGCGCTTGTGCTACAACTGCCTGTGCATAAGTCAGGGGCACTGGGTACCCCCTTCCTAGTGCACTGAAAGGAGCCTTCGGGTCTGGGCCAAACGCGCTCGCACAGCGCCGTTGGGTCAGGCCCAAAATTTATGCACAGGCGCGCAATGTGAGGGAGTAACTGCCGACCTTTAAGTCAGCACTTACTTGCTACCTCAGGCCGTTTCCGCCATGCGAGCCGCATGCATTGCGGGGAATTTGCGGTGGAGGCGCATGGCCCACAGGCGTGGGAGTGGCAGAAACTGCAGCACCAGGGATTGGAGCCTCGAGGCGGTTACCTGTTCGCCCGTGATCTTGGGTAGTGGGATTGGTGGAGATGGGCGGCCGCTCTGGAGCGGAGGAGAGCCAGCCCCCATGCTCTCCCCTATAAATTAGGGGGTCACAGCGGCGATGCTCATCCATCTTCTTCTCCTCCTTAATCCCAGGTCCCTATTGCTTGTCCTTCTCTTGTGGTTCGTCTGACCGTCCCTTCCCTCCTGATGGCCAGGGGGAAGGGTCGGGTGAACGCTCTTGCCACCACAGGGTCTTCTTCTCGTATCCGAGCTCAGCCCCCAGCTTTAGTCGATGGTCCCGGATAGAGAGCCTGTGGGAGGAGCCTCGTATGGGAGAGCGAGCGGCATGGCGGCCGTACCAGGGGCAACTACGGTGGTGCACTTGCCGCTGGTCGCCCGTTGTTTCAGCCTCGGCAGAACCCCGCACGGTCAGCACTGCATTATATTTCATGGCGAAAGCGCAGCGCCATGGTCGACTGCGGGTTCTGTGCTCCTTCTCCAAGGCGATGGCGAAAGATCGTCCGTATGGCCATTGGCTGCGCGTGAGTGATCGCGACAGCGGTTCTTCATGGGTCGCAGCAGGGTTCTCCACCCATGGTGTTGTGTATCCTGCACACGGGTGGGAGCTTTTCGCCTGTGCGCACGCCTTAAGGGCAGGGAGACTTCTCTGCACCGGGCCGTCGGGGACGACCATGTTCTCTGTGAGGTTCCTCGGCTGCCGCGTCAGGAGTTCGGACGATGGTGAAGGCATTTCCTTGAGCGGTGGCGATGAGGAAGACGATGGCGGTTGGCGACCCATGACGCTTCAGGAGCGTGGGTGACGGCTCCGACGCGTCGCGCTCGCCGGCAGCACCATAATCACCAGCTGGGCTTCGGTAGCGCCACCATCTGCACCTGCCCTCCGCCATCTTCCCCCTTGTCGGCTTTGTCCGCTCCATCGGCTTCGTCAGCCCTGCCTGGGGGCAGGGGCCTTCCGCTCCTTGGACGTGTCCCTCTGGTACTGGCGGGGATGCGTCGAATCTCAGCCAGATGCTCCTTTCGCCCTCTATTTCTTCTTCTCCTAATTCCTAGGAGGAGAGGGACAAGAGAGGCATTACGAGGCACTTATCTTTTTATAAGTCAAAAGTGCGCTTGCCAAGTTTTAGCTAGTCATAATGTAATTCTTATCCAATTTGTATTAAAAATGAATGAATGAATGCTATTTTCTTCCTTAAGTACTATCCTTTTCTCCCTTCTTGTTTGTATTGCACCAGTATGTTTGTTCTTGTCGCATGGAACTACTTGTCGGGTCAGCATTTAACCGCGAGCGCCAAAGGGGTAGCGAGCCCCCGGCAGCAGGCTGGTGTCGTTCCCCGGCAGGGCTCCTTGTCGGTATCGTCGCGGCCCCCAGAGCTGGTGATCAACAGGAGCTGAGAGGCGGCTCGTCCTGACAAGGGTTTCCGTTACGGAATGAACCTTGTGGCATGCAGTCAAAAAGGAATAAGGAGGTGTTTCCTTAAAGGAAGAACAATAGCACCGGACTCGGGATACGCGATTAGTCTTATCTTTTCAGGCAATATCCCTCTCTGGAGTACGACGAGCCGCCGTCCTTGTTCCCTTGCCCTTCTTCTTTGTTTTCCTGGCGGTAAAACATGTAAGGCAATAGATCTCTGTCCTCTGGGGAGAGAACATAGTGGCAAGGATTACAGGCTCATCAAGTACTCTAGTAGATCTCTAAAACTTAAGCAATAACATTGCAACATAAGGAAAATGCATAGTAAACATGCAATTTGATGATATGTTGCATTGCGTAGCTTTATTTTTGCGTGCACAGCGTCTGCGCCTGGCTATGTACAAAGGGTTACATGCAACTGCGGCAAGGCTTGTACAAAAGGTGGCTGCCAGGGATTGAGCCCGCCAACCGCGCCTTACGGGTAGAACTTACGAAGATGCTCAATGTTCCATGAGTTAAGCACTTTGATGCCATCTTCGGTCTCCAAACAGACTGCGCCATGTCTGTTGACTCCTGCTACCCGGTAAGGGCCTTCCCACTTCGGCGTCAACTTGTTGGTACCCTTGGCGGACTGAACGCGCCTAAGGACAAGGTTGGCTTCCTCAAAGCTCCGGGCGTGGACCCTGCGGCTATGGTAGTGGCGCAGGGCTTGTTGGTAGCATGCAGCACGCACAGCGGCCCGGAGACGATCTTCCTCGAGCAGCAAGGCATCGTCATGCCGTAGTCGCTTTTGCTCTACTTCATCGTAGGCAAGTACTCGAGGTGACCCGTATATGAGTTTAGTGGGGAGAACTACCTCGGCCCCGTATACCAGGGAGAAGGGTGACTTGCCGGTAGCTCGATTTAGTGTCATTCTGAGGGACCAAAGAACCATCGGCAGCTCATCTATCCAACGCTTGCCGCATCTCCGCAGTCGGTCGAAAGTTCTTGTCTTGAGTCCATGCAACACATCAGCTCTCATCCTCTCGACTTGCCCGTTGCTCCTTGGGTGGGAAACAGAGGCGAAGGAGACCTTGCTTCCAAGGTTTTGGATGTACTGCACAAAGGTGCGGCTCATGAACTGGTTGCCATTGTCGGTGATCACCCTGTTGGGCACTCCAAAACGGCACACTAGTCTTTTCATGAACTTGACAGCTGACTGCGCGGTCACCTTCCTTACTGGTTCCACCTCAGGCCACTTTGTAAACTTGTCGATTGCTACGAACAAGAATTCAAAGCCCCCGACAGCGCGGAGAAAGGGGCCCAAAATATCGAACCCCCAGACCGAGAATTGCCAGGATAAAGGGATCGTCTGGAGAGCTTGCGCCGGTTGATGGATGTTCTTTGAGTGGAACTGGCAGGCTTCACACTTGGTGACTAGCTCAGTTGGATCTTGGTGGGTGGTGGGCCAATAGAAACCCCGCGGGAAGGCTTTCCCGGCAAGGGCTCTTGATCCAATGTGAGACCCGCACACACCTCCGTGAATCTCTGCCAACAACTTTAGTCCATCTTCCCAGCAAATGCACTTCAATTTCACACCGTTTGGTCTTTTTCTGTACAGAGTGTCATCGAAAAACTGGTACATACTTGACTGACGGGCTACTTTTTCGGCCTCTTCTTGCCCTTCGGGAAGTTCTCCTGTTTGAAGGAAATGGACTATGTGTTGTGCCCAAGCTGGAGCCTGGGGCTCGACAACTAGGACTAAAAGCATCTCCTCGTCCGTGGGAGCGCTTGTCTCAACTGCAAGAACCTGGGGTTCCGCAGGAGGGAGCTGCTCACCAGGCGAACCGAGACTGTCCCCGACAGCTTCTCTACCAGCGGCTTCGGGAAGCTCTGCCGGGAAACGCTTGCCGGAGTTCAGCTTTCTTCTTTTCTTGGTCATCGCTGACGGGGATACTGAAGGCTGAGTGAGGTGGAGGATAAAGGTTCCTAGTTCCACAGGGAGCTTTTGCGCTGCGCACTTTGACAGATGATCAGTGATGCTGTTTTCCGCACGCGACACGTGCTCTGTTTGTAATCCGTCAAAGTACTCCTCCAGTTTCCTCACTTCCTCCACGTATGCTTCCATCAATGGACTCTGGTAGTCTTTATTGACTTGTCTCACTACGAGTTGAGAATCTCCTCGGATGATCAGCTTTTTAATTCCCAATTCCACCACGATCTGGAGCCCGGCAAGGAGCCCCTCATATTTAGCGGTGTTGTTGGTGGCCTCCTCCCGGGGAAAGTGCATTTGGATTACGTACTTCAGGTGCTCTCCGATGGGGGCGATGAGGAGCACGCCTGCTCCGGCACCCTGGAGTGAGAAAGCACCATCAAAGTACATGATCCATTCTTTAGGTGTTTCCTTGCCGGGGAGGACTGTCTCTAGGACCTCTTCGTCTGGCGTGGGCATCCATTCTGCAATGAATTCTGCCAATGCCCTGCTCTGGATAGTGGAAGTGCTCTCATACTTCAAATCAAAACTTGACAGCTCTAGCGCCCACTCAACTATCCTGCCAGTGGCTTCGGGGTTTCTCAATATGCGCTGTAGCGGAAAGCAGGTGACAACAGTGATCTTGTGGGCTTGGAAGTAGTGGCACAACTTTCTCGAGGCCATGAGAAGGCCGAAGATCAGCTTTTGCACTCTAGAGTACCTTGACCTAGCCCCTTGTAACAAGGAGCTGACAAAGTACACTGGCCGCTGCACCACCTTCTTCTTCGCCACTTCCTTGAAACTACCCTCGCTTGCTAGCTTATGTTCCCCTGGGCTCATATGTGGTCCTGCCGCAGATGTTTCGGTTCCACCTCCAGTGACATCAGTCGCAGCAGCTGCTCCTTCATCCACTTCTCGCTATGCCACCGGTGCTGCACTAACCACTTGATTTGTTGCCACCAAGTATAGCAGCAACGGTTCTTGCGGTTTAGGCGCGACCAAAGTGGGAGCGGAGGAAAGGTAAGCTTTTAGGTCCTGCAGCGTTGCTTCTGCTTCTGGGGTCCACTTCATCGGGCCGGCCTTTTTCAGAATCTTGAAAAACGGCAGGGCGCACTCAGGAGATTTGGAGATGAACCTACTCAACGCGGCAATGCATCTGGCCAGGCGCCTTACATCCTTGACAGACTTAGGTGCCTGTATCTGCTCAATTTCTTTGATCTTGTAGGGATTGGCTTCTATTCCTCGCTGAGACACAAAGAACCCAAGCAGCTTGCCGGATGGGACACCAAACACACACTTCTCAGGGTTGACCTTTAAGTTGATCTTGCGTAAGTTGACAAAAGTTTCTTCCAAGTCTTGTATGAGAGTTGCTTCATCCTTGGTCTTGACTACTATGTCATCCATGTAAGCTTCCATGTTCCTGTGTAACTGAGGTTCAAATCCAATCTGCACAGCCATGGCAAAGGTCGACCCGACGCTCTTTAACCCGAAGGGCATGCGTACAAAGCAGTACGTGCCACACGGAGTTTTGAACGCGGTCTTTTCCTCATCTTCCTTGGCCATGAATATCTGGTGGTATTCGAGGTATGCGTCCAAGAAGGAAAGCAAGTCACACCCGGAAGTGGAATCAACAATCTGGTCAATGCGTGGCAAGGGAAAAGGGTCCTTCGGGCATGCTTTGTTTAAGTCAGTGAAATCAATGCAAAGCCTCCATTTCCCATTCGCCTTGCGCACCACTACCGGGTTGGCTAACCATGTCGGATGCAACACTCCTCTGACCAAACCAGCTGCTTCAACTTTCTTGATCTCCTCAGCAATAAACTGCTGTCACTCCAAGGCTTGCTTCCTAACTTTCTGCTTGACGGGCCTGGCATGGGGGCAGACAGCAAGGTGGTGCTTAATTACCTCCCTGGAAACACCGGGAATGTTAGACGGTTGCTAGGAAAACACATCGACATTCGCCCGCAGGAAGGCAATGAGCGTGCTTTCCTATTTGTCAGTAAGGGTGGCACTGATGGTAAATGTTTCGTCAGCGCCATCCTGCCCTGTCGGGATCTTCTTCGTCGCAGGAAAGGTGACCTTTGATCTCTTGCTAGTGGAACTCTCCGGTAGGTCATCGACGGGTGCAGCGCACTCCGAAGAGGCACGCTTCCCGGAATCCTTGTCGGTGTCTCTGCTAGGCTTCTTATCTTTCTTTGATTCTTTGGCGGGAGCTGGTGCCCCTGTAGCTTCAGCTGCTACCGCATCTCGATACATCTTGTCCACACATATGACTGCATCCTTTTTATCAGATGGGATGGAGATGATTCCTATGGGCCTGGGCATCTTCAGAGTGTTGTAAGCATAGTGGGATGCTGCCATGAACTTCGCCAGAGCTGGGCGACCAAGAATTCCGTTGTAAGGCAGGGGAAGCTCGACCACATCAAACACCACCTTCTCGGTCCGGTAGTTCAACTCCCCGCCAAACGTTACAGGCAAAGTGATCTTCCCCTTGGGTCGGCTCCTGCCAGGGTTGACTCCTTGGAACATACCCGTAGCCTTGAGCTCTCCGTCAGGGATCTACAGCTTTTCAACCACCTTAGGGGAAATCAAGTTCAACCCTTCCCCGCCGTCAACTAACATCTTGGTTACTTTGAGGTTGCGGATTGTTGGGGAGACCAACAACGGCAAACATCCGACCGTAGTGGTGCGATCAGGATGATCCTCTTCATCAAAGATGATAGGCGTGCGGGACCATTTGAGTGGCTTTCTGGAATCTGCAGCTGGCTCCGCAACATTGATCTCACGTGCCCACTACTTGAGCTGGCCATGAGAGGAATGCAAGGATGCACCCCCGTCAACACACATGGCTTCAGATGCCTTCTGGAACTCTTGATCACTGGATCCTTCATCATCCTCATCATCACTCATGGCGTCTTCTTCTTTCTTTTCATGACCTCTAGCAGGTATTTCCTTCTGCTGCGGCGCCTTGCCGCGGCGGCCTCCTCGACCACCACGACCCTTCCCGGTAGCTCCATCTTGGCCCTTCTCCTTGTCACACTTCTCATATTTAGCCCGCTGCTTCTCAGCAAGCTGCTCAACTTGGCGGCACTCTTGGAGATCATGGCCCTTGGTGCGGTGGATTTTGCAGTACGACCCGTCGGACTTTCCGGTTTTCTCTGCTGTTGCGGCCTCCCGACAATCACCGCACGCGACAGCTCCTTTGCTGGGGGTCTCGGCCTTGGCTTTCTTGCCGGCAGCGAGATTACCAGAGCTCTCAACAGCCAACACTGCTTTCCCTTTGCGCTTCTTGTTACGTCTTTGGCTTCTCCCTTTTGAGCCGAGGGCATCGTCGTCGTCATCTGAGTCGACTTTGACGTCAGCCTCCTCTTCGGGGAGTCGCCTTCCTTCCTCAACACGAGCACACTTATCCTCCAATGTGTACAGTTCATTGACGGTCTTGGGGAGCTTTACATTCATCTTGGCCTGCATCCTCCTGTTGCGCACGTTCAAATGGAACGCGGCAATCACGGCTGCGGGGTGTATCTCCGGGATATTGCGGTGCACTCGACTGAACCTCTGAATGTATTTCCGCAGGGTCTCTCCTTCCTTCTGAGGAAGGACTTGCAGGTCACTGGGCTCTCCTGGCTCCTGGTGGCCACCTGTAAATGCGTCGACGAACTCATTGCACAAATCAGCCCATGAGGAGATAGAGTTTTCCGGCAGGTGCATCAGCCACGATCTCACATTTGGCTTGAGTGCCAAAGGAAAATAATTGGCGAGCACCTTCTCATCTCATCCTCCGGCGGCTTGAATGGCAATTGTGTAGATGCCTAGGAACTCTGCCGGGTTCAGCTTCCCGTCGTACTTCTCCGTCAGCTCAGGCTTGAAGGCTCGGGCCGATGGCTAGCGGACCTGTCGCAGCTCGCAAGTGAAGGCAGGGCACCCAACCTCATAAGGCAGGTACCCGCCAACACTAGGCATGGGGTCGCCAGCGTCTGGGCCGTTGCGCTTGTTGGATTGGCGGTGCGTTTCCCGGTGCCGCTTGATAGTGATGCGCGCGTCTTCCTTCCGCCGATCGTTCAGGACACGCCGTTGGTCCCGGTGATCGTGCGAGCCAGACGATACCATAGATGCCTCGTCGGGCTCGTTGGCACGTGGAGCTTGTTGTGGATGCCTCTAGGCCTGTTGTTGCGGAGGGGATTGCACCGTTGGTGCGGCCCCCTCGACATGACCGTCAGTCCGGGCCGCCGTCGCCGTCCGCGGGTATCTCAACGGCTCTACATGCTGCGATTTGCTGGCTTCGATGAAACCAATCAAACTTTGGATGGTGGCTCTCCATTCGTCCATCTTGTCAGCCGTCGGCGGGAAGTTCAGCAGTAGTTGGGCCCGCGCCATAACTTCTGCTGATGTGGTCGGCATGGCTAAGGAGGCGGACCGCGACGTCGCTCGACTCCTGGTGGAACCAAGAGGAGCGCATCCTTGTCGCCACACGCCGGTCGCCGAGGTGGTCTGTCATGGAGGAGGTCGAGCTTGCGGGTCTACAGTCCCGCTCGGCGCCCCGTCTTGCTCCGGGCGAGGCGCGTGTCCAGCAGCCTCGCCCGCAACAGCCGCTGCTGGAGGGCCACGGCCGCCCCTAGAATGAGCACCGCTGCTGCGGCCACGGCCACCAGTGCGGCGCGGAGATGGAGACGGATTGTTCTCCCCTCCCATGGGACTAGGGGCGGGCTCGCCAAGATGTTGTTGCTGTTGCTCTTCTTCGGTGTTCCTCGCTCCAGCTCCGGCCGCGGGAGAAACGACGGTGGCGCTGATACGTCTCCAACGTATCTATAATTTTTGCTTGTTCCATGCTATGATATTATCATTCTTGGATGTTTTACAATCATTTTATAACAACTTTATATCATTTTTTGGGACTAACCTATTGACATAGTGCCAAAGTGCCAGTTGCTATTTTTGCTTGTTTTTTTTACTTCGAGGAAAATCAATACCAAACGGAGTCCAATCGCGACGAAACTTTTTGAAGATTTTTTCTGGACCAGAAGACACCCAGTGGGCCAAAGAACTGCCGGGGGAGTGGGCCAAGGAGACCACAACCCACCAGGGCATGCCAGGGGGCCCCCGACGCGCCCTGATGGGTTTTGCCCTACTCGGGGTCCCTCTCCACCGCCTATGATGCCTAAAAATTCCCAAATATTCCAAAAACCCTAGGGGAGTCGACGGAACACAATTCCAGCCGCCGCAAGTTCCAGAACCACGAGATCCAATCTAAACACCATCACAGAGGGGATCATCTTCTTCATAGGTGCCTCTCCGATGATGCGTGAGTAGTCGACCATAGACCTACGAGTACGTAGGCAGTATCTAGATGGCTTCTTCTCTCTCTCTTATGATTCTCAGTACAATGGTCTCTTGGAGATCTATTTGATGTAAACTTTTGCGGTGTGTTTGTTGGGATCCGATGAATTTTGAGTTCATGATCAGTTTCTATCCATGAATATTATTTGAGTCTTCTTTGATCTCTTATATGCATGATTGCTTATAGCATCGTATTTCTTCTTCGAATCTTTGGTTTAGTTAGGCCGACTAGATCGATTTTTTTTGCCATGGGAAGAGGTGCTTTGTGATGGGTTCGATCTTGCGGTGTTCTTTCCCAGTGACAGAAGGGGCAGCAAGACAAGCATGTATCGTTGCTATTAAGAATAACAAGATGGGGTCTATTCCTACATGAATAGATCTTGTCTACATCATGTCATCGTTCTTGTTGCATTACTCCGTTTTTCCATGAACTTAATACACTAGATGCATGTTGGATAGCGGTCGATGTGTTGAGTAATAGAGGAAGATGCAGACAGGAGTCGGTCTATCTATCTTGGACATGATGCCTATATAATGCTCATCGCCTTGGATATCGTCCTGACTATTCGATTTTCTATCAATTGCCCAACAGTAATTTGTTCACCCACCGTGCGCTATACTCATGAGAGAAGCCACTAGTGAACCCTACGCCCCCCGGGTCTACTTTTCCAACATATTGCTTTCAGATCTATCTTTTTGCAATCTTTGTTTTCAGATCTACAAACCAAAAACCCAAAAACATATTGCTGCATATTTTATTTGCCTTTTCTATTTTGTGTTCTTGAGAGATCTATCTCTCCTATCTATCACTGCCTAATCTATCTTATTACCGTAGAGAGATTGACAACCTCTCTTTCGCGTCGGGTTGCAAGTATTTGTTGTTTATGTGTAGTTGTTTCTTATTGGGTGGTGGTGATCCTCCTACTGGTTCGACAACCTTGGTTTCATAACTGAGGGAAATACTTACCGTCGCTGTGCTGCATCATCCCTTCCTCTTTGGGGAAATACCGACGCAATCTCAAGCCACGTCAGGCGCCGCCTATGCCAGTCGCGTCACCCACGACACCTGCCTTATTCATCGCCGCCGTGGCGCCAATGGCGTCCGTGGCTGCGTGCGAGGGAGCCTTCGAAGTGGAATGGTGCGCGGTCGCGCCGGTCTTCTTCTTGGGAGCCATGGGTCAAGAAGACGGTGATGAAGATCAACGCGCTCCCTACGGCCTCAGGTTCGCGCAAATGAAGCACGCCCCCTACCTGGCACGCCAAAGATGCCGGGACACAGATGCGCGCGATCACCTATGGGGCCAGAGGCCCCTTTATGGTTCGGCAAGGGGAGGTCATGTTGCACAAAGAGCAGCGACCATGGTACATCGCGACGATGGTACGCGGGTGTTTTACCCAGGTTTGGGCTGCTGAGAAGCGTAGAACCCTACTCCTGCTTTGGTGGATTGATCTCAGGGAACACGAAGCACACACAGCGCTCTAATCCAGCAAGGGTTGCCTTCAGGCGAGCTACTATGCTAGTACAAGTGTCCAAAAGTCCGAATCTTGAGCTAGGTTGCCTTGGGCCTCCTTTTATTGGGCAAGGGGCAACCACAGTGGCAAAACAGTCATTATCTAGTGATTAGATAGCTAACAGAGCTATCATACCTAACTCTGTCATTTAGGACAAAATACCTTGATTGCTAGTCTAGGTGGCATGCGGGGATGCATCCCCGGCAAGCTCTTACCATAGCTTAGCTGGCCGTTGCTTAGTGTCTTGACACGCCTCTGGACGGGTGTCCACTGGGCATAATCTGTCTTCCGATGCGTCACCACGTGCTTGGCGAGAGCCACTTAGCCACCTGAGGGCTCGACACCGCATCGACAAGTGAGTTGCGTCGCGATGCGGTGGAGCGGTGGCCAACCTGCTCGCGCCTGCAGGGAGATGGCTTGCCGGGTCTTCTTGAGGGTGCGCGTGACTCGGTCCCCGGCAGGCGACGGGGACGTGGCTGGCACATTTTGGGCCCCTCCTGGGCTGCTGCATTGAGCTTGTTGGCGTTGGTAGCCAGGGTAGGCTGCCTCTGCCGGGGTCTTGGATGTTGATGTTATCTCCTTGACGCGCTCCTTGATCTCACATGGAGCGGCTTCTTTGTCTTGTGTTGGTGTTGGCGGGGTTGTGCTACTACTGCCTGTGCATAAGTCAGGGGCACTAGGTACCCCCTTCCTAGTGCACCGACACACTGTCCTCTAAGCCTAACATACTGACCCTGTGAATAGATATAGATGAGCAAAAGGGATAAGTATCACAAAATTCAGAAGTTTTTGTAAGTTTGAACTCAAAAATGTAGTTTCAGAATTCTGCAACATGTAATTCAGTTCCACCAAGTTCCAATTTTCGGAGCTACCGAGACAGACTCCCGCTTACACAGTGACTTGGTCACCTTTTCGGTTTCACCGAAAAGAATGACTTGGTCACACCGAGAAAGTTTTCAGAGCCCTAAAAACTTAATCGGGCGTACCGATTCTTGCCACTTAGTGATACCGAAATGTAGGTAGCGGAACCCTAAACCTAAATTTTCTCGTTTTGCTAATCTACGGAATTTGTTTAGAGGATGGAGACAGTGCAATCCATGGAAAGATAATGGGCGAAAAATAATGCACAAGAATCAGAATCAATGAGCGCAAAAGGGGCGAGATCTTTACCCTAACTTGGTGAAGATCTCCAACGGCGGCGATGACGGAGAACATTCATGTCGACGGCGAGGAACTCCGATGGCGAGGGCGCATGGAGATGAGGTGACGACATCCATAGACACGAGCACGACAGCATGGGTTTGCGGAGGACGACGATTGAAGATTGAATTTCAAAAATTGGGTCCGCTTGATATATATCCCCTTACTGTCGGTGACACCAATTGAAACATTTCGGTGTCACCGAGTTTCTTAACTGCCAGGCGATAGTGAAACTTGGTGAGATCGAGATGGAGAAATCGGTGGTACCGAGGACAAAAACTAGATCAACCCTGCTCGTTCGGTGGAACCGAGATTGTGGAATTGGTTACACCGAGTTGCACATGGGAGGTTTTGGAAGTCAGCTCTTGTCGAAACGGAACTCCGAGTGTTCCTCACACAGAGGGTTCGGAAATTGCTTGCTCAAATTTTGTGATGAAGCAGGAATATAATTTGAGACTAGAAAGCATAGATAGCTAGAGGAGGGTACTTAGGCATTCTTGTATATCAAATTGGCCAAAGAAAATAAAAGCCAAATAACAACAATTGGATATCCTTGAATGAGTAAAGATATGCATACCAACATGCTCACACATAAAGATGTCAATAGAAATCATGGCAAACCTGCTCAACTACTCTACTATCTAGCAAGCACTTTGGCGATGACGGATTCATCTATACATGTATATATTGACTTAGGAGAAGTGTAAGAATACATGATCATAGGTCATACTCATCGTTTAAGCACAAGTGGGGTTACCACTTTTACATTAAGCATTTAATGTCGTCACATCTTATGAGATGCTTTAACTGAAGTCTTGGAGTAAAGCATCCCCTTGATGTGACATCGACCCTAAGAGGGATAAACTAACCTTGGGTTTTGTCAATGAAGACTTCATGTAGGTGATGTAGTGGTGGATTCTCATTGTTGATGAAGATCATCTTGAGTTGGGAGCAATCCTTGTTGTTTAGTACTCTTCTTACCTACATGGGTTAGTCCCACACAAGGAACAAATACAAGGATATCTATGGACATGGAGTGAAGCACGTTTAGATGGTGTCCATTGATTCTTTAATTACCTTGTCCCTTGCTCAGTTATGAGGAGTTTGTGACTCCTTGAATCATTGCATAAGGTTGGAGTTGATTGCAATGATTCTTGCCAATGATGAATGAGAGTGAATTTGTTGGCGGAGTCTCCCCTCAACAACTTCTCTAGTTCTTCTTCTTTGGGACCCACATCAACTTGATGGGGATCCTTGGAGTTGAAAGCAATTGTTGAAGTAGAGCTTGTAGTAGCCTTGGGAACCCACTTGACCATGGGCTTGGAATTCATCTTTAAATGTGTCAATCTCTTCTTGAAGCTTGTCCTTGCCCTTGAGCATGTGGTCTTGTGGTGGAAGGTCATCTTGAGCTTTTGTTCCCTTGGGGGAGTAGGTTCATACTTATCCCTTTGAGTAACAAACTTTGGCTTGGGGCATTGACCTTCTTCCCATTCAACTCCATTGGCGTTGAAGTAGCCAATGCCATGGTTCTTCCGGTATCCTCCATGCTTGCGTACAATCTCCTCAAATTGCTTACATCCGGCAAGACTTTTGTAGACACCTTTCTCTATAATTCCTTTCAATAAATTGTTTTCTTGCTCAAGTGTAACTTCGCTAAGAGAATCATTAGTGGAATCAATAGAGCTACTAGAAGCAACATTATTGGATTTAACATTAGTATTGTTGCTACTAGGTGAAGAACCTTTCTTGCCTTTGTTACTAGTTTGCTTAGACTTAACTTGTGGAACAAATGTGGACAAGGGTAGTCGTTTGGCAAGATAAGAGGAACTCTTCTTTCGAAGATCGTCATTGATAGCTTTAAGAAACTCATGCTCTTGCTCTAAGTTTAGCTTCTCGAAGCATAGCTTCTCATGAGTTCTTAAGGGCTGTCTATGATCTTCTTGAGTAGACTCATGAGCTAACTTAAGAGTGTTTAGTTCTTTAGTTAGATGCTCAATATCCTTATTATCATCATCACATGACTTATCTTGACTAGTATGATTATTATCAAGTTCATTTTTACTAACATCACTAGTTTTATCAAAGAGCAAGTCATCATCTCCTAGTAAATCATCCTCATCACTATTGAAGTCAGTGTATTCGGGGTGTGATACCTTGGGGCCTTTAGACATGAACCAACATCCACTTCCTTCAGTTGGTGAATCAAATATGTCATAGGAGTTGGAGGTTACGAGTGCTAATCCGTCAACACCTTCATCTTGACTATAGTCGGAGTTGGAGTGGTAGCTTCTCTCAGATTGGTTGTCAAAATTAGAGCCGGAAACCCATTCACCAACATGAGCTTGATGGCTTCTTCTTGTGTAGCTCTGGTGTACTTGTCCTTCTTCTCCGAGTCCTTGCTTCTCCAGGAGGGTCTTTGTTCATAGCGATCTTCTCTACTCCTTCTCTCTCTACGAGGTGTGTCGGCGTTCTAGAAACGGGGGTACCCAGACCTGCCTGCCTGCGGCCCAGTGCGTGGCCCACCTCGACGGCCCGGTACGGCCCGGCAGCAGGCCCCTCAAGACAAGACCCTCGCGAGAGCCCCAGCCTCGCGAGGAGAACAGTGCCAAGTCCTCCAGGGGAGCGGCCTCCCCAGGCTGCCTCCCGAGGAACGAAGATTCCTATGCAGCGCCCGGCCTCATGAGGCTGGGATGACGTGAGCCATGACGACCAAGTCCAGGCGGGCGCCAACGGGCGCAGTAGGGACAATTTCCTCTTTTGTGCTAAGGAGGCAAGGACAGACGCGGATTCCCAAGGAATACCCCAAAGGTTTCCATTCCAGTGCAACAAGACCAAGACCATGAACTCGGGAGGACGGATTTCATCGCCGAGCCCACCTCTGCGTCACCACCAGAAGCTTTGTAGGCGAAGACCACCTTTAGTCAGCATAAGATGTACCTCTTGTCCCCTTTCAAATTTGGCCGTTGTGGGATCCCTTCCCGCCTGTGCGATATGGGAAAAGGACCAAGGCCGCTATAAATAGGGACTAGCCACCACCGTAGAGGGGGGATCGAATCCGCCCTCGCCAAAGAGCCCTCGCGAGGTCGCTCAGCCACTGTACTAGTTCATCCCCATACCTCCTCGTGAGGCCAATCCACCAAAAGCAGGAGTAGGGTTTTACACCGCAAGGTGGCCTGAACCTGGGTAAATCTCTGTGTCCATCTTCTTCATCGCTCCAGGCATCCGACGAGGCTTGGCTGTGGGGAGGCGAGCTTTAGACTTGAGATGGGAAGGATCTTCTCACACGCCCGAGAGTTCGAACCTTCTTGGGTCTGCGGAGCCCGATTTCCGACATTTGGTGCGCCAGGTAGGGGTGTGTCGGAATCCTCCCTCTAGTCCGCTTCGTCTTCGCTTCGCCGCTCCCATGGCCAAGGCTCGCCGGGCTCGCGCCGAGCGCCGGGCTGCTCGCGTCGCTCAGATAGCAGCCGTGGGCCGCGGCATTCCACGCCGCCCGGCCCCTCCTGCAGCTAACGCTGCCGCCGACCCGGCTGCTCACGGGCAGCAGGACCTGTTGGCGCTGCCCACCATGCGGCGCGACGGCCGCGCCGCTACTCCGGCCCTCGCCCTCGCAGAGGCGTCATCCTTCCGCACTCGCCGCAGGCCGGCAAATGCGAGCTGCTGTGTTACCGCCCCGCCAACAATCGCTACGTGGACTGGCTGGGTCGCATCACCGATGTGTCACCCCGATAGAGGGCCGACGCACGCCAGACCCCAGGATAAGACCTGGCGCACGTCAAAGACATGATACAGCAATTCCAGGCACAAAAATGGCTCTATTAATTATATTGGAGTGTTACAATACTGTTGCTTACAACAATATTACATAACTCCAAGGCTAACTAAATGGCAGCAGGGGTCTTGGTTCAGGGGCAACGACATCTCTGGCTGGGCTCCATAACGCACAGGACTGGCTAGGTTACGATCTAGCACGACGGATCTTCTCCTGCAACTGGCCATGTGCAAGGCCAGGTGAGTACTTTGAATGTACTCGCAAGACAACCAAATACATAGCAACCAAACAAGCAGATGACAAAGCAAGCCCTATGCTATGCATGAATTAATCCTAGACATGGCATGAATACTAACAAGGCAAGCATGGATCAAGCATGGCATATCATGGATCAGGCATGTAATCTATGGCAAGATCACACTAAATGCTTAGAATACTTACTGTACCGGATACCAACTTACTATCTTCTGGGTTGTTCCACAACCCTCGACATACTCATGATCCAACCTTAACTGACTCAAATCCAATCCAAAGCATGTGGTCATCCGACCACTCATCATATAGCCATCCCTTGGCTAACCTATCTTATTCCTGACATCATCTGATGTCTACCCAAGATGAGTTCTTAAATCATTACTAACACTGCTACGGTTGACCACCTAGTGAGGTCTGGACGGGCTGTCCAATACCATGGACACGGCTATTCGAATAGATTTGACACTCTGCAGAGGTTGTACACTTTACCCACACCATGAAGCACCTGGCCTCGTGATCCCATTCGGGTGGACCAGCGTTGCTTCAACAAAACCTGCCTGACCCGTGACTCTTTCATGGTACCACCGGCACTCTTCCTCCCCCGGAGGTCAGCCTTGGGTGGCCCCTGTGTCCTCATGACACCTGCCACCGTCGTGGCCAAACCATGTAGACCCAAACGGGGACCGCGCGCAAAACTCAACAACAACTGGGCTCACAGGGTTATTGCCGCTTACCTGATCAGGGTAGCACGCCGCGCATAACCCTCCCTCTTTGGAGGTACCGATGAAAGATCATGCAATCAAGCCCGGTCAGGGCTGTCCCATACCAGCAAATGTGGTTGCACGAGTATGCCTGGACAGGTGACTCAAGATCAACCGACTAAATTTTCTTTTATTCAACCCACTCAACATATCCATCATCGTACTATTCCACTGACAATAGTAAGTGCTACCATAGCAAGATCATGGTACTGATAATCATGGCATGAGATCAATCATAATACTAACATGGCAATGATATTGGCAATATGGAAATGAGACATGGCACTGGATGAATGGAAATGCTAGTGTCTAATACCGATGTCACCACCGGTGTATGCAAGTGCAACCTAACAGGCGATACAGATAAACACACAGGTGCAAGCAAAGTCATCATGCAAGTCTGGAGCTCATGGGAGAGGTTGGCTTGCCTGGGGGTCGACGAATACGCCGGGAAGAAATGCGATCACCTCGCGAAAGAAATCGCCGGAAAGGGTTCTCTCTCACAGGGCTCGATCGGAGGGCAAGGGCAAAACGGTTATTTCTACTGTGATAGCACATTATGAAAATAGTACTATCGGAACGGGCTCGACGAGACAAAAGTGTGGGCGTTGGTTTCACCTGATTCCGAGTTACGGTCGCGGAGAAACGGCCGTTCGTTGTTTAGGCAGAAAATAAATAAAAATCTATTCATTTTCGGCCTAAACCAGTGAACGTCCGCAATATAAGCCTTTCGGCCGCTGGCTGAGAATTGAAAGCGCATTTATGAGAATACGCGTTCGTGCAGTGAACATGTATCCAGTTCCAACACCGTGGCGAAATACGCTGTGATCAGTTGAAAACGTACTTTACCAAAGTACGTTTCCACTTAACTGCCAGCGGGCCCGGGCTGGTCAACGCCCTAGAGACTTACAGGAGGGCCCCACTCTATCCTCTCTCTCCTCCCTTTGCCTCATCCTCTTCCTCCCGACGGGGCAGGAGAAGGCCGCAGCGGCTCGGGCCTCGCTCGCCGCCGACGCTCCTTGGTTCAGCTGCGCCCGCCGGCGAGTGGGATGTGGCCGCCGGGCCCTGCTGCATCCGTGGGGGCAGCCCGTAGTCGCAGGAGGCGACCCAGGTGGCAGCAACTTGAGGCGGACAGCCGCCACGGCCATTGACGGAGGCGAGCATGGAGAGCTCCTCCGGCTGAATTGGATGGGGCGGAATGGAGCGGTGGTGCAGGGGACGCTCCTGGGTCGACTAGGGGTGCTTGCGGGGCTCCAGGGCTCGACTGCGACGAGGGGACCGGGGCAATGGCGATGGCATTCGGTGGCAGCTATGGAGGGAGAGGTCCGGGGCTCGATGGGGAAGACTGGGGGGTTGCTGGTGGTTGGGGGGGGGGGGCTCGGGCTCGCTATTTATAGCAGAGGGGAGGGGCTACGCGACGGCGGGCGAAGCTCCGAGAAGCTCATCGCCGCGGTGGTGCTCCGGTGGTCGACAGGGCGGCCAGGAGCTTCGGGACGCAGGGGAGAGGTCTCTGGATGATTCACGCGCGCGCTGGACAGCTCTACGGCACTCCCGGACGGCCTGGAATGCGCTGGAGATCCGCTACCGACGAGATAACGCACAGAGCGCGGTTTTGGCACGCTCTGCCCGTGGTCACCGCGTGTCCACGGCGATGCCACGATGCACTCGATGCCAAACCATGTCTAGGCTCTTCTGCACGCTTTGCTGACTTGACCTGTGCGGCTGAATGACCTGAGAGAGGCCTGAGGTGACTAAACCAAGCTCTAATAGTTGTCAACAACAACCTGTTTGTGCTGTGGTGTGGTCACCTCAGTGCACCTCTTGGCCTGATCTTTGGCTGAGGTTGACCACTCACTAGAGTGAGTATCTTGGCCAAAATGCAGCACAAATGAGCAAGTCTAGCTGGTACTTCCTTTGTAACTTCGCAGTCTGACCAGATTTGAAAATGAGAGAGCTGGGGTCAATTGGCTAGATGAAAATGGCTCCAACTTGGTGGAGACCAATGATTTAGGCATATGGAGTCACTGTAAAAGTTTCATACCATTTGCATAAGTGGAAATGGTACTTCCTTCACAATGCTCCAATATGGACAGAAACTTGAATGAATTGCTGAGGAAAATTGGCTAGATGGAATGGGCTAAATTTTGGAGGATAATGATAATTTATCATAATACATCACCCTGCAAAATTTTAGCCCAAGGATATTAAGGAATCATGCACTTCCTTTGCAAACCAGAAATCTAGACAGAATTTGCAAATGGAAGTGGTGCTCAAAATTTGAATTGGGGAACTGGATATTTTGATCGAATTGATGAAGATATGGATATAAGAAGATCCACAAATTATTTGGGATTTTTCCTAGCTACCAAAATGGCAGTTCCTTTGGAAATGCCCCAAATTGGAATATTGGCTTTAAATAGGAAAAGGCAATTTCCCTAATTTAATTATGGCCAATATTTTTATGAGAGCTCAATATATCCACAAAGAATATCTCCACAAGTTTTCATAACCTCTGGAGATGGATAGATATTTTCCTGGATTTAATTCCTCAGAAAGGCAGAAAAAGGAATTAATTCTAGATGAGAAATATTGCATATGACTTAGCAATATTTTTGCACATCTAGGGTTTATGAGGGAAGAAGAATCTGAGGAAATTTTGGGGAATCAACAGAGCAAGAGAAAGGATAGCTCCTTTGCAATCACAAAGGCAGGATTTCCAGTTCCAATATTTCGGAACTAGGGTTTGAATGGGATTCGGGGTTTGCTGACAGGAGGTTGACTAGCACAAGAGCATGGGAAAGGCACTGAGAGGTTACGGATTGATTGGATATACCTGGTCACCTGCCAAATTCCAGAGGAAAAATTCGGGAGAGAAAAGCTAGGAAGGAATAACAGCACAAAAAGGTGTTACAGCCGAGCCCGTCAACGCCGCCGGCGAGGCCCCGGCGCTCTCCACCGGGGCGGGCTCGGGGGCTTCCACCTGGAGATCTCCAGATCCGATGGGAGCGACGAGAGAGGCACTCGGGCACCGCCCTCACGAGCAAGGAGCACGGCGCGAGGCGTCAGGCTCGAGATGGTTCATCACCGGCACAGTCAAGGAGCTTCGGGAACCGTGGGCCATGTGCGGCAAGCATCCACATCTACATCGACACCCCGTCGAGCGGCAACAACAAATACTACACATTAAGTGAAGTTTGATATGAACATATCGGCGTCCTGGGAACGGGGGTACCCAGACCTGCCTGCCTGCCTGCGGCCCAGGGCATGGCCCACTTCGACAGCCTGATACGGCCCGGCGCGGCATCACTCAAGACAGGGCCCTTGCGAGAGCCCCATCCTCGCGAGGAGGATGACGCACAAGACCCCCGGAGGGAGGATGCCTCCCTAGGTTGCCTCCCGAGGGGCGGAAATCCCTATGCAGCGCCCGGCCTCGTGAGGTTGGGGGTGTCGCAAGTCAGGCCAGGCGGGCGCCAGCGGGCACAGGGGACACAGTTTCCTCTTTGGTGCAAAGGAGGCAAGGACGTATGTGGGTTCCCGAGGCATCACGCCAAAGGTTTCCATTCTCGTGTAACAAGACCTAACCCACGAGCTTGGCAGGACGAATGGCATCGCCGAGCCCACCTCTGCGTCACCACCAGCTACTTTGCAGGCGAAGACCACCTTTCGTCAGGATAAGATGTACCTCCTGTCCCCTTTCAAATTTGGCCGTTGTGGGATCCCTTCCCGCCACTGCGATAAGGGAAGAGGACCCGAGCCACTATAAATAGGGACTAGGCTGCTCCTTAGTGGAGAGTGATCCAGAACCACCTGAGCGCCCTCACGAGGTAGCTCATCTTTGTACCAGTTCATCCGCAAACCTCCTCGAGAGGCAATCCACCCAAAGCATGAGTAGGGTTTTATGCTTCGCAGCGGCCCGAACCTGGGTAAATCCGTGTGTTGGTCTTCTTCCCTGTGATTGAGAGAGTCAGTTGGACTAGGCTTTGAGGCTGTGAGCTTGGGGACGAAGTTGGTTGGGATCTTCGCACACGCCCCTGAGTTCGAACCTCTTTGGATTTTGCGGAGCCCGAAATCCGACATTTGGCGCGCCAGGTAGGGGGCGTGTCAAAGCCTCTCCCTCCGCGACTGCGACCCGGTCTCGACTCATGAGCTCCGTGGCTGGCGATGCCCCCGAGGTCGGGCAGCCCACGGCGTGCGGGAGCGCCGCGGCTCGCCTGGCCAGGACTGTGGTCGCGTGCATCCTTGGCGGATCGCAGGCACCTACTCCCGGCCGCCATGTCAAGCGGTTCCTTCACCAGGAGGGTGCGGCTCAGCGACGGCCCAAGGCCCTGCAGCCTCGGGCGTGGCCGGAGGTCGACATCACCTTTGACTCCAGCGACCACCCAGGATGACGGTCACCGCCGATACGCTCTCCATGCTGTGCACACCGACCATAAGCAACGTGGCGGTCACCAAGACCCTCATCGACAGCGGCGCTGGCCTCAACGTCCTCTCCGTGGATACCTACAACATGCTTCAGGTGCCCTGCGACCAGCTCGCGCCCTCGAGGCCTTTCTCCGGAGTGGCTGGGGGCTCCGTCGCCTCGCTGGGATGGGTGCGCCTCCCAGTCACCTTCGGCACCCGCTACAACTACCGTACCGACCAGATCGACTTCGACGTCGCCCACATCCACCTCCCTTACAATGCGATCCTCGGGTACCCTGCCCTCGCCAAGTTCATGGCGGCGACGCACCCAGGCTACAACGTCATCAAGATGCCTAGGAGTAGCGGCATCATCTCCGTCGTCGGGGATACCAAGGATGCGGTTCAAGCACTCAAGCTCGTCTACAAGGCCGCGGCTGCGACGCGCCCCGACGCTGAGGACGCCGCGCAGGCTCCGGAGGCCGCACCAGTGAAGAAGAAGCAGTTGTTCTCACAAGACCGGGCTAAGAAGAAGTAGGTGCCTGTGGACGTCGGGAGCCCGGGCCCCACCTTCACCATCGGCGCCGGCCTCCCCCCGGAGCAGGAAGAGGCATTGGTGGCCTTTCTCCGCACGAACAAGGACGTGTTTGCGTGGAAAGCATCCGACCTGGTGGGGGTCCCAAGGGATGTGATTGAGCACCACCTCATGGTGTGCCCCAACGCACGTCCGGTGAAGGAAAAGGCGAGGACACAGGCCCAAGAGAAGCAAGCGTTCATCGCCCAAGTGGTCGGCAAGCTGAAGGAAGCCGGGGTTATTCGAGAGGTGCGATACCCTTAGTGGCTAGCCAACCCAGTGGTTGTCCCGAAGAAGGGCGGGAAGGAGCGCATGTGCGTCGACTTCACGAGCCTCAACAAGGCTTGCCCCCAAGACCCGTTCCCGCTGCCACGCATCGACCAAATCGTAGACTCCACCACCGAGTGCGACCTCTTGTGCTTCCTGGATGCCTTCTCTGGGTACCACCAGATCAAGATGGCAGTGGAGGACGTCGAGATGACGGCCTTCCTCACCACGTGCGGCGTGTTCTGCTACACCTGCATGCCCTTCGGGCTGCGGAACGCTGGCGCAACCTTCCAGCGGCTGATGCATATTGCCCTGGGGCAACAGCTCGGAAGGAACGCAGAGGCCTATGTCGACGACATCGTGGTCAAGTTGCGAGAGGCGAAGACCCTGATCGAGGACCTGGAAGAGACGTTCGCCAGCCTGTGGCAGGTGAACCCGAGGCTTAACCCCGAGAAGTGTGTCTTCGGAGTCCCGCCGGGCAAGCTACTCGGTTTCCTGGTGTCGCACCGGGGGATCGAGGCAAACCTGGAGAAGGTCAAGGCCATAAGCAAAATGTGCCCGCCTCAGACCCTCAAGGAAATGCAGAAGCTGGCGGCCTGCGTGACCTCCTTGGGGCGCTTCATCTCCAAGCTTGGCGAACGTGCCCTCCCGTTCTTCAAGGTCATGAAGAGGAAGGGCCCCTTCGAATGGACTCCAGAGGCGGATGCGGAATTCGAGGACCTCAAGCGGTACCTCACGAGCCCACCGGTGATAGTGGCGCCTCGCCTTCATGAGCCCCTGGTGCTATACCTGGCTGCCACCCCGCACTCCGCCAATGCAGCACTGGTGGCGGTCCGGGAGGAACGTGCCGGCGCGCGCGCAACACCCCCAGGAGCCGGCGAGTCCCCAGGCGTAAAGCAAGGCGATTCACAGGACACCCCGCAGCCCTCGCCCCCGCAAGATGACACTCCTGAGGCCTTGGTTGCCTCGACGACCCACGAAGCACCTGGACCTCATGAGCCCGTTGTGGAGCGGGGCAGCGCGGATGGCATGACTCTCGTCGACCACCCCGTGTACTACGTCAGTACCATGCCGCGGGACGCGCGCTCGCGGTACCCTATGTAGCAGAAGCTCCTGCTCGTGCTCCTCGTCGCCTCAAAGAAGCTGCGCCATTACTTTTAGTGCCACCCCATCAAGGTCGTCTCTGCATATCCCTTGGAGAGGTGCTGCGCAACCCCAATGCCGCGGGGAGAGTCGCAGAGTGGAACATCGAGCTGCAGGCCTTCGACTTGGAGTTCAGTACAACCAGGATCAGCAAGGGAGCGGCCCTGGCAGACTTCATGGCGGAATGGACGGATGCTCCCGATCGGGGGCTGGACGAGGGCCAGTCCCTCACCCCCGGCGACGAGGCGCCCGATGGCTGGGTCATGCACTTCGACGGGGCCTTCGCGCGCCAGAGCGCGGGGGCTGGAGTTGTGCTCATCTCTCCGACCGGCGACAAGCTCTACTACGCCATACAGCTTTGCTTCTAGCACGACGAGAAGATCTCCAACAACATCGCAGAGTACGAGGGCTTGATCGCTGGCCTCAAGGCCGCAACAGCCTTGGGGGTTAAGTGCCTCACCATCAAAGGCGACTCCCAGCTCCTCGTGAACTTCTCCAATGAGGAATACAAGCCGAAGGACGAGCACATGGAGGCATACCTGGAAGAGGTACGTAAGATTGAGAAGAGTTTTCTGGGCTTGGAATTGCAGCACATCCCGCGCGGCGCGAACAAGGAAGTAAATGACATCGCCAAGAGGGCGTCGCGTCGCGAGCCTCAGGAACCGGGTGTCTTCGAGGAAAGGCTCTTCAAGCCATCTGCAGCACCTCCGGCCGAGGATCAGACCCCCGCTACACGAAGAGCTGCCCCCAGCACTGCCCTCGGGAGCCCCGACTTGTGGCCTGGCCCCAGGAGCCCGACTGCTCCTGGCGCTAGAGCCTCAGGACGGCGACTGGACACAGGAGTTCATGGTGTACTTGCTTCGCGGCACCCTGCCAGAAAAGGAGGAGGATGCTGAGCATGTGGCTCGTCAGGCCACAACATATTGCTTGCAGGACGGCGAATTATACCGCAGGCGCCCAAACGACGTCGCGCTGCGGTGCATATCCGAAGGACAGGAGCATTAGCTGCTGACCGACATCCACGGTGGAGACTGCGGACACCACTCCTCGTCCTGTACCCTGGTGGGGAAGGCGTTCCGCAGTGGCTTCTACTGGCCTATGGCGCTCAACGATGCCATCGAGCTAGTCCGGTCCTGCGAGGCTTGCCAGTTCCACGCCATGCAGATTCATCAGCCCACACAGGGCCTCCAGACTATCCCGCTCTCCTGGCCCTTCGCGGTCTGGGGGCTGGATATACTGGGGTCCTTCCCTCGAGCGGCTGGCGGATACCTCTACCTCTACGTCGCCATCGACAAGTTCACCAAGTGGGCGGAGGTGGAGCCCGTCCGCACCATCCTCGCCGGCTCGGCCGTCAAGTTCATCAAGGGCCTCGTGAGCAGCTTCGGTGTCCCCAACTGCATCATCACTGACAATGGTTCACAGTTCACAAGCAATCTTTTCAGGACATACTGTACTAACCTTGGAACGCAGATATGCTACGCTTCGGTGGCGCACCCACGAAGCAACGGCCAGGCCGAGCGCGCCAATGCGGAGGTCCTGCGGGGTCTCAAGACAAGGAGCTTCGAGAAGAAGCTTGAGGCCTGCGGCAGGGGTTGTCTCGATGAGCTTCAGTCCGTGTCGTGGTCCATCCGCACCACTGCGACTAAGCCCACCGGTGAGACCCCGTTCTTCCTCGTCTACGGAGCTGAAGCCGTCCTCCCGCACGAGCTCAAGCATCGATCCCCGCGGGTCTTGGCATTCGACGAGGAGCGTCAGGATGCCTCGCGGGGGACAGACCTCGTGCTTGGGGAGGAGGCCCGTCGCCGAGCCTCGCTCCGAGCTGCAAGGTACCAGCAGGCGTTGTGGCGCTACCATTGCCGTAGCGTCCGCTCCAGGACCCTCGAAGTCGGAGACCTCGTCCTGAGGCGGGTCCTTTCCAGGGAGGGCTTGCACAAGCTCTCGCCCATGTGGGAGGGCTCGTTCAGGGTCGCCCGCGTTTCCAGGCCTGGCGCCGTGCGCCTGGAGACTCAGGACGGGGTCCCCATCCAGAATGCCTGGAACATCCAACATCTCCGCAAGTTCTACCCGTGACACTCTCACGTAATAATGAGTGGGTTGTATACGCCCGGAGCCCCCCGAGGACACGGAGGGGTTCCCACCCATGCCCAAGTGGAAGCCCCATGCTCCGCGCTGGCAGACAACACTGTCCTCCAATGACTATGCCCATGCCTAGTGGAGCCCTATGCTCTGCGCTGGGGGAAGACAAAGACTAGCCTAGGGGCCGGACGCGGCAGTTCTTTGCTTCTTTATGTATTCGAATTTGCCATTTTCTGGAATAAATTTTAAGTTTTGCAACCTTGTTTCAAAAGGGGTGGGAATTTTTCTACGTGGAGTCTTTTCCGTCTTGAAGTTTTGTTTTCTGAATTGACGCCTGTCGGTCTCCCCCTCGCGCGCCCCGCGAGCGGGGGCTGGGCATGGTGTGCACACCTCGCCAAGACCTTGGCATCTTAGTCCTCGCGCGGCGCTCTCGGGCGAGCCGGCAGGCGCATGTTGCTCGGGGGCTTCTGCCGCGGCCCGGCGCGCCATCATGGAGCCTCTGGAGGCTCAGGCACCTCTCGAGGCAGGAACTGGCAAGGAAAGGTATGGGAGCCGCTCGAGCATCAAGGGGGACTCCTGAGCAACGCGACTCAGGAGCCTCATTGGTCACGTAGCCCCTCGCCCCTTGGTCTCATCCTGGTGATCCGGACGCCCCAACGGCGGTCGAGGTATGCGCGGGATTGGGCCCCGTCGACGTAGAGCGCCGCTCGAGCGTCAAGGGGGACTCCTAAGCAACGCGACTCAGGAGCCTCACTGGTCATGTAGCCCCTCGCCCCTTGGTCTCGTCCTGGTGATCCGGACGCCCCAACGGCGGTCGAGGTATGCGCGGGATTGGGCCCCGCCGACATAGAGTGTCGAAAGGGCTCCCAAACTGCCTCGCTCGCAAGAAAGAAGACCCTCCTGGCGAGATCCCCAAGCTCCCCAGGTGCCACGGACGAACCTCACGACGCAGAGGCCCGCAACGGACGCATCGAGCTAAGTACCCTAACCACAACGGGCGGAAAATCTTAATTAACAGTAATACGGGAAGCAGGATGTGCGGCGAAAACACTAAAAGTAAAGGTGCAAGCGCCATATTTCATTACATGCACCGTGGGGCCCTTCATGATTCTTGTTTGCAGGGAAAGGAAAAGAAGGAGAAGGCAAAGGTGGCCCTCTCAAGGGCTGCCACTCCTAAGACCCTGGCTCCGATGCAACCATGCTCAGTCGGAGTCCTCCTCCTCCTTGACGGGCCCATGGTGGCATGCCGGCGTAGCCGCTTCCTGGGCGGGAGTATGGCGCCGTCACGGCTGGCTACCCCTGAAGTCCGAGCGCACCGACGCGGTGGTGCGTCGTAGCTGTCATCGCTCGGGCTCTCCTCGGAGGAGGTGTCGCTGCCGCTGGAAGCATGACGGCCGTCGCCAAGGGCAAGCTCACCTCCAAGTGCACCGCTGCCGCCGCCATCATCCTCCGGGCAGCACCCCAAGCGCCTGTCGTCCTCCCCAAAGATCCTGACAAAAACCGCCGCCGTGTCGTCATGCTTGAAATGGAGCGTGAGCCTCCCCTCCCGGCCGTGGGCGCGGGCAAAGGTCTGCCACCCGCGGCTCAAGAAGGCGTAACCTGCGGGGGTAACCTCGATCTCCACCCACAACACGCCGCTGCAACAACCATCGGCTTGCAGGCACAGACCTGCGAGCTCGTTGGCCCACAACGTCTCCGCAAAGAAGCGCGGGAGCTGCAGCCAGGTGATCGCTGGCCTCTCCACCAGCACCAGGAACTCCTGGCCCACATCGGCCGTGTGGGACCGCGGGCGCGGTGGCTGGGCACCCGCTACGTGCCTCCCTCCTTGACCACGGTCGCCACGCCCGCCGCCTCTGCCAGCGCCGGCGGAGGCACCAGCTCTCGCTGGGGTGCGGCCGCGCCCCCGTGGCACTGCCGTCGACACCACGGTGTACTTACGCGGATGGCCCCGGCTCCTCTTGGGTGGTTGTTGGTCCGGCCCCTCCTGGCGGGCTTTCCCCTTCTCGGCAGCAGAAAACCTCCTCACCAGCATCATGATCGAGGATAGCAACTGGATGCTCATGATAGGATAGGTCTTCTTGGAGATCAATGTCCTGGAGATCAACGGTGCGCTCGGGAGTCTTGAAACACTTCCGGAGCTGAGAGACGTGAAACACATCATGCACATTTGAGAAATTGGGAGGAAGCTCGAGTTGGTAGGCAAGGTCACCCCTCTTCCCACAATCTTGAAAGGACCCACAAAGCATGGAGCGAGCTTTCCTTTGATGCCAAAGCGTTGAGTGCCCTTCTTGGGAGACACTCTGAGATAAACAAAATCATCGATCTGAAAGGTCTTGTCACGATGCTTGTTATCATAATAAATCTTCTAACGGGATTGAGCTGCTTTGAGATTTTCACGAATGACACGGCACATTTCTTCTGCTTCAGTGATCATGTCATTTCCAAGGATTTTACGCTCACCGGTTTCAGAGCAATTGAGCGGGGTGCGGCACTTTCTGCCATAGAGAATATCGAAAGGAGCTTTGCCGAAACTTGCTTGGAAGCTATTGTTGTATGAGAACTCAGCAAACGGGAGACAATCTTCCCACTTCATGCCAAAAGAAATCACACAAGCTATGAGCATATCTTCGAGGATTTGATTGACTCACTCAACTTGACCACTAGTCCGAGGATGGAAAGTTGTGCTGAAATGGAGATTGGTCCCCATTGCAGTCTGGAAGGAATCCCAAAACTTGGAAGTGAAGATGCTTCCACGATCTGAGAATATGAGCTGAGGAATACCGTGCAAAGAAACTATCCTTGACGTGTACAACTCTGCCAACTGAGCTGCCGAGATAGATTCTTTGACCGGAAGGAAGTGGGCAACTTTGGTGAGCTTGTCGATGACCACGAAGATGGCATCGTTCCCTCTCTTGGACTTAGGAAGCCCAGTGACGAAATCCATTTCAACATGATTGAATTTCCACTCTGGGATGGGTAAAGGCTGAAGGAGGCCTGCTGGACGTTGATGTTCCGCCTTCACTCTACGACAAACATCACACTCGTTCACAAACTGAGCAATCTCACGTTTCATACGAGTCCACCAAAACGTTTGCTTGAGGTCTTGATACATTTTGGAACTTCCTGGATGAATTGAGAGGAGGGAATTATGTGCTTCATCCATGATAACTTTCCTTAGTTCACCTTTTGGAACCACCAGACGGTCCTCGAAGAACAAGGTATCTTTGTCATCAACACGGAAGCACTTATACTTTGGAATGCTCTTGGCCACACATTTCTTCACTTTCTTCACCATAGCATCCAGAAGCTGAGCTTGGCGAATCTGATCTTCCAAGGTCGGAGAGACTTGAAGATTGGCAAGAAATCCTTGAGGAACAACTTGGAGATGGAGCTTATGGAAAGCTTCACAAAGCTCGGGTTGGAGAGGCTTGAGGATGAGACTGTTGCAGTATGCCTTTCTGCTCAGCGCGTCTGCAATGACACTTGCTTTTCCAGGATTATATTCAATGCTCGGATTGTACTCCTCGATCATTTCCACCCAACGTGTTTGCCGAAGATTGAGATTCGGTTGAGTGAAAATGTACTTCAAGCTCTTGTGGTTAGTGAACACCTCAACTGGTCTTCCCAACAATAGATGTCTCCAGGTCATCAGAGCATGAACAACTGCCGCCAACTCAAGATCATGAGTGGGGTAGTTCTTCTCGCTAGGCTTCAGCTGGCGCGGGGTATAATCCACAACCTTCTTATCTTGCATGAGAACACCACCGAGACCTTGGAGGGAAGCATCACGGAACACTTGGAAAGGCTTGGATTCATCTGGAGGAGTGAGAACTGGAGCTGAAGTCAGCTTTTCCTTGAGTGTAGTGAACGCCACATCACACTCAGGAGTCCACACATACTTGACACTCTTCTGAAGGAGGTTAGACAAAGGCTTAGCAATTTGAGAGAAGTTCTCGACAAATCTTCTGCAATAACTTGCAAGCCCGAGGAAACTTCGAAGCTGCTTGACATTCTGAGGAGGCTCCCACTTCACAATTGCCTCAACTTTCTCAGGGTGCACTTTAATGCCCTCGGCAGAGATGACATGCCCAAGGTACACCACTTCATTGAGCCAGAACTCACACTTGAAGAACTTTGCATAAAACCGATGCTCTCTTAGCTTGTCAAGCACAAGCCGGAGATGCTCTGCATGCTCTTCTTCAGTCTCCGAGAAAACAAGGATGTCATCCAAATACACCAAGACAAACTCATTCTTGAAAGGAGAGAATATGAAGTTCATCATTCTAGAGAAAGTCAGAGGCGCATTTGCTAGACCAAAAGACATGACGGTGTTGATGTTGGGAAGTGGATACTTGTTCCTGATCTAACTTCGAGAAAACCTTGGCACCTTTCAATTGCTCAAACAACTCATTGATGTTGGGAAGTGGATACTTGTTCCTGATTGTCTTCTTATTAAATGGGCGGTAATCGACACACAGTCGGTCCGTGCCATCCTTCTTCTTGACAAATAGAACACCACAACCCCAAGGTGAAGAACTTGGTCTGATCAATCCCAGAGGATCTTGTTCATCTAGATGCTTCTTCAATTCTTTGAGCTCTTTGGGGCCAAGCTTATAAGGACGCTTGCATACCGGTTCAGTTCCAGGCTTGAGTTCAATCACAAACTCCACTGGCCGGTGAGGAGGCATTCCTGGCAATTCTTCTGGAAAGACATCTTCATACTCAGAAACGACGGGGATTTGAGAAATGGCGGAAATTTCACCCTTCCCATTGAGAGAAAATAGACGAATCGTGTCATCGCGAGCAGCGAAAATGATCACATCTTCAGAAGGATGAGTCAATTGGACTTCTTTAGATTTACAATCAACATAAGCCTTGTTCATCGCCAGAAAATCCATGCCAAGAATAAGATCAATATCGGAATTGCTGAGCACAATTGGAGAGGCCAGAAAAGAATAATTGCCCATCTTGATAGAAACATCCAAAACCACATAGCAAGAATTCATTTGCATTCCCGGTGAAACCACTGTTAACGACCTAGGCAACTCTTTACAGGAGAACTCATGCTTGGAGACGAAAGGTCTTGATATGAATGAATGCGATACACGAGTATCAAACAAAACTTTTGCGGGAATAGAATTAACCGAGAGATTACCCATTATCACTTGAGAAGAATCCTCTGATTCAGCTGCATTCACACTGTTCACTCTTGCATACTTGTGATTGTGCTTCACCATAGCACTGTCTGGGGGCCTGATAGGAGGAGGAGGCGGAAGAAGCCGCTGGTTGGAGCACTTGTTGGAGTAATGGCCCTTCTGATCACACGTGTGACACGTAACCTCTGAGAGCGGACGGAAGTTGCCTGGAGGAGGAGCATTTGCTGACTTGGGTGCCTAAGGCCTCTGCTAAAAACCTGGGTTGGGTGGGTGGGAAGGTCCACGACCACCGTGCTGCTTCTGCTGCCAAGGAGGACGAAACGGAGGAGGAGGAGGAACCCAATACTTCTGCTGCTTAGGAACAATCTGAGAGCTGGACGAAGAAGAGTTGGAGTCTCTGAACCGCTTCTTGGAATTCTCAAGCTTGAGCTGAACTGCCTCGAACTTTAGAGCCAAGTTGTAAAACTGATCAAGCACAAGAGGCTCGTGAAGGACGAGAGCAAGCTGAAGATCTTCTCTGAGGCCACCTCTGAACTGATAAATTTTGGACTTCTCATCGAGAACATCTTGCTTAGCATAGTGGGCCAGATTCTGAAACTCAGAGTTGTACTGATAGACAGAGATACTCCCCTGCTTTAGATTCCTGAACTTCTCATGCATACCCTCGACAAAGCTCGTCGGGATGTGATGAGCCATGGCAGAAATCATCCCAAGAGACTGCACGGCCACCTCTGGAATCCTTGTACTGCTGCCACCAATCTGCTGCCTGACCCTTAAGCTGGAAAGTCGCAAACTTGACATAGTCATCTGGCCTGACATTGCTGCACTCAAAATGCTTGTTCATGTCATGGAGCCAATCGTCTGCATCGAGAGGCTGATCACAACAAGTGAAGGACTTGGGTTGATTTACGAGGAACTGGTTCAGAGTGGCGAACTGCTGCTGATTATGGAAATTCCCTTGATGACCTTGTTGTCCCTGCTCCCTTTCCTGCAGCAACCTGAGCAACATCTGAGTGTTGGCATTGGTTGCGGCCATCACAGCTTGCCAAGCTTCTGGAGGTGGAGGTGGGGGTGGTGGAGGATCAGACTGCTCTCCATCACGACCCTGATTCCCACGAGTTGCTGGAGCCATCCTAAAGATGGACAGAATATCAGCACACCATTGACAAAGATGATTGAAATAAGCTGAATCAAATGGCTTGAAAGAAATTTGCAATGAACATCATCAATTGCATTCAAACTGCAAATAGTAAGAACGCTTTCTGTAGGATCGTGATAACACCATTAGATCATGAAGCGACTTGAGATAACACAACAAGTATTGAGCTAAGGTTGCTCAGAAAAAATGTATAAACCATCATACATCTGTCGGAAGATGATCCTAGGAAACTACTAGAAAACCCACCTAGGAACTTCCGAAATATTGGTTATGCGATCGGGTACACGGATACATGGAGTTTTTATCCATCACTCAACTCCTACCAGTAATACTACTCTCTAGTCTATCACATCCCTCAACACACAACCAAAGGTCTCGGAAACTCATCTACCTCAGACCCTCGTAATCACAACAATACTAAAGATGGCAGTACATGTGATCCCGCTTCCCCAGTACTGGGTGCCGCCACACTCTTCGCACCACGAATAATGTTGAAGCAATTTCGAACATCCTCGTTCTTAAGTACTAAGGAAACTGAACGATAACGATGTGTTTAGAATCCTCTGGAGCTCTACTCCCCGGGTCCAATCCATACGTACGGGAGGCACCAAGAACAGAATTCCCGTCACATCGGTATCATAGAGGCTCCAAAATACTCATGTGATCCTAAAAAAATTTGAGCGAGAAGAGGGTAGAATGAAAATTCCTAAGCCGTAATTCCTCACCAGAGTATAGAAGAGGAGTAAAAGAATCCTACTCTCTGATATAACTAGACTCAAAATAGTTTTCACTAGACTTCACTCGGCCAAGTTCGATCAAGCAAGGGGCTCCTATGGTCAGTATGGCTCTGATTACCAACTTGTAATGCCCAAGATGCGGTCCTATCCCTATTAAGGCACGAGGGCCTCGACGGGGATAGAAGCGCATCTAGTCGTTTCGCAAGTACAGAAATCATTGCATACATGTAGGAAGAGATGAGTATATGAGTTGGCTTACCCAGCATACATGTAGGAAGGGTATGATGCACAATCAAGTATGATGCATGGCCAAGTTTAAATATGCACGGCATGGCAAGCACAACAACAAATACTACACATTAAGTGAAGTTCGATATGAACGGGTTGCATATTAACGAAACTCCACATTAGAATTATTTTGTTCACTCTTATTTATTACATGGCAAGCTTACATGTTGTTTATCATGGCAAGAGGAGAAGCATAAACAACTACATCATCTAGGCATTTTAAATGAGGCCGGAAACAACATAACTCATCTCCGAAACTACCCCATGAGCAAGTTTAGAGTTAGGTACTGTTCTTCCTAAACACCATTTTTATATTTATTAAACAAGAAAATAAAGTGAACCATGATATTCTACATATTTTTCTAAGCAATTTACATATAGAGTTCATTTAATTTGGAGCTACGGTTATTTAGTTATGGAATAAACCGTATTCAACATGGCATTGATGCAAATTAAATACAAACAACAACTTAGACATTCTCACATGGATGAAAGTTGTATATTGTGACACTAGATGACATTCTGCCCAATTTTCATACAAGACATGTTTTATTTAGATGCACGGTTATTTAACTATGAATTACCAAAGCTTGACACCAAAATGGCCCTAAACATTTTTGTATGCACTTCAATGACAAACACGGTAGTTTAATAATTTTAATCAAGTGTAAAATTTGTAGCAACAGAAAGTAGACAAAATTCTGAGCATTTTACATATATAACTTGACTTCATGTAATGCATGGTTGAATTTATAGGAATTTCGCAAACTGCAATGAAAATCTGACAACTCTATATGGGTATGAAAAAGAGAAAAACGACACAAAAAATTATGTGGAGCCAGGCACTTGAACCCTGGTCTCCTGGATGGATGGTGGTTGCGCTAGCCAACTAGGCTATAAACTGAGTTGTGTTAGAACAGGGGCAGACTCCTAATGAAAGAGTGACAAGAAGGATTGTCTGGAGCCGCAAAATGCAGAATTTAAAAGAAGTGGAGCCGCAAAATGCAGAATTTAAAAGAAGTGTAGCATGGGGATTTGATCCCAGTACCTCCTGGATGCACTAGGGAGAGCTAACCAGTACATTGCACTCTAGTTTCTGATGCAAGATTGACTTATTTGTATATGGACAACACCTGCTCTGAAGCCCGACGAAACTGAAAACAAATGCAGAGAACAGAGCTGTTCGTGGCTGGGGACGCACGGCATCGTGCTCGCGCACGCTGCAGGAGGGAGGCTGTGTGTGCGCGGGTGCAGCAAGCTGCCACATGTATTGCCTCTAAAAGTAAACAAACAACAAAAGGAAAAGGGGAACCCTTGGAATGGATCCCCAGATCCTTGTTTGTTGTCACGAGGAGAGAACCAGCTAGGCTAGCAACCTCCTTGTGCTGCTCTATTCGCCTAGATCAGGTGGCGATTACCCATCAGAGCTGGGAACCAAAACAGGAAAGAGGAGCATATATGGCCGGTCTTGGAGGATCAAGATGCTTGACTTCAGCCACATCCAGGCACACAGCGAGGCAGGCAGGAGGCAGCAGTGTGTACGTGTATGTGTACGTGTACGTTTATCACGCGTGTGGATGTGCAGCGAGGGGCGGCCAGAGGAGCCAAAGGCAGGGGCTGGAGCTCCATGTCCTGGTCGCCCATGGCAGATAGGTCCTCGGGCGTGACGGAAAACAACGGCTACGACAACCGATCGAACTGGAGAGGGGCTGAGGAGGATGGACTTCTCACCGGGGTCCCTTAGGACATGGAGATGCAGTCGGGTAGGCGAAGGAGATGTCAGAGAAGCTTGTTGCCGCAGCGAGGGTGCTCCAGGTCCGTGAGGAAGACGACGACAGAGCGGGCGCCGTGGAAAAGCTCCCGTCCGCCTAACGCCGGGAATCGGTCGAGGACAGAGCTGGGGTGCTTGAAGATATGATGTAGAAGCGTAGGAAGCCGGCCGGAGGCGAGGACGATGACAACGACGGGCGACGCGGCTCCTGCTGCTCTCTGAATCTCTCTGAACACTCTCTCTGAAGCTTACCGGGAAGAAAGAGGGGAAGGGAAGAGAGGTGGCGGCGGCACGAGGAAGGGGGAGGAACCCTAGGAGAGGCGCGGGGTCTTATAGGAGGGGCCAGACGGCGTTCCTCGGCGTCCATGAAGCTCACAGCGCGTGCGCTCTCTCTATCTCTGGAGAAAGACGACGGCGTGAAGAAGGAAGGAGCAGGTGACCGCTAAGTCAAGCTGGGCCGGCTAGCGACTGGAGGCCTATGTGGGCTGCGCTAGGAGGTTAGGTAGATTTATTTCCTTTTGTTTCTCCCTGCTATTTATCTAAATGAAACAACAAAAGAGAAAACAAAAGGGGAGGTCTAGGAGGAGAGTTCTGGAGAGATGCAAATATCTCTGAGACCTTTAGATTTTGCTATATTTCATAAAATTGCTGTGTCAATTTTTAGAGACTGGAAAATTATGCAAGTAGGGAATTAATTCATAACTTGAATAATTTATTAGTCCAACGAAAACAACTTCAAACGAGCTGAAATTTTGAGGAGAGGGTATTGACATGCTGTGGAATTTATAGGAAAAGGGGAACATTTTTTTGGGGCATAAAAGTGTCACCAAGAAATTGAAGGGAAAAGAAGAAGTGGAAATTTTATATAGTCTTGATGTTCGAAACCTGAGAAAGAGATTGAGGTTGATGCATACATGGAAGAGAGGGGCACACTCATACAAACATAACAAAAGAACAAGACCACCATGACATGATGATATGATGCATGATGCAAACACACAATTAACAAGAGACACATCCACAACAATACTTAGCATGCAATAATGCAAGTCTCATGACGATGGCAACAACAAGAAAATTAATGACACACCATAACACCAGGTTGATAAAGATGCATGAAGAAACAATATGACTCAACATCACATGGTAATAACTCCTGAACATAAGGTAACCATGTCATGCAAAAAAAATGCAAAACACAAAAAAAAAACAAAATATGGTCATGAGTTGATGTGATGATGATGTGCATGGTGCAACAACACAAGACAAACATAGCATCCACTTCATAAGACGGTCTCAAGAATATGGTTACAAGCTTGGGTTGTGTCGGATTTCGGGCTCCGCAAAACCCTAAGAAGTTCAAACCCAGGGGCGTGTGCGAAGATCTCCAACAGCTTCACCCACTCCAAGCTCACAACACAATGACCCCGCTCGATGGCAAGGAAGGAGATAACACACGAGAGTTTACCCAGGTTCGGGCCGCTGCGAAGCGTAAAACCCTACTCCTGCTTTTGGTGGATTGCCTCACGATGAGGTTTGTGGATGAACTAGTACAGTGGTGAGTTGCCTCGCTAGTGTGTTTTCGGTGGTGTCCGATCCCCCTCTACAGAGCAGCCTAGCCTCTATTTATAGCGGCCCGGGTCCTCTTCCCTTATCACAATGGCAGGAAGGGATCCCACAATGGCCAAATTTGAAAGGGGACAGGAGGTACATCTTATCCTGACAAAAGGTGGTCTTCGCATGCAGAGTAGGTGGTGGTGACGCGGTGGTGGGCTCGCTGGTGACATCTGTCCTGCCACGCCCGCTGGCCTGGTCTCGTTGCACCGGAATGGAAACCTTTGGCGGGGTGCCTCGGGAACCTGCGCTCATCCTTGTCTCCTTTGCACCAAAGAGGAAACTGTCCCCTCTCGCGCGCTGGCGCCCGCCGGGCCCGGCTGGCGTCACCCTTAACCTCCCGAGGCCGAACACTGCATAGAGATCTCCGCCGCTCAGGAGGGGGTCTAGGGAGGCCTCCCCCTTCCGGGAGCCTTGGCGTTGTCCTCCTCGCGAGGATGAGGCTCTCGCGAGGGTCTTGTCTTGAGCAAAGCCACGCAGGGCTGTATGGACCATCGAGTGGGCCATGTCCTGGGCCGCAGGCAGGCAAGTCTGGGTACCCCGATATCCAGAACGCCGACAGTAGCCCCCGGGCCCAAGGCGCGCTCGAGTTGGCTTCGAGGGGAAGCCGAAGAAGATGGCCCGGAGCGCCGCGGGGCCTTATTGCCTGCGGGCCAGGTCTGGCGCACGGTGCGCGGTTGGGCACGGGCGTCCCCGCTCCCGTGTCTCCTCGGCAACTGTCTGAACCAACAAAAGCCTGACGTCCAGCGCTGAGCCATTATTGCTTTCCTATTCTACGCTCCTGCTCTTCCTTCTAGATCTCCATCCTTTGTGAGAACCTCTCCAGATCTCAGCATCGCACCGTCTTCCTTCTTGCTTCCTCGGCCCCAAAGGCTTCTCGATGGCTCCCGCCGGCAAGTCGAAAAATGAAGCCCAGAGCTCGGCTTCGGCTCCCACCTCGCACCGGTCCTTTCGTCGACGGCGGATAACACCAATGAATGGGGGCGGGCCTTGATATGGTGCGGCTCCGCGGAGAGGCATCGCCTGGCCAAGTCGGCCTACCCTTTCTTCCTCCACAGCGTCTTCTCCGGGCTTGTTCCGCCCTTCTCTGCATTCTTCACCACCGTCCTCGAGCACTAGGGAATCCAGGCTCTCCATCTTCAACCCAACTCCATCCTGCTTCTGTCCGTCTTCACCTTCTACTGCGAGGCTTTCGTGAGCGTGAAGCCGTCGATGGCCCTGTTCCACCATTTCTTCAACTTGCGGCTTCATGACGGCGCTCAGCGGTCGGCATGCGTCTCCTTCGTCGCGGTCCAGAGCAGGAACATGCTCTTTAAGGCCGGGAAGAAGGTGGAGAACTTCAGGCACCGTTGGGTCTTCTTGGATCTCAAGAGCAACAACCCTCGCCTGGAGCTCCCAAAGGGGCTGCCGGAGAAGATTTCTGCGTGGAGCTCTGCGAAGCTCTCCGACCCCCGGGCCAAGCCCGTCCTGGAGCGGGTCCTTCGAGACATCAGCACCAGGAAGTTGACTGGGGGGATGATAGTGAAGGAGTTCCTGGCACAACGCCTGGCGCCCCTCCAGTCTCACTCGAGGCCCATGTGGGATTATCAGGGTGGTGGCGATGACATGAGGCTCCGCTCTGCGTGCCTGACCCCCGAGGAGTTGAACAGGGTTATGGCGACCCTGCTCAACGGCGACCCCAGGGACCTTCCTGAGGCCTATGCCCCACTGTACTACCGCGACGATGATACGTCTCCATCGTATCTACTTTTCCAAACTCTTTTGCCCTTGTTTTGGACTCTAATCTGCATGATTTGAATGGAACTAACCCTGACTGACGCTGTTTTCAGCAGAATTGCCTTGGTGTTATTTTTGTGCAGAAATAAAAGTTCTCGGATTGACCTGGAAATTTACAGAGAATATTTTTGGAATTAATAAAAAATACTGGCGAAAGAATCAACCAGAGGGGATCCACCCATTAGCCACAAGCCAGGGGGGCGCCCCCCCTAGTGCGCGCCCAGGTGGCTTGTGGGCCCCCTGCAACTCCTCCGATCTCAACTCCAACTACATATAACCCTATTTGGGGAGAAAAAAATCGGAGAGAAGAGTTCATCGCGTTTCACGATACGGAGCCGCCGCCACCTCCTGTTCTTCCTCGGGAGGGCAGATCTGGGGTCCGTTTTGGGCTCCAGAGAGGGGAAATCGATGCCATCGTCATCACCAACCATCCTTCATCACCAATTCATGATGCTCTCCGCCGTTCGTGAGTAATCCCATCGTAGGCTTGCTGGACGGTGATGGGTTGGATGAGATTTACCATGTAATCGAGTTACTTTTGGTACGGTTTGATCATTAGTATCCACTATGTTCTGAGATTGATGTTGCTATGACTTTGCTATGCTTAATGCTTGTCACTAGGGCCCGAGTGCCATGATTTGAGATCTGAACCTATTATGTTTTCATGAATATATATGTGTTCTTGATCCTATCTTGCAAGTTGTAGACACCTATTATGAGTTATGATCCGCATCCCCCAGGGTGACAATAACTGGGATTATTTCCGGTGATTACCGTAGTTTGAGGAGTTCATGTATTCACTAAGTGCTAATGCTTTGGTCTGGTTCTCTATTTAAAGGAGGCCTTAATATCCCTTAGTTTCCATTAGGACCCCGCTGCCACGGGAGGGTAGGACAAAAGATGTCATGCAAGTTCTTTTCCATAAGCACGTATGACTATATATGGAATACATGCCTACATTATATTGATGAATTGGAGCTAGTTCTGTGTCACCCTATGTTATAACCGTTGCATGATGAATGCCATCCGACATAATTATCCATCACTGATATGTTGCCTACAAGCTTTTCATATATTGATCTTTGCTAAGTTACTTTCCCGTTGCCACTGTTACGATTGCTACAAAACCGTTACTTCCATACTACTTTGCTACTAAATACTTTGCTTCAGATATTAAGTCTTTCAGGTGTGGTTGAATTGACAACTCAGCTGCTAATACTCAAGAATATTCTTTGGCTCCCCTTGTCTCGAATCAATAAATTTGGGTTGAATACTCTACCCTCGAAAACTGTTGCGATCCCCTATACTTGTGGGTTATCAAGACTCTTTTCTGGCGCCGTTGCCGGGAAGCATAGCTCTATTCTCTGAGTCACTTGGGATTTATATCTGTTGATCACTATGAAGAATCTGAAGGACCCAAAAACCAATATCTATCCCTCTACTACGAGGGGAGGTAAGGAACTGCCATCTAGCTCTGCACTTGATTCACCTTCTGTTATGAGTAAATTTGCGACACCACCACATGCTATTGATTCTGATATGTTGCAAGTAATTGATGATGCCACTTCTACTATGCATGATGCTTATGATGATACCTTGCTTGATAATACTGTGCCACTGGGTGAATTTCTTGATGAAGAAATTGCTAGAGTCAATGCTGAAACTGATGATATTTCTGAAACTGATGAAATTATTGAAACTGAACACTATGAGACACCTGTTAGACCTAGCTCTCCTAGATATCAATTGCCTAATATACCTAAGGGTTATGTTATGGAGGGAGAGGTAGCTAGGGAATTTCTTGCTTGTAAGGATAGAGATGATCTTAAGAAATTGCTATGCAAGTGGAAGGAAAAATCTTTGAATGCTAGAATGCAATATGATCCTAAGTTTGCTACTTCACCTATCTTTGTTACCGATAAGGATTATGAATTCTTTGTCGATCCTGAGTTAATTACTTTGGTTGAATCTGATCCTTTCCATGGTTATGAATCTGAAACTGTTGTGGCACATCTTACTAAATTGAATGATATAGCCACCCTATTCACTCATGAGGAAAAAATTCGTTATTACTATATTCTTAAGTTGTTTCCTTTCTCATTAAAGGGTGATGCTAAGATATGGTTTAATTATCTTGCTCCTGGTTGTGTGCGTAGTCCCCAGGATATGATATATTACTTCTCTGAGAAATATTTTCCTGCCCATAAGAAACAAGCTGCCTTGCAGGAAATATTTAACTTTGTGCAAATTGAAGAAGAGAGTCTCCCACAAGCTTGGGAGAGGCTTCTCCAATTACTTAATGCTTTGCCTGATCATCCTCTCAAGAAAAATGAAATACTTGATATCTTTTATAATGGACTAACCGATGCTTCTAGGGACCACCTAGATAGCTGTGCTGGTTGTGTTTTCAGGGAACGAACTGTTGAACAAGCTGAACTACTATTGAATAATATATTGAGCAATGATAATGATTGGACCATCCCCGAACCACCTCCAAATCCAACTTCTAAGAAAAGAGGTATTCTATTTCTCAGTCCTGAAGATATGCAAGAGGCAAAGAAATCTATGAAAGAAAAAGGTATTAAAGCTGAAGATGTTAAGAATTTACCACCTATTGAAGAGATACAAGGTCTTGATAACCCGACACAGGTAGTAGAGGTAAATTCTCTCCGTAGATTTGATGACAGTGATATTCCTGATAATAAGTCTGCTAGCCAATGCTTGGATGGGTTTGATAACTTTATTGTTAAGCAAGAAAACTTCAATGCTTATGTTAGTAGACAATTGAAACATAATGCTTACATGCTTGATCGCTTAGGTGATTATATGAGTAGAACTATTAATGATCTTAAGCTTATTAGTAAACATGCTTCCATGGTAACTACTCAAGTAGAACAAGTACTTAAGGCACAAAACGATTTGCTTAATGAGATGAATGGTAAGAACAATGATCATTCTGTTAGAGTTGTGACTAGAGGTGGTAAAATGACTCAGGAACCTTTGTATCCTGAGGGCCATCCTAAGAGAATTGAGCAAGATTCTCAGAGAATTAATACTGATGCACCTAGTCGTCCCAGTAATAAAAGGAAAAAGAATGATGATAGGACTTTGCATGCTGCTAGTGAACCTGTTATAGATACACCTGAAAACCCAAATGATATTTCTATTTCTGATGCTGAGACACGATCTGGTAATGAACATGAGCCTAGTGATAATATTAATGATGATCATATTGATGCTCAACCTAGTAATGATAATGATGTGGAGATTGAACCCGGTATTGATCTTGATAACACACAACCTGAGAATAAAAGATATGACAAAAGAGACTTTGTTGCTAGGAAGCATGGTAAAAAAGAGAACCATGGGTTCAGAAACCCATGCCCTTTCCTCCTAAAACATCCAAGAAAAAGGATGACGAGGACTTTGAGCATTTTGTTGAAATGCTTAGACCTGTCTTTTTGTGTATGCGCTTGACTGATATTCTGAAAATGTCTCCTTATGCTAAGTATATGAAAGATATTGTGACAAATAAAAGAAAGATACCGGAAGCTGAGATTTCCACCATGCTTGCTAATTATACCTTTAAGGGTGGAATACCAAAGAAACTAGGAGATCCTGGAGTACCTACTATACCATGCTCTATTAAAAGAAATTATGTTAAAACTGCTTTATGTGACCTTGGAGCTGGTGTTAGTGTTATGCCTTTCTCTTTGTATCGTAGACTTGATTTGAATAAGTTGACACCTACTGAAATCTCTTTGCAAATGGCTGATAAATCAACTGCTTTACCCATCGATATTTGTGAGGATGTGCCTGTCGTAGTTGCAAATGTTACTATCCTAACGGACTTTGTTATTCTTGATATTCCCGAGGACGACAGTATGTCGATCATCCTTGGTAGACCTTTTTTGAATACTGCAGGGGCTGTTATTGATTGCAACAAGGGCGATGTCACTTTTCATGTTAATGGTAATGAGCATACGGTACACTTTCCGAAGAAACAACCTCAAGTTGATAGTATCAACTCCATTGGAAAAATTTCAACAATTATTATTGGAGATTTTGAATTCCCTCTCCCTACTGCCAAAAAGAAATATGATATACTTGTTGTTGGGGACATGCATATCCCCGTTGAGGTAACCTAGTGTTATTCGAAAATTCTCCGGTTCCGTGTCATTCGAAAAAAGTTTGTCAATAAGACTTGTGTTAGGGCAAATTTCTCTCTGATGGTTTTGGTGATTGATGACAATGCTTTAGCGGACTAACCGTGTGCCTTGAGCATTTCAGATTTCATTAGGTGGCACGAGACGGTTTATTCCCCTCGGTGATAAAGAGCGAAGACGGTTATTCTCCGACGATTTCTTTTTGGTGGATTTGAGTCGTAGGGAACCAGTACTATTAAGAGGGGGTCCGCATTGGAAGGTATGGGTGGAATCAACACGTACACAAACCATATGCACCCACAAAGCCTTCCCGCAACATGGAGCATTCTTTCTATCTGCCTTTGGGCCATTTGAATTCACCCAAGCGGTAGTACCGCTTGGGACTGCGGTAGTACCGCTTGACACGGTACTACCGGATCTTCTACCGTGAATTCTACTGGCATCTTTTTTCGCTAAGCGGTAGTAAAGCGGTAGTAGAGCGGTAGTACCGCTTGACACGGTACTACCGCCCCTACTACCGTTGCACTACCGTATTTTCTTCTGGTATTATTTTTCCCTAAGAGGTAGTGGGGCGGTAGTAGAGCGGTAGTACCGCTTGCTGTGGTACTGCCGCTCCAGTACTACCCTGCTACCTCTGTTTCCTCTGTCCTGCGATTTCTTAAGCGGTAGTACCGCTGCGATGAGCGGTAGTACCGCTTGGAGCGGTTCTACCGCTCCTGTTTTCTGTTACTCGCACGGGACAACGGGAACTACCGCACAAGCGGTAGTACCGCTCCTAGGAGCGGTAGTACCGCTTGAGTGCGGGCTGGGGGAAGATAACGGTTGGATTTGTCCCACCTATAAATAGTGGGTCTTCTTCCCCAAGTGGACTGACCTCTTTTCCTCCTATGCTCCATTGTTGCTCCAAAGCTCAAAAGTGCTCGATCTCTCTCCCTAGCCATCAAATCTTGTCGTTGCTCTAGGGTTTGGAGGAGAGGGCCCCGATCTACACTTCCACCAAGAGATATTTGATTCCCCCCACTAATCCCTTGCGGATCTTGTTACTCTTGGGTGTTTGAGCACCCTAGACGGTTGAGGTCACCTCGGAGCCACATTCCATTGTGGTGAAGCTCCGTGGTTGTGTTGGGAGCCTCCAATTAAGTTGTGGAGATTGCCCCAACCTTGTTTGTAAAGGTTCGGTTGCCGCCTTCAAGGGCACCACTAGTGGAATCACGGCACCTCGCATTGTGTGAGGGCGTGAGGAGAATACGGTGGCCTTAGTGGCTTCTTGGGGAGCATTGTGCCTCCACACCGCTCCAACGGAGACGTACTTCCTCTCAAAGGGAAGGAACTTCGGTAACACACCCTCGTCTTCACCGGCTCCATTTGTGGTTATCTCTTACCTTTACATTGTGCTTGATATACTTGTATTGTATCCTTTGCTTGCTTGTGTCGTAATTGTTAGCATCATATAGGTTGCTCACCTAGTTGCATATCTAGACAACCTATTTTGTTGCTAACCCTAATTTGTTAAAGAAAAGCTAAAAATTGGTAGTTGCCTATTCACCCCCCCCCTCTAGTCAACCATATCGATCCTTTCAATTGGTATCAGAGCCTCGTCTCTTTATTAAGGGTTTCACCACCCGAAGAGTATGGCTGACGACGGGGAGCGTGTTGGGAATGTTCCCGAGGCCGTGGAGTTGACCACGGTCACTATAGACGTTTTGAATGAAGCTATGGCTTCACTAAAGACGTCTATGACGGCCGAGGTTAAGTCCATGATGAAAGAGCTCCTTGAGGGGTTGAAGTCTCCTCCCGATCCGTTGCTTGTGGTTAATCCCGCCGCATCGGCATCGGAGGCCAATTCCGGCAAGGAAACGGCTAAAGACACTCATATATCTTCCCCTCATGGTAAGAATGGGACGGGAACACACACCTCGGTTCCCCCTCCCCCAGTCTATGGAGGACCGGTCCCCTCGCCTCATATAAACAATCATGGTCCTCCTCCTAAGCTTGATTTGACTAACTTCGCTAATTGGGTGTTTCGTATCAAGTCTCATTTGAATTATAGCTCAACTCAACTTTGGAGAATCATTGAACAAGGCTATTATCCGCATGACCCAAGCAACTTGTCCCCAAGAGAAGAAGTGGACAACCAACTCAACGCATCCGCCTTGTTCATTCTTCAAGCCGCCATGCCTCTCGAAGAGCTTCCTCATTTGCGCCCATTCACTCTTGCCAAAGATGCATGGGAGCATATCAATTCATTGTACAAGGGAAGCTCGAGCATTCAACGCTCCAACTTTGAGGTTATTCTTGATGAGGCCGATGAGTTTGTTATGAATGAAGATGAAGATCCTCGTGAGCTTTACCGGAGATTGACTACTCTTGCGGTCTCACTCCGAGATCACGGGAGCAAGGACACGGATGACAATTGGATCAAGCGCAAATTCCTCAAGGCCATTATGCCTTACAACAAGAGCATGTCCTCCGTGATTCGTCAAAGACCGGACTTCCACACCTTGTCCTCCAGTGATGTGTTGGATGAGTTTGTTGCTATGAACATTTTGAACAAGACTGCCGACAACGCACTTGCTCGTGTTCAACGCTCAAAGAAGCCCAACCTTGCTTTGAAGGCCAAGGTAGTTCATGAAGAGGAAGAAGAAGAAGAATATGAGGATGAAGATTGTCCCGAAGACACCAAATACGCTTACCACGAGCACATGGCTCTTGCGTCAAGACAATTTTGGGGCAACAAAAGAAACTCCAAGCCCAACTTTTCAAGAAACAAGACTAATGGCTCTAAAGGCAAAAGTCAACGTGTGAGGACTTGCTACAACTGTGGTAATGTGAGTCACTTCGTCGCCGATTGCCCGTATGAGAATAGGGAGGAAAATGGTGGCAAGCTCATCCGTAAAGACAAGGGCAAGTCCTTCCCAAGCAAAAACAAGTTCACCAAGAAGGTGCCTCAAAAGAGTTTGGTGGTGCAAGAAGAGTACGACTCCGATGACGATGAAGATGCAAATGGTGAAGGGGTTGCTACGGCCTCCGTCGCCATCGCCACCTCTCCATCACCAAAGGTGTCCCTCTTCGACTCCCCCAACGATAACTCCATCATCACCCACAAGTGCCTCATGGCCAAGGCCACCAACAAGGTAACCTCCAACATCAAAACTAGCATTTCTTCCACTCCTTCTTTGATGAATTGTGAGGAAGAAAGTGAGGAGGCAAAGGTGGAAGAAAATGAATTTGACAAGTTCATGGCCAAGCTCAAAGGTGAGACCAAGAAGCACTTTGTGGCTCTCTTGGAACAATTAGGTGAGGCAAATGAAATCATAGATTCTCATGAAGAGACAATCTCCAAGTTGGAAGGGCATAGTAGAGATTATGCCGATGAGATTGCCGATCTTTCTATTGCTCTTGAGGAAGAGCAAGGTCATAGAGTGGCTCTTGAGGAGACACACAATCTAGATCTTGCTAAATTAAAGAAAGATCGTGATCATGCTCAAGTTCTTGCTAATATGCTTAAAAATGAGAAAGCCGAACTTGGGGTTGGCCATGCTAGACTCGAAGAGGAGTTTGACTTACTTGACAAGGCTCACAAGGCCTTGAAAAGTGCTCATGCTACACTCAAGGAGTCTCATGATCAACTCCAAGTGAAGCTAACTAAAGAAATTGCCACGTGTCCTCCTTTTGTTCTAATTGATAATGCTCGTGCAACTAACCCTTGTTGTGAGCATGCACATCTTGTTGAGGAGAATGCCAAGTTGAAAGAGCAACTCGAGAAAGGCCTTGTGTCGTGCATACAAGGTGAGAAAAACCTCAACGAACTTTTGAGCAATCAAAAGGAAGTTGTGGCCAAGGAGGGGCTTGGATTTACACCCAAGTCGAAGAAGAAGAAGTCAAACAAGAAAAGCAAGACCAAGCAAGCTCTCCCTCTCAAAGATACATTTGTGAAAGAGGGAGAGGGTGCTCCTAAGAAGAAGAAGAACTAGGCGGTGGGTGGTAATGTCAAAAGGGGCAAGATCACCCATCCCAACAAAGCCGGCGATTTTAACCCTTCTTATGTTTTATGCCGTGCTAGTGATGGGCATGTTTATGCCAAATTTGTTGGTTCTTCTTATGAGTACATTGAATGGTCTATTTGGGTTCCTAAGATCCTTGTTACTAACATGAAAGGACCCATTCAAGAATGGGTACCTAAAACCAAGCATTAATCTTATGTAGGAGTTTGCTTCCGGTGGAGTGTCATGGTTGCTTGATAGTGGAGCGACAAATCATATGACCGGAAGCAAGGACTTGGTGGTGGACGTTCAAGCAAGTTCATCTATGCCCACCCATGTTCAATATGGTGATGCCTCGATGTCAAAGGTATTGGGTCTCGGCAAGGTGGTCATCTCACAGGACTTGTCCATTGAGAAGGTCATGCTTGTTGAGAGCCTTGCATACAATTTACTTTCCGTTCGTCAACTTGCTATTATGGGCTTTGCAACGTTCTTTGATATTGATACCGTGGCCCTTTTGTGGAGCAAGACTCTTAAAGTAGCTTTTGTTGGGCATGTCGAGAACGGTCTCTATGTGGTTAACTTCTCGGAGCGACCCACTAAGACCGCGACTTGTCTAATGGCTAAAGTTGACGTGGGATGGCTTTGGCATCGCCGTTTAGCCCACGTCAATATGAGATCTTTGCAAAGTCTCCTCAAAGGGGACCACGTCCGAGGACTAACAAATGTGAGCTTTGCCAAAGACCGTGCTTGCAGTGCTTGTATCGAAGGAAAGCTACATGAGACGGCTCACCGACCCACGACTATCATCTACTCGAAGAGGCCCTTGGAGCTCCTTCACATGGATCTCTTTGGACCGCCATCCTTTGATAGTCTTGGGGGAAGAAAGTATTGCTTGGTGATTGTGGATGATTATTCAAGATACACTTGGGTATATTTCTTCAAGAGGAAGAGCGAGACCCAACAAACCGTGATCGACTTTGCAAATGAAGCTCAACGTCAACATGATGCAAAGATATTGATCATTAGAAGCGACAACGGCACCGAGTTCAAGAACTACACCTTGGATGAGTTTCTTAGTGATGAGGGGATCAAGCATCAATATTCCGCACCATATACCCCTCAACAAAACGGTGTAGCGGAGAGGAAGAACCGGACGTTGATGGACGCGGCAAGAACCATGATGGCGGAGTTCAAGTCTCCATACAACTTTTGGGCCGAAGCCATCAACACCGCTTGTCATGCATCCAATCGGCTCTACCTTCGCAAAGGCTTGAACAAGACTCCATATGAAATACTTACCGGCAACAAGCCCAACCTCAAATACTTCCGGGTGTTCGGTTGTAAGTGTTTCATTCTCAAGAAAGGTGTTCGCTTGTCTAAATTTGATTCTAGAGCTCAAGAGGGCATATTTGTTGGTTATGCTACAAACTCTCATGCTTACCGTGTTCTCAACAAGTCCAATGGACTCATTGAGGAGACGTGTAACGTGGAGTTTGACGAGAATAATGGCTCCCAAGTGGAGCAAAGTGGTCTTTGTGATGTAGGTGATGAAATTCCTCCTCAAGCCATAAGAAGAATGGGTGTGGGCCAAATCCTACCCATTGAGGAACCCCTTGTGGTGGAAGGAGAAGGACAATGTTCTACGCAAGTGGAACCATCACCGACACATGACCCACACGCTTCCGAAGAACAAACCGAAGGCCCTCAACCAAGTGATCAAGATCAAGGGCAAGATCAACCTCAAGATGATAGTGATGCACCAAATGATGCCCAAGATCAAGATCACAACACAGAGCAAGTTCAAGATGATGCTCGAGATGATCCTCCTCAAGTGACTCCGGAGGAGCTATTGGAGCGTCGTGCCGCCAAGATTGCTTCCAAACTCGAGAAAAAGGGACATATCCTGGAAAATGTCTATGGAAGCTTAAAGAAAGGGGTAACCACTCGTAAACAATTATCAAACTTTTGTGTGCATCACGCGTTTGTCTCGTATGTTGAACCCCAAAAGGTACATGAGGCGCTCGAGGACACGGATTGGCTTGAAGCCATGCATGATGAACTCAACAACTTCGAGCGCAACAAAGTGTGGACATTGGTGCCAAGGCCAACGGAGAATCATAATGTCATTGGAACCAAATGGATCTTCAAGAACAAGCAAGATACGAACGGTGTTGTCACTCGAAACAAGGCAAGATTGGTGGCACAAGGCTACTCCCAAGTCGAAGGTATCGACTACGGTGAAACCTTTGCTCCCGTTGCTCGTCTTGAATCTATTCGTATGTTGCTTGCATATGCTTCTCATCATGATTTTAAATTACAACAAATGGATGTGAAGAGTGCATTTCTTAATGGTCCTCTTAATGAGTTGGTGTATGTCAAACAACCCCCGGGGTTCGAGGATCCCAAGTTCCCCAATCATGTATATAAGCTCGATAAGGCACTCTATGGCCTTAAACAAGCCCCACGTGCGTGGTATGAGCACCTTACCGAGTTGTTGCAAGATCGTGGGTTTGAAATTGGGAAAATCGATCCCACTCTTTTTACTAAGAAGGTTAAAGGGGATTTGTTCATATGCCAACTATATGTTGATGATATTATCTTTGGTTCTCCTAACAAAGCTTTCAATGATGAGTTTGCCGCACTAATGACCGAGAAATTTGAGATGTCTATGATGGGAGAGTTGAAGTTCTTTCTTGGATTCGAAGTCAAGCAAACAAGAGAAGGAACCTTCACCAACCAAGCCAAATACACCCAAGACATGCTCAAGAGATTCAAGTTAAATGATGTCAAGCCGGCCAAGACTCCAATGCCCACCAAGTGCCAACTTGACATAGATCCCAATGGTAAAGCGGTGGATCAAAAGGTATATCGTTCAATGATTGGATCCTTGCTTTACCTTTGTGCATCTAGACCGGATATCATGTTGAGTGTGGGAATATGTGCACGGTTTCAAGCCGCGCCTAAGGAAAGTCACTATGTGGCCGTCAAGCGAATCTTTCGATATTTGACTCATACCCCAAACTTTGGCTTATGGTACCCCAAAGGAGCAAGCTTTGATCTCATGGGTTATTCGGATTCGGATTGGGCGGGAGACCGTGTGGATAGGAAGTCAACTTCCGGAGGGTGTCAATTCCTTGGTCGCTCTTTGGTGAGTTGGTCTTCGAAGAAACAGAATTGTGTGTCTCTCTCCACCACCGAGGCCGAGTATGTAGCTGCCGCAAGTTGTTGTGCTCAGTTGCTTTGGATGAGGCAAACTTTAAAGGATTACGGTGTCATTTGTGACAAAGTGCCTCTTTTCTGTGACAATGAAAGTGCGATTGCAATCTCCTACAACCCGGTGCAACATAGCAAGACGAAGCACATTGAGATTCGTCATCATTTCATTCGGGATCACGTCAAGCGAGGGGAGATTGATATTATTCATCTTAGCACTCAAGAGCAACTAGCGGATATTTTCACGAAGCCATTGGATGAAGCAAGATTTCGCGAGTTAAGGCATGAGCTAAATATCATTGATTCGAGCAACGTGGCTTGATCCTCGTCACATCCCACCACACTCATCATGTTTATCTTGTTCTAGATGTAGGCATGGATTTAGGGGGAGTGTTGTTCTCTCAATGAACTCTCCCTCCCCCTATTATGCCAAAATTAATCAAAATCTTTCACATTAGCCATTCATGATGGTACTTGTGCTTCAAAGATGAGTTTTGGTCTTGGGCCCAAGGTTAAAATCTTCGCGGTGCCAAACCATTCGACTCGAACAAAGGTGGCTTCGGCCACCGACCCTCTCTTTTGAAGGGTTTTGGCTTTCTTGTAATTCTCGTTGCTTTTTCTAGTCTTTTTGGGTTTCGTTGTGTTTTGGTTCACTCCTCGGTTGCTTTTCATTTTATTGGCTTTTAAACCTTGGAGTGTCCATTCCCATTTGCTGGTTTTCGAGTCTCCAACCCAAGCCCATCTCATCTCAAAACATCTTATAATTGCATAAGCCATCACTCCAAATTTGATCTTGGCTGTTTTCTGAGCTGCAAGCGGTACTACCGCTGTTAATGGACGGTACTACCGCTTCCAGCGGTACTACCTCCCGATAGCACGGTACTACCGCTGAGAGCGGCACTACCGGCCTCCTGCTGGTTTTCGTGCCGAAGCGGTACTACCGCGCTCCTGAGCGGTACTACCGCTTAGAGGGTCGTGGGAAGGGTTATGTGGGGGGGGGGAGTTACCTCCCCATACCCCTTCGTCTCTTCCTCCCCACGCCTCTCTCTCTCTGCAGCGAAGAACAGCCGCGGCGGCCGCCTCCGGTACGCCGTTTCCGCGCCATCTTCCTCGATTCTGACCGGTGGAGTCGATCCCCACCACTCCCTCGTGCAATGGACGCCGGTATTGCCCTCGTTTCTCGTTCCTATGGTTCTATCTTTTGAATCTAGGCTCTAGGGCAATGCTTGGTGAAAAACCAATCTTAGGCAAGATTGTGGCATGAGTAGGACGAGGCTTGATTGCTAGATAGGAGGTTAGGTGCTTTTTGTGACAATTTCGAAGATTTGGGTCTCCGGTACTACCGGATCTGGCACGGATGTGCGCCTGTGCAGACCACGGTACTACCGCTCGGTCAGAAGCGGTACTACCGCTCAAGCGGTACTACCGCCCTCTGACCAGCGGTACTACCGCTTGTCTCACAGGCGGTACTACCGCTTACAGGAACGGTACTACCGTTTGAGATCCATTTCTTCTAAATTGTTACAACTAGTTCCTCTCTCTCGCTCTTATTTCTTGGCTTATGCATTGTCTTTACACCTGCTTTCCCTTGTGTTTGTGTGTGTCTGGTTCAGGTGGTAGTAGCTCCGCTCCTCATGCAGCTCGTCGCAAGAATCCAAAGCGTGCACGCACTCAGTATCCTCAGCAAGCTTTTACCACGAGTGATGAAGAAGATGCTCCTCCAGCTCCTACCAGAAGGATGAGCAAGAAGTCTGTTGCCAAGAAGCAGAAAGAGAAGGCCAAGTCTGTGTCAGAAATGAACGCCAATGAGTATTGGGCTTACCGTTCGGTCAATCCCTACACTCGCCCTCAAGACCCTGCTTTGGTGATGCGCTCGTTCTGGAACAGAGATCAAGCTGCTGCATATCATGATGTGATCAAGGGGAAGAAAAACACTTTTGTCAAGACCAAGTCCATTGACATTGAGCACATGAGGTCTGACATGGCTTACTTTGGTGAGGCTCTGGCACTCTGTGAGCAGTTCGACATCGTGAAGGTCATGACTTTCAACAACGATTTCGATCCGGAGTTGGTGGCGCAATTCTTTGCCACCGTGCACTTTGGGACCAACAATGCCAGGACCCTCACCTGGATGACACATGGTAGGCAGCTGCAGTCTACCTGGAAGGCTTTCATGAACAGCCTTGGCTACGGAGATGATGGCATCGACAACTCTCTTGGGCTTCGCCCCCACTTGAAGTCGTCTCCCTCCAACAAGGACAAGCTTCTGCCGTACATGCACTTCAGGAGGACTGGCAGGGGAGAAACAAAGGAGCTGATTCCGTTTCTAGACATTCTGCATCGCATTCTCCGGAACACTCTTTTCCCTCGTGTTGGGAACTTCGACATGGTACATGGGTATTTGGTTGACATGTTGGTCATGTGCCAGAAGGAGAAGGGCAAGACGTGTGTGCTGGATGTGTCACATGTCATGTGGAGTGAGCTTCGCTCGGCTGCTTATGGGCGGAAGGTACCCATCTATGCTCCCATGATTTTCAAGCTGATTGTGGATACCTGGCAGAGGATGTTTCCTACTGACAACCTTGAGACCGGTCCTCTAGTGTCTCATGATGTTACCAAGCTGAGGCAGAAGGAGCACTGGGGTGCAGTTCCAGAGGTGGAGATTCCGGGTGCTGACTCCGGAGACAGTGATGAGCCTGAGTATGTTCCTCCTTCAGAGCAGCCATCTTGGGCTGCTAAGCTCAAGAGGAAGGTAAAGAAGTTGTTCTGCTTCCAGTCTGATCTCCAGCACCGCATGTATCAGGCCCATGTCAGGGAGAAGATGGATCGCCGCCGCCAGATCTTGATGATGAGGAAGCTTGAGATTGATGCTCCCAGCGGTTCTGAGAAGACCATCACGCCTGAGGACAGATGGATCTCCGAGCACGGCACGTGGACTGAGTCAGACGATGATGTTGGCACCTCTGCTCCGTCTGCTGCTACGAGGGGCCAGCGTGATGCTACACGCCGACGGACTGAGGAGATCGTCGAGGAGTCTGAGGACGACAGTGATGATGATGGCAGTGATGATGACAGGACTGAGGACTCCACGGAGGAGGCTGCGGAGTAGGGCTACCACCTCGGGTCGCTTTAGTTACTCTTTGCCTTTTTGGCGTCTCGATGCCAAAGGGGGAGAGAGTCTAGGACCGGGGATTTGCATGGGTTGCCGAGTCACAAGCTCGTTTTTTTTTTTCATTTGCCATATTTTTCGCTTGTGAACTCCTTTATCTTAGTTGCTTTCGTGTGAGACTTGGAAACTTTATTTGTATGGTGTAAGACATACACTTATCTCGTTGCTATCATCTTATGTCTTTATTCTAGTATGTGGAGCTATGTTATATTGTCGCCCTATTGTCTTCATGCTCGCATGCTTATACTTGCTTCTATGATTAAAGTTTATATTATGTTTGTTGCAAGTATTGCCTTGTCTATGAAATATAGGGGGAGTGTTGATCCTATATGTGTGTGCTTTGCATTCCAAAAGCATATTTAAATAGTGCACACATCTAGGGGGAGCTCATCTATATTTTGTAGAGTTTCGGTTTGCATTGTATTATTTGATATCTCCTATGCAAATCTGGTGTTGTCATCAATCCACCAAAAAGGGGGAGATTGTTAGGGCAAATTTCTCTCTGATGGTTTTGGTGATTGATGACAATGCTTTAGCGGACTAACCGTGTGCCTTGAGCATTTCAGATTTCATTAGGTGGCACGAGACGGTTTATTCCCCTCGGTGATAAAGAGCGAAGACGGTTATTCTCCGACGATTTCTTTTTGGTGGATTTGAGTCGTAGGGAACCAGTACTATTAAGAGGGGATCCGCATTGGAAGGTATGGGTGGAATCAACACGTACACAAACCATATGCACCCACAAAGCCTTCCCGCAACATGGAGCATTCTTTCTATCTGCCTTTGGGCCATTTGAATTCACCCAAGCGGTAGTACCGCTTGGGACTGCGGTAGTACCGCTTGACACGGTACTACCGGATCTTCTACCGTGAATTCTACTGGCATCTTTTTTCGCTAAGCGGTAGTAAAGCGGTAGTAGAGCGGTAGCACCGCTTGACACGGTACTACCGCCCCTACTACCGTTGCACTACCGTATTTTCTTCTGGTATTATTTTTCCCTAAGCGGTAGTGGGGCGGTAGTAGAGCGGTAGTACCGCTTGCTGCGGTACTGCCGCTCCAGTACTACCCTGCTACCTCTGTTTCCTCTGTCCTGCGATTTCTTAAGCGGTAGTACCGCTGCGATGAGCGGTAGTACCGCTTGGAGCGGTTCTACCGCTCCTGTTTTCTGTTACTCGCACGGGACAACGGGAACTACCGCACAAGCGGTAGTACCGCTCCTAGGAGCGGTAGTACCGCTTGAGTGCGGGCTGGGGGAAGATAACGGTTGGATTTGTCCCACCTATAAATAGTGGGTCTTCTTCCCCAAGTGGACTGACCTCTTTTCCTCCTATGCTCCATTGTTGCTCCAAAGCTCAAAAGTGCCCGATCTCTCTCCCTAGCCATCAAATCTTGTCGTTGCTCTAGGGTTTGGAGGAGAGGGCCCCGATCTACACTTCCACCAAGAGATATTTGATTCCCCCCACTAATCCCTTGCGGATCTTGTTACTCTTGGGTGTTTGAGCACCCTAGACGGTTGAGGTCACCTCGGAGCCACATTCCATTGTGGTGAAGCTCCGTGGTTGTGTTGGGAGCCTCCAATTAAGTTGTGGAGATTGCCCCAACCTTGTTTGTAAAGGTTCGGTTGCCGCCTTCAAGGGCACCACTAGTGGAATCACGGCACCTCGCATTGTGTGAGGGCGTGAGGAGAATACGGTGGCCTTAGTGGCTTCTTGGGGAGCATTGTGCCTCCACACCGCTCCAACGGAGACGTACTTCCTCTCAAAGGGAAGGAACTTCGGTAACACACCCTCGTCTTCACCGGCTCCATTTGTGGTTATCTCTTACCTTTACATTGTGCTTGATATACTTGTATTGTATCCTTTGCTTGCTTGTGTCGTAATTGTTAGCATCATATAGGTTGCTCACCTAGTTGCATATCTAGACAACCTATTTTGTTGCTAACCCTAATTTGTTAAAGAAAAGCTAAAAATTGGTAGTTGCCTATTCACCCCCCCCCCCCCTCTAGTCAACCATATCGATCCTTTCAACTTGATCAACCTTATTGATGGATTCTTTTTGATGAGCATGAGATGGATGAATTTAGGAGGCACAACCTTCTGTACCCAACTTTTACTTTCTGTTATTTAGATTAAATAAAGTAAAAATGCTATTATTTTTCTGTCTTCTGAATTATCCGTGCAATAAAAAATGACCTGAAAATAAAAGTTCTCCAAATGCCCTGAAAATGTAGTATGATTTTTTCTGGAATATTTGAGAATTTTTGGCACTGAGAACATATCGGGGGGCTGCACCAGTGGGAGACAAGCCCACAGGGCGCCCCCCCTGGGCGCGCCCCCCTGGCTTGTGGGTCCCACGTAGGCCCCCCTCACTTATTCCAGCACCCATCCACTTTGTCTTCCTCTAGAAAAAATCCCACCATTGCTCAAGACCGTGTTCTAGCTCATTTTGTTGTCATTTTCGATCTCCTTGTGCAAAGCTCCATTTGCAAAACTGTTTTGAGGGACTGATCTTCGGTATGTGACTCCTCCAATGGTCCAATTAGTTTTTGTTTTAGTGCTTTATATATTGCAAAGTTTTGCTGCTATGGTGACCTTGTTCTTGAGCTTGCATGTCAAATTTGTATGGTCCCAAGTAGTTTTGATGCATGATATAGCCTCTAGGCACTTGTGGAAGTAGTTGCTATAAGTTTTGTTGAGTTTTGTTCACCTTTGTTTTGAGTCGCTAAAAATTTAGAAATTTTTCAGAGAAAGAAAGATGTTGAGGAGAATATACCAAGGGGGTTCCTCGAGCAACAAGGACCCGAGACTCGCGATACGTGAGCCCGACTTTGAACCACCGAGGGAAGCTCAAGTGCGGCCTTGTGAATGGCCGTCGGATCAATTCATGGTTTATGCCAGTTTGAAGGAAGAATTTTACGCGTACACACAAAATGCTGGCCTTGAAGATTTCGTTTCAGACCAATGCAAGCAATATTATCAACTCACTGATTCTTTCGTGAGGAGGAAAAACGGAGACACTTTATAACCAGAGAGGAGGCAAACGAGTACGAGAGAGAGGCGGAAGCCGCTCGCCTCCACGCTGCAGCCGTTCAGGCGGTAGCCGCCGCAGCCCAGTACAACCCCAACTATGACTTTCGATATTATCCGGGCCAGCCATGGCCCTAGACCAACTTAGGCCAAAAGCCTAAGCTTGGGGGAGTATGTATTTCTCACCGACATTACATTCATGTTCACACGCTCATCTTAGTAGTCGGTGCTTATACTTTTTCATTGTATCATCCATGGTAGTTTATTTCTTCTTTCCGCTTTCTTCTGGTGTGCTTAATTAACCTTGAGAAAATCCAAAAAAAATTAATTCTAGCTTTACCTTCTAGTCTGTTTAGTTGTAGCATTAAAAGAAAACCCAAAAAGATTTCTCGTTCTTCTTTTGCTTCTTGGGAGCTTTCCCCTGTAAATAGTTTTTCTCGTTTTTGTTTTGAAATTTCTTTCTTTGGGTCGTAAGGAGAAGACCACAATGAAAATGTTGAGTGGCTCTCATATGCATTATTGTTTATCTATCAGAGAGCCCATATTAACTTGCCTTCTCCTTTGAGTTATTGCTTGCAGATTCCAGCTTAGTCCAATGCATGTGCACTCTTATTATTATTCGCACCGTTCGGTCGTGCAATTGAAAGGCAATAATGACGATATATGATGAAGTGATTGAGATGGAGAAAAGCTGGTACGAACTCGACCTACTTTGTTCTTGTAAATATGATTAGCTCATCGTTCTGGATTCAGCCCATTATGGATGAAACATGTTTGCAATGACAATTAGAGATCATAGTTACTCATGCCATGCTTAATTAGCTAAGAGTGTATAATGGTTTGTCTTGAGTGCCAACATGTATTTTAAAATGGTTGTGATGTAGTATGATAGGATGGTATCCTCCTCTGAATGATTCAAGTGGCTTGACTTGGCACATGTTCACGCATGTAGTTGAAACAAAATCAACATAGCCTCCACGATATTTATGTTCATGCTGGTTTATATCCTACTCATGCTCGCATTCAACGTTGGTTAATCTCAATGCATGTTTATGACTGTTGTCGCTCTCTAGTTGGTCGCTTCCCAGTCTCTTGCTAGCCTTCACCTGTACTAAGCAGGAATACTGCTTGTGCATCCACTTCCATAAACCCAAGGTTGTTCCATATGAGTCCACCATACCTACCTATATGCGGTATTTACCTGCCGTTCCAAGTAAATTTGCATGTGTCAAACACTAAACCTTCAAATAATATTCTATTTTGTATGCCCGAATCGCTCATGTAGTGACTGAGGGCGGTCAGTATCTTCCATGCTAGGTGGGTTATTCTCACGATATGTGTTGATTCACTATCATTCACGAGAAAGTGGCTGGTATTCGGGATGCCCAGTTCCATGCTCAAAAATCAAATCAAAATATAATGAAACAAAACTCCCCCAGGATTGTTGTTTGTATGGACGGTACCCGTGGATTCGGCCAACCGTGGAATGTGTTTGATTGGTGGAGGGGGAGTAAACACTTTATCATTCTGTTTGGGAACCGCCTATAATGTATCTAGCATGGAAGATGGTGAAATCTCTTGGTTGTTATGTTGACAATGAAAGCATACCGCTCAAAATTATTATTCATCCCTGTTTTAAAAGCTCGAGCTCTGGCACCTCTGCAAATCAATGCTTCCCTCTATGAAGGGCCTATCTATTTTACTTTACTATTGAGTCCTCCTCCTCTTATGAAAAGCACAAGTTAGAGAGCACCACCGTCATTTGTATGCTTTGTTATTAATTGATATTGAGTATGACTATGACTGGATCTCTTTTACCATGAATTACAATTTCCAGTCAGCCCTTGTTCTTCAGAGGTGCTCTGCATTTATGTTTTGCGGTCTCAGAAAGGGCTAGCGAGATACCATTATATCATATTGTATCATGATTGTTTTGATAAAATTGTTGTCATCCGAGATTTATTATTATTGCTCGCTAGTTGATTATGCCATTGATATGAGTAAATGTGAGACCTAAATGTTATTGTGAATGTGGTTAGTCTATAATCTTTGCTGAAAACCTGAACATCAGTTAGACATATTTACAACAACAAGATCAAACAGAGTTTGTAAAAGTTTTTCTTTGTCACTTTCAGTTTGTCAACTGAATTGCTTGAGGACAGCAATGGGTTAAGCTTGGGGGAGTTGACACGTCTCCATCGTATCTACTTTTCCGAACTCTTTTGCCCTTGTTTTGGACTCTAATCTGCATGATTTGAATGGAACTAGCCCGAACTGACGCTGTTTTCAGCAGAATTGCCTTGGTGTTATTTTTGTGCAGAAATAAAAGTTCTCGGATTGATCTAAAAATTTACGGAGAATATTTTTGGAATTAATAAAAAATATTGACGAAAGAATCAACCAGAGGGGGTCCACCCATTGGCCACAAGCCAGGGGCGCCCCCCTAGGGCGCGCCTAGGTGGCTTGTGGGCCCCCTGCAACTCCTCCGACCTCAACTCCAACTCCATATAACCCTATTCGGGGAGAAAAAAATTGGAGAGAAGAGTTCATCGGGTTTCACGATACGGAGCCGCCGCCACCTCCTGCTCTTCCTCGGGAGGGCAGATCTGGGGTCCGTTTTGGGCTCCGGAGAGGGGAAATCGACGCCATCGTCATCACCAACCATCCTTCATCACCAATTTCATGATGCCCTCCGCCGTTCGTGAGTAATCCCATCGTAGGCTTGCTGGACGGTGATGGGTTGGATGAGATTTACCATGTAATCGAGTTAGTTTTGTTAGGGTTTGATCCCTAGTATCCACTATGTTCTGAGATTGATGTTGCTATGACTTTGCTATGCTTAATGCTTGTCACTAGGGCCCGAGTGCCATGATTTCAGATCTGAGCCTATTATGTTTTCATGAATATATATGTGTTCTTGATCCTATCTTGCAAGTTATAGACACCTATTACGAGTTATGATCCGCATCCCCCAGGGTGACAATAACTGGGATTATTTCCGGTGATTACCGTAGTTTGAGGAGTTCATGTATTCACTAAGTGTTAATGCTTTGGTCCGGTTCTCTATTTAAAGGAGGCCTTAATACCCTTAGTTTCCATTAGGACCACGCTGCCACGGGAGGGTAGGACAAAAGATGTCATGCAAGTTCTTTTCCATAGGCACGTATGACTATATATGGAATACATGCCTACATTATATTGATGAATTGGAGCTAGTTCTGTGTCACCCTATGTTATAACCATTGCATGATGAATGCCATCCGACATAATTATCCATCACTGATCCGTTCCTACAAGCTTTTCATGTATTGATCTTTGCTAAGTTACTTTCCCGTTGACACTGTTGCGATTGCTACAAAACCGTTACTTCCATACTACTTTGCTACTAAATACTTTGCTGCAGATATTAAGTCTTTCAGCTGTGGTTGAATTGACAACTCAGCTGCTAATACTCGAGAATATTCTTTGGCTCCCCTTGTGTCGAATCAATAAATTTGGGTTGAATACTCTACCCTCGAAAACTGTTGTGATCCCCTATACTTGTGGGTTATATGACGACAAGGCCGATCTGGTCGCCGCGATGCCCATCTTCGACGAGCTGGGGCTCTCTCCGGTCGAGAGCCCCGGCGCCCTTGTGGCGGTGTGCTCCGATGACACCGCAGACGAAGAAGACTCGGAGGAGACGGCGGATGACGATTTGGAGGAAGTGTCCCCTCCGTCATGGAGTGCACTTCTCCGCGGCTTCGATGACGATGACGCCGGCGAGCCCCTTGCTGCAAGTCCTCCGCGACTCGCCAGGGTCCTTAAAGGGTCAGGACCCACACCTCGGGCTGCACGATCTTCCTGCCGGGCGACCCCGCGGAAGCGCGAGGCCGGGCCTCCTCCGGAGCGCCCAGCTCGTGCCAGCAAGGTGGCCGAAGCGCCCGCCTCGCCCCTGTTCGAGCTGTATCCTGTGGGCGAGGCGGCCGCATCTAGGGCAGGCGCGGCCTTTCCGGCCGTGGCCCTTACGAGTGGCTCCACTATTCCTTCACGCAGCAGCACCTCCCTGGAGAAGGACGGGGGCTTCCCCGCCTTCGCCGAGGTGGAGAGAAAGAGGAAGTGGGTCGACGTCGAGGAGTAAGTGGTCTTGCTTGGTTTCTGGCCGCCTTCCGGTGGTTTATGTACTGATGGTCCCCTCTTTGCTTGACAATCAAGAGCGCTGCCGTGCCGAAGGCGAAGAAGAAGAAGGCCGGCGTCAAGCCGAGGGCATCTTCCGATGCGACGCCCGTTCTTGGTGCCTTGCCGTCGCCCAATGAGGCGCCGGATGTCGCGGGCGAGGAGGCTCGCGGGTCAACTCTCCTTGTCACGGCCGCGGAGCCCCCGATGCCCATTGAAGAGGCTGTCCCCGCCCTTGGGGGTGTGTCTGCGCCGTTGCCCGAGGGGCCAGCCCCCGAGGGCCAGCTGGGTGTAGGGCCGTCCGTCCCCGCCTTGTCTATGGTAGTGGCGCAGCCACCGATGTCTTCTGCTCTCCCTACTCCTGCACCCCTGGGGATGGCTCCTGCCGCCGCGCAGGTGCCCTCCCCAGGCCGGGCCCTAGTGCCACCGGTTCGTGGCCCTCTAGTCGAGTCAGGCGCCCTGGACGGGGCCTACGCCGTCTTGGATCAGGTCCGAGACGCCCTCGGGGGCACCGACGGTCGCCTCGCACGGGAGCGCTTGGGTCTTCTTTCTGGGTGGCTCCAGTCTGACGCCTCAGTCGTGGCGGTTTGGAGCCAAGCCGAGGCCACTGCGGCTGAGAGCAGGAAGGAGGCCGCGTCGGCCAAGACAGCCCGCGACGCGGCGCTGGCCGATGCAGCATGTGCCGCGAAGTGGACTGCGCTCTTTGGGAGGAGAGGACTCCGCTCGCGGAGCGGCTTTGTCAGCAGGAGAAAGATCTCAAGACCCGTGAGGCCAAGCTTGCCGACCGTGACTCCGTGCTGTCCAAGGTGGCGGCCTACCAAGCCGCGGAGCGCAAGCCGCTGGACAGGTTGAAGGATGAAGTGGCTGCGGAGAATGCTCGGCTCGACTCTAGGGAGAAAACCCTTGCCGCGGCCGAGGAAAAGATGGCTGCGGAGCTCGACGCTCTCCCCTCCGTCGAGCTCAGGCTCCGTCACGCATTGCAGTCCATCTGCCGGGGGGACTTACAGAACCCATGGTAACTCCTGAGAGTGGCTTCGCGAGGCTCTCTTCGAAGCTCGCTAAGGTGCTTGAGGGTTCCGTCGCCAGGGTGGAGAATGTCTTGGAGAGTGAGTGCCGCGACCTCTTCTCCGCGGCCGCGACGCGCGTCTTTAGCCACCTCTACCTTCGCGAGCCAAGATTCGCCCGGTTGACCCTGGGGTTCGCGCCGCCACGGCGACAGCCGTGGAGGGCGCCGTGAAGGCGCCGATGAAGAAGTTCGCCTGCGTCGCCGTTCCCTCACCTCCTCCTGCAGCCGCGGGGGTTGGTCATGATGACGACAGCGGCAGCGATGTCGACGACGAGCTCCCCGCGGCCGGGACGAGTGGTGGTGCCAGCTCCTCCTAGCTTCTTTTCCTGGGTCTTCTCCTGTAATGTTCATCGTGCCTCGTGGAGGCGTTATACTTGTTTGCGTTTTCGGAGAAATTTTAATGCTTGTAATGACTGGAAAGCTGTGTGGTTTTATTCCCTCACTTCATTTCCTTACTGCTTAGTGTAGCGCTCTGCGCCAGCAGGGCCCGGTCCCGCACATACCTCGACCGCCGTTGGGGCGTCCGGATCGCCAGGACGGTACCAAGGGGCGAGGGGCTACGTGACCAGTGAGGCTTGATACGTCTCCAACGTATCTATAACTTTTGCTTGTTCCATGCTGTTATATTATCATTCTTCGATGTTTTACAATCATTTTACTACAACTTTATATTATTTTTGGGACTAACCTATTAACCTAGAGCCCAGTGCCAGTTTCTGTTTTTTCCGTGTTTTTAAGTTTTACAGAAAAGAAATATCAAACGGAGCCCAAACGGAATAAAAATCTACGGTGATTTTTTATGGACCAGAAGAAGCCCAGGGAGCGTTGGAGTTGGGCCAGAAGAGCCACGAGGCCACCACAAGCCAGGGGGCACGCCCACCCCCCTAGGGCGCGCCCCCCTAGCTTGTCGTCACCTCGTGGCCCCCTGGACTTGTTTCCGCCGCCAAAAAATCCTATAAATATAGAAACCCCCAGAAACAGACCTACATCGGGAGTTCCGCTGCCGCAAGCCTCCAGAGCCACGAAAAACCAATCGGGAGCCCGTTCCGGCACCTTGCCGGAGGGGGAAACCATCACCAGAGGCCATCTTCATCATCCCGGCGGTCTCCATGACGAGGAGGGAGTAGTTCACCCTCGGGACTGAGGGTATGTACCAGTAGCTATGTGTTTGATCTCTCTCTCTCTCGTGTTCTTGAGATGACACGATCTTGATGTACCGCGAGCTTTATTGATATAGATGAATCATATGGAGTTTTCCCCTCTCTATCTTCTTGTGATGAATTGAGTTTTCCCTTTGAAGTTTTCTTATCAGGTTGAGTCTTTAAGGATTTGAGAACACTTGATGTATGTCTTGCGATGGGATATCCGTGGTGACAATGGGATGTTCTATTGATCCACTTAATGTATGTTTTGGTGATCAACTTGCGGGTTCCGTGACTTTGGGAATTTATGCATAGGGGTTGGCACACGTTTTTGTCTTGACTTTCCGGTAGAAACTTTGGGGCACTCTTTGAAGTTCTTTGTGTTGGATTGAACATGATGAATCTGAAATTGTGTGATGCATATCTTATAATCAAGCCCATGGGTACTCGTGGTGACATTGGAGTATCTAGGTGACATTAGTGTTTTGGTTGATGTGTATCTTAAGGTGTTATTTTAGTATGAACTCTAGGGCTGTTCGTGACATTTATAGGGATAGCTCATAAGATTGATCAGAAAAGATAACTTTGAGGTGGTTTCATACCCTACAATAATTTCTTCGTTTGTACTCCGCTATTTGTGACTTTGGAGTGAACTCTTTGTTGCACGTGAGGGATTTATATATGATTCAACTATGTCAGTATTGTTGAGAGAACTTGCACTAGTGAAAGTATGAACCCTAGGCCTTGTTTCTAAGCATTGCAATACCGTTTGTGCTCACTTTTGTCACTTGTTACCTTGCTGTTTTTATATTTTCAGATTACAAAAACCTATACCTACCATCCATATTACACTTGTATCACCATCTCTTCGCCGAACTAGTGCACCTATACAATTTACCATTGTATTGGGTGTATTGGGGACACAAGAGACTCTTTGTTATTTGGTTGCAGGGTTGTTTGAGAGAGACCATCTTCATCCTACGCATCCCACGGATTGATAAACCTTAGGTCATCCACTTGAGGGAAATTTGCTACTGTCCTACAAAACTCTGCGCTTGGAGGCCCAACACGAGTCTACAAGAAGAAGGTTGCGTAGTAGACATCAAGCTCTTTTCTGGCGCCGTTGCCGGGGAGGTGAGTGCTTGAAGGTATATCTTTAGATCTTGCAATTGAATCTTTTAGTTTCTTGTTTTATCACTAGTTTAGTCTATAAAAGAAAACTACAAAAAAATGGAATTGAGGTTGCCTCATATGCTTCATCTTTTTAACGTCTTTCGTGAAAATGATGGGAAGGAAAATTGTGCTTAAGTGTTAGAAGAAGTTATTAAAATGTTTGGCATTAAATCTTTGAGTGATGAGCATGATTGCAATGTTGTTAGTATGAATTCTTTGAATATCCATAGTACTAATGATGATTGCACTAGTCATGATAAAAAGATTTCTTATAAGAATGTCAATTTTTGTGGAGTGCATAGAGTTTGTGAAGACATGCCTAAAAGGGAAGATAGATTTTGTAAGAGGCATAAGTATTTAGAAACTAAATGGTTGCAAGAGAGGCTATATGTTTGTGCTGAAAGACTTAATATTTCTCGCCGTCCTTGTGAACTTTGCAATGAAAGTGGTCATTTTAATTTCCAATGTGAATTATTTCATGATCGAATTGTGTCCAAAAATTGTGACAACCTCATTACCCTTGAGCATCATAATGAACTTAGTCTATTTTGGGGTATGAAGAAATGAAACATAAAACTAAGGATGTTCCAGCTTGGGTTCTCATGAAAATGATTGAGTTTGATCTAAATGAAATCTATATGTATTGCGTGGTAAATTGCATTGAGAATCCTTATATTGCCAATTACTTAAAGACAAGAAAACAAATAGAAGATGAAGAGAATACTAATGAAGGGGAAGAGGTTTCCCAATATCCTCCTATTTTCTCTTATGATGAATCAGGTAACGAGGAGGAGCTTTTTATTCAACCAATCTCTTCAAAAAGAAGCTTGGAGGAATTAGATAAACCCACACATAATGTGGTGAAGAAGAAGAAAAGAAGGAAAAGTAAAGGTAAAGAGGTATCCCTCCCAAATAATGATACCCCTTATAATCTTGAAAATCTTTTTGGCACCAACTTAGAAAATTGTGATGATAATAATTGTTATACGATTGGTGCTATTCATACTATTAATGATGAGAGTGATTATGCTTATGTTATGCAAAACCACAAGCTTGGGGATGCTATGTTTGATGAGAATGACATGTTTGAGAATTTATTTGCTGCAATTAATGTTTGTCCCAAGCTTGGGGATGCTATGTTTAATGAAGAGGATGTTTTTAGTCCCCCAAGTTTTGATGTGCAAATTTATTATCATAATAGCATACGCCCTATTTATGATGATTGCAATATTTATGAAAGTGGGTTTGGAAGAGTGTCAACTTTAGATAATAATTATCCCACTATTTTGGAGGGTGTTGAATCTTATTATAATGATAAAAGTGGATTTGGAGAGGTCACGACTTTATTTATTAATGATTCCACTATTTCGGAAGAGGTTTCAATTGACTATGATGAGAACAAAGTTGCTACTTATGATGATTATTGTGATGATACTTATGTTATAAAGAGTAGTGATAATTATTGTCATAATTTTTAATATCCTTTTACTAAACATTACTCTTTTAATGTGGAAACAATTTTTAGTATTCGAGCTTCATATGATACTCCCACTATTATTGATGAGAATAAATTTGCTTATGGGGTGAGTAGTAAAATGTCTATGCTTGTAGATCATGAAAAGAATGCTTTATGTGATGGTTATATTGTGAAATTCCTTCATGATGTTATTGAAAATTATTATGAGAGAGGATCTTATGCTCCTACATATTGCAATAATATCAAGTTTCCTCTCTATGTGTTCAAAGTTTTGAAGTTATGCTTGTTTTGCCTTCCTATGCTAGTTGATTCTTGCTACCATAAATTGTTTGCTCACAAAATCCCTATGCATAGGAAGTGGGTTAGACTTAAATGTTCTTGTCATGAGATTCATGATGCTCTCTTGCATGTTTCAATTACTACTTTTTATGTGAGCATCAATGAAATCATCATGCCTAGCTAAAAGGCATTAAAGAAAAGCGCTTGTTGGGAGACAACCCAACACTTTTCCTTTCTGTTTTTAAGTGTTCACATGATTAAGCTACTGTATTAATCATGTTTTGTGTCTTTTATTTCAATAAAGTGCCAAGTAAAGCCTTTGGGATAGTGTGGATGATAGTTGACTTGATTCTGTGCAAAAAGAGAAACCTTTTCTCTCAGTCCAGGAATTTTGTAAATTCACTGGAACGTGATTTTGATCTGCATTTTTTACACATGATTTATATACAAATTTACTAGATTGTCCTAATTTTACAGAATTTTTCGAGACAGGGAAGTATGGTTACACTACAGATCTTCACAGACTGTTCTGTTTTTGACAGATTCTGTTTTGCATGCATAGTTTGCTTGTTTTAGTGTTCCCATAGCTTATATTCAGTGATATAAATTATGGGAATGATATAATACAGTAGGTATTATGTGAGAACAATTATGAATCTTGTCTTGGCAGTACCTAAGTGAATGATCTTCATTTATTATACTAACCCATCTCACGAAGTTCCGTTAAGTTTTGTGTGATTGAAGTTTTCAAGTTTTGGGTGAGACACCGATATGTGGAGAATAAGGAGTGACAAGAACCTAAGATTGGGGATTCCCAAGGCACCCCCAAGGTAATATCCAAGGAAGACTCAACCGCCTAAGCTTGGGGATGCCCCGGAAGGCATCCCCTCTTTCGTCTTCAACACTATCGGTATATCTTACTTGGAGCTATATTTTTATTCGTCACATAATATGAGTTTTGCTTGGAGCGTCATTTCATTTTGTTGTTCTTTGTTAGGAGTTATTTATAATCTTGTTTTTCAATAAAAAGTTCCAAGAATTGCCTTAGGATGCTTGCATTGCATGTTTTGATGAGTGCTGTGTAAAAATAGAAACTTTGGCTGTAGTGTTTGAATTTTCATATTTTACTGGAACGTGGAAACTTTCTGAAATTTTTACACAGTGTTGTAATATAAATTATTTAGCATGTCCTAAAGTTTCATAATTTTTTGAGTTACATAAGTACACTTTTTTCATAAATTGCTACAGACTGTTCTGTTTGGACAGATTGCTGTCATAGTTTCGTTATCTACTTATCCTATGGTTTTCATAGCCTATATTGGTAGATATAAATTGTGGAAATGATAGTATACAGTACCTAATGTTTGAAAATTATTATTCAACTTGTCTTGGCAGTACATAAAGAGTTGATTTATTATTATGTGTACTAACCTATCTCACAAGTTCTTTTCAAGTTTTGTGTGGATGAAGTTTTTGAGAATAGGTGAAACCGGGATATGAGAGAATTGAACAAGATACAAAAGCTCAAGATTGGGGATTCCCAAGGCACCCCAAGTAAATATTTCAAGAAGTCTCAAATATCTAAGCTTGGGGATGCTACGCATCCCACCTCTCTTCATGAACAATTATCGGTTAGCCTATGTTGAGCCTAAATTTTTATTCGTTCACATGATGCGTGCTATTCTTGGAGTGCTATTTTTATTTTGCTTGCTGTTGAATAAAATACTCAGATCTGAAAATATTTATTGAGGGAGAGAGAGTCCTCACATAGCTCCTTAATTGTTTGACTACTCATTGATCTTCACTTATACCTTTTGTGAGTAGCTTGTTATTTCCTCCCATGCTTCACTTATACCTTTTTGAGGGATGAAATCTTTATGCTCATGTGCTTCATTTAAATTTGTTTGAGCTTGTCAAAAAAGCAATGGCAATATATGAAACTAGTCCCAAAGTGATAGATATCCAAGGAGGATATAATAAAAACTTTCATGAAGATCATGGGACAAATTAAACTTGATTCTTTGTAATAGTTTTGGAACATGATGATAGTAATATGTGAGTCATGCTAGTGAGTAATTATGCTTAGTAGGAATATTGGTGTTAAGGTTTGTGATTCCCTATGCACGAAAGTCAATAGTTATGCAATGAAGTTACATCCTACTTGTGGTGCATTATTCGGTGTTAGTTATGACTCAATGCTCACTTATGTGATTTTTCGTTCCTTGGTTTGGTTGCTTCCCAATCTATTTGCTAGCCTTCATTTGTACTAAGTAGAAATACTACTTGTGCATCCAAAATCCTTAAACCAAGTTTTGCCTTATGAGTCCACCATACCTACCTATATGTGGTATTTCCATGCCGTTCCAAGCAAATTTGTATGTGCCATCTCTAAATTTTCAAAATAAATTATCTCTTTTGTGTGCCCGTACCGCTCATGAAACGGTGGGGAGTATCCAATATTTTTCCATGCTAGGTGTGTTATTCTCACGATATGTGTTGATTCACTATCATTCACGAGAAAGTGGCTGGTATTCGGGATGCCCAGTCCCATGCTCAAAATTCAAATCAAAAAAATAATGAAACAAAACTCCCCCAGGATTGTTGTTTGTATGGACGGTACCCGTGGATTCGGCTCGCCGTGGAGTGTGATTGATTGGTGGAGGGGGGGTAAAAAATTTACCATTCTGTTTGGGAACCGCCTATAATGTATCTAGCATGGAAAGTATTGTGAGCTACTTTGTCGTTTTCGTTGACAGGAAAAGCATGCCACCCAAAATATTTTTTTCTCTCTCAATTTCAAACTTTGAGCTCTGGCACCTCTGCAAATCCCTACTTCTCTCTGCGAAGGGCCTATCTATTTACTTTATGCAATTTTTATTTTTGCTTTGAGTCTCCATCTTCTCTTATAAGCACCAACTAGGGGGCACTATGATCGTACTTGAGCATTGGGCATAGCTAATATTTGAGTGTGTTTCATGAATGGATCAATGATTGAGCATGATGGGCTAGGGATAACTTTCTTTAGTGTTGATATTTTGAAAGACATGGTTGCTTGTTGACATGCTTGAGTATTGAAGTCATTATGTTAAAACTAGACTATTGCTTTGAATCATTTACAAGTCCAAATGTCCATGCTATACAAAGAAGAAAAGAATATGATGAACATGTTAGGCAGCATTCCACATCAAAAATTCTGTTTTTATCATTTACCTACTCGAGGACGAGCAGGAATTAAGCTTGGGGATGCTGATACGTCTCCAACGTATCTATAATTTTTGCTTGTTCAATGCTATTATATTATCATTCTTGGATGTTTTACAATCATTTTACTACAACTTTATATTATTTTTGGGACTAACCTATTAACCTAGAGCCCAGTGCCAGTTTCTGTTTTTTCCGTGTTTTTGAGTTTTACAGAAAAGAAATATCAAACGGAGCCCAAACGGAATAAAAATCTACGGTGATTTTTTATGGACCAGAAGAAGCCCAGGGAGCGTTGGAGTTGGGACAGAAGAGCCACGAGGCCACCACAAGCCAGGGGGGCGCACCCACCCCCCTAGGGCGCGCCCCCCTAGCTTGTCGTCACCTCGTGGCCCCCCTGGACTTGTTTCCGCCGCCAAAAATTCCTATAAATATAGAAACCCCCAGAAATAGACCTAGATTGGGAGTTCCGCCGCCGCAAGCCTCCAGAGCCACGAAAAACCAATCGGGAGCCCGTTCCGGCACCCTGCCGGAGGGGGAAACCATCACCGGAGGCCATCTTCATCATCCCGGCGGTCTCCATGACGAGGAGGGAGTAGTTCACCCTCGGGGCTGAGGGTATGTACCAGTAGCTATGTGTTTGATCTCTCTCTCTCGTGTTCTTGAGATCACACGATCTTGATGTACCGCGAGCTTTATTGATATAGATGAATCATATGGAGTTTTCCCCTCTCTATCTTCTTGTGATGAATTGAGTTTTCCCTTTGAAGTTTTCTTATCAGATTGAGTCTTTAAGGATTTGAGAACACTTGATGTATGTCTTGCGATGGGATATCCGTGGTGACAATGGGATGTTCTATTGATCCACTTAATGTATGTTTTGGTGATCAACTTGCGGGTTCCGTGACTTTGGGAATCTATGCATAGGGGTTGGCACACGTTTTCGTCTTGACTTTCCGGTAGAAACTTTGGGGCACTCTTTGAAGTTCTTTGTGTTGGATTGAACATGGTGAATCTGAAATTGTGTGATGCATATCGTATAATCAAGCCCATGGGTACTCGTGGTGACATTGGAGTATCTAGGCGACATTAGGGTTTTGGTTGATGTGTATCTTAAGGTGTTATTTTAGTACGAACTCTAGGGATGTTCGTGACATTTATAGGGATGGCTCATAAGATTGATCAGAAAAGATAACTTTGAGGTGGTTTCATACCCTACAATAATTTCTTCGTTTGTTCTCCACTATTTGTGACTTTGGAGTGAACTCTTTGTCACATGTGAGGGATTTATATATGATTCAACTATGTCAGTATTGTTGAGAGAACTTGCACTAGTGAAAGTATGAACCCTAGGCCTTGTTTCTAAGCATTGCAATACCGTTTGTGCTTACTTTTGTCACTTGTTACCTTGCTGTTTTTATATTTTCAGATTACGAAAACCTATACCTACCATCCATATTACACTTGTCTCTTTGCCGAACTAGTGCACCTATACAATTTACCATTGTATTGCGTGTGTTGGGAACACAAGAGACTCTTTGTTATTTGGTTGCAGGGTTGTTTGAGAGAGACCATCTTTATCCTACGCCTCCCACAGATTGATAAACCTTAGGTCATCCACTTGAGGGAAATTTGCTACTGTCCTACAAAACTCTGCGCTTGGAGGCCCAACACGAGTCTACAAGAAGAAGTTTGCGTAGTAGACATCAAGGCTCCTGAGTCGCGATGCTCAGGGGTCCCCCTTGATGTACGAGCAGCCCTCACGAAGGGAACGCTGCAAAGACGGGGTTGACTTGGAGATTGGAGCGCCTTGAGCTCTGCGTCGGCAGGGCCCGGTCCCGCGCATACCTCAACCGCCGTTGGGGCGTCCGGATCACCAGGACGGTGCCAAGGGGTGAGGGGCTACGAGACCAATGAGGCCCCTGAGTCACGATGCTCAGGGGTCCCCCTTGACGTACGAGCGGCTCCCATACCTTTCCTCGCTAGCTTTCGTCTGAGAGGGACGCATGAAGACCAGGTACCAGGGACCTGGGGAGGTGGCGTGTGCCAGGCCTGGCCTGAGCGCAGCCCCCATGCAACCCCTCACGTGTGCATCCCAAGGGAATGCTGTGAGATGGAGCCGTGAGGGGCCACCCTGAGGTTGAATGCACCCGCTAAGGCGCCCTCAGTTGTTTATCCCCAGCGCGGAGCATAGGGCTTCCACGTTGCGTGGGCATAGCCATTGGAGGGCAGTGTTGTCCGCCAGCGCGGAGCATGGGGCTTCCACTTGGGCATGGGAATGGGGGGCCCCGGCTCCTAACACCCCCGGGCATGTACAGCCCATTAAGTTTGTACGCGTGGCCTGCACGGTAGAACTGGGAGGTGTATCTGGGCGCTCGTGAGGCAGCTCAGGTCTCACGAGGCCCTACCTCAAAGGCGGGTTGCGCCTGAGTCTTCCAGTAGAAAGCGCCGCTTGAAGTCATGTATATTTTGAGAAACCGACGATGAATAAATGTCCAAGGGCCATCGCATGAGAAGGACAAACACCAATGACCGCAGGAGGTGACGTGAACGGGGCCGGCCCGCCAGACAGAGCTCAGCCATTGGATTTGTCGACGCTGCAGGGACGGACCTGAGCACAGACGCCGTGCCCAGTCTTCTCATGCGACAACTCCGAGGAGAAAACACCCGGTGCGGGGTTCCCACGGCGGTGGCTGTAGGAACCGTGCCGCGCGCCCTGACTCACCCACTCCCGATTAGCTGATGCGAGAGCGAAGCATCGAGGGCCATGTGAGGTGACGTGCACGGGGCTGGCCCGCGAGACAGAGCTCGACCACTCGGATTTGTCAACGCTGCAGGGACGGACCCGAGCACAGACGGCATGCCAGCCCTTAATCATGAGGCGGTCGAGGGCAGGATCATTAGGGCGCTGCGGCGTTCATGGCGGTGAGGCACCGTGCATGCAGGTTGGAATATTTAGGAAATAGATCAAATGCATGAAAGGATCTGATGCATGCGAAAATGACACGACTGGGATGAGCCCTGAACGCCTGTGGATAATGCAGCCCGTCGGGTGCCCTCAAACTGAGCAAACCAAAAAGTTACCTAGTGTGGTCCAAAAAGAATCACCTGGCGGCAATACCGCTGAAGCGTGGAGACAGTCGTCGGAGCTTGGCCTTGTGTCTTTGCAAGCTTGGCCTTCATGAGCCCGATGCCTCACGAGGCTCTGGGCACTCGCCCGGGCCCGGCACCTCCTCCAACTCCTCGCGGTGCCTGGCCCGGTAAGGCGCGAACATGGCCCGAGCAAGGCGCTGGAATGTGGCGCCCGCGTTCGCTAGACCGAAGGGCATGGGGATGTAGTTGTGCGGGTAGGCCCTGCCGTGACCGACGCTCGTCGGCCAGGAGACGTCCTGTGATGCGGCCCTGTTGATGTCGGGTACGTTGACGCAGATGCGCGGCATGCCGCCCGAATCGACGACGGCAACCGCGCTTGGCGACGCAGGTCCGCGCCCGTCTCGCATGGCATGTGCTTCCCGAAGCTCCTCAATTGCTCTGGTGACGAACTCCCGCGAACTTGGTGTCTCGCGCCATGCTCCTTGCTTGGATGGGTGCGCGCCTACGCACGCCCCCAAGTTGTGCCCGAGCACCCCCCTCGTCTCACTGGTCAGGTCGGTAGCCTTCCAGGTGGAAGCCCCCAAGCCCGACCCAAGGGAGGCGCCGGGCGCGCCTTCCTATGCGAGGGGGGAAGGGGCCTTGGCCCCAGGCGCGGAGCCTGAGGCACCGTCCTTAGAGGTCTCAGCCCCCTGGCGCCCCTTGGAAAGGAGCTACTTCTTCTTCTTGGGGACATCCTCGCGGGACAGGACGCCTCCGTCGTCGTTTGAGTGCTCGGCCGTTGCGACACGGTAGGCGTGCTCGAGGGAGCAAACGGCGTCCTTCTCATCGCAGGCGACGGTGATGACGCCGCCAGTCCCCGGCATCTTGAGGACATTGTAGCCATGGTGGGTCACCGCCATGAACTTGGCGAGGGCTGGGTACCCAAGGATCGCGTTGTACGGGAGGTGGATGTGGGCGACGTCAAAGACGATGAGCTCGGTGTGTTAATTGTTGCGCCCGCCGAAGGTGACGGGTAGGCGCACTTGCCCGATGGGGACTGTGGAGCCGTCAGTGACTCCGGAGAAAGGCTTGGTTGGCATGAGCTGGTCATAAGGCACTTGGAGCGTCTCGAATGTCTAGATGGAGAGGACATTGAGCCCCGCGCCGCCGTCGATGAGGGTCTTGGTGACGAGGACATTGCTGATAGTAGGCGTGCACAGCATGGGTAGTGAGCCCGCCATGGCCGAACACCTGAGTTGATCCTTGGAGTCGAAGGTGATGGCGCACTGGGACCACTTGAGGGGGCGCGCAGCCTCGAGCTTCGGGAGGGCCGCGTTCACCTCCCGCGAAAACTGCTTGAAGATGCGGTTTGATGTAGGGGCATGGGCACCGCCCAGGATGCAAGCTATTGCCCTGACCTCCTGGAAGCCCCCAGCCCCGTCATTCTGTCTGTCTTCTTCCTTCCTCCTGGGTGGCGGCGGGAGCGGGGGAAGGCCGGCCTCACGACGTGACCCCATCCGGAGGTTCGTCGTGCCAGCATTCCTCCCGAGCTTCATCGCGCCAGCGGTCATCCCGAGGTAGGTCTCGCCACTCCTGGCGCGGGTCTCGATTGTCCCAGCGGCCTCCGCCGCGGCCTCCACCGCGTTCGTAGCCCCAGTCGCTACGCCCAGGGCGCCGACCGAAGTGTTCGTCACGGACCACCCTGAGCTCCTGACAGTCGATGGTGTTGTGGCTATTGGTGCCATGGAAGATGCAGAACGGTCGCCCTCCCGCGGGGGGTTCTTCGTCTCGGCTGTGCTTTGCCTCGGGTTCAGCCACCAGCACCGCGGGGGCCTTGCACTTCGGCTCCTTAGTCTTGGCCTTCTTGTCTTCGGGTTCCGCCTCCGGGAGCTCGCAGAGCGAGAGTCGGCCCTCTTCCGCCTTCGCGCACTTGTTCGCCAGGTTAGACATCTCCAGAGCCGAGCTTAGGTCGTCGTTGATAGCGAGCTCCTCCCTCATCCTGAGGTCCCTGACGCCATCGGTGAATGCCGAGATGATGGCCTCATCTGACGCCCTCGGGATCTCGAGGCGGACAATCGTGAAGCGTTGTATGAACTTGTGCAAGGTCTTGTCTGGCTGTTGCTTCGCGCGACGTACGTCACCCACTCCAAGGGCGCGGTCGCGGGTGCCTTGGAAGTTGGCGACGAAGTGCTTGCGTAGGTCTTCCCAGGAGGTGATCGATCCCTCCGGGAGGTTGAGGAGCCAGGAGAGCGCACCACCCTTGAGCGCCATGGGGAACTAGCTTGCCATGTCCTTGTCGTCCCCGCTGGCCGCCTGGATGCTCAGCGAGTAGAGTTGTAGGAACTCGGCGGGATCTGGGGTGCCGTCATAGCGAGGGGGTAGGTTAGGCTTGAACTTGCAGGGCCACACGGCCGGATGGAGCTCCGGGGCGATGGTGCGGCAACCCACTGGGCCCACGGGCGCCGCGCGCTCGGGAGGGGCCCAGTCTTGATGCTCCTGCGCGGCTGCCTCCAGGGGCGCCCGGTCGCGCCACTGATGCAGCGGCGCAGGGAGCGCATGCGCGTCAGCGCGCGGCCGCGGCACCACCTGGCAGCTTACCTCATCTCTCGCCCTCACCGGGGGCCTGCGCGGCGGGTCGCGCGGGCGTGCTTCACGCCTGGGCTCGGGGACGACGTCGCGCTGAGGAGGAGGAGGAGGCGGTACATCGTGGGCCTCGTCGCCTGTAAGGGAGGGCTAGGGCCGGAACGAGTAGGAGAGCGCCAAGGCGTCGCCGGCGGCGCTGACGAGCTCTGCAATGCGCCCAAGCCAGTCATCATAGCGGTTGGGGGCAGGACGGTAGCGCAGCAGCTCGCGCGCCATGAGGAGTGCGCCCGACCCACGCGCCGGCCTGTGGCGAGCGTGGGAGGACGACCCAGTAGCTGGAACGATCGACGGAGTAGCGGTGCGGCCGTCGCGCCGCGCGATGACCGGTTGTGATGAATCCTGCTGCTCATGGGCTTCCGGTCCTATGGCAGCGTCGGCCACAGGTGAGGCGGACCGGCCCGCAGCGGTGCGGCCCACGGGTGCCGTCTGGGCGACGCGGGCCGCACGGCGCTCAGCGCGGGCTCGGCGAGCGTTATCCATCGGAGCGGTGAGGCGGGAAAAAGCGAGGCTTTAGGAAGACTTCGACACAGCCCCTACCTGGCGCGCCAAATGTCAGATTTTGGGCTCCGCAAAACCCTAAGAAGTTTGAACCCAGGGGCGAGTCACAATGACCCCGCTCGATGGCAAGGAAGGAGATAACACGCGGGAGTTTACCCAGGTTCGGGCCGCTGCGAAGCATAAAATCCTACTCCTGCTTTTGGTGGATTGCCTCACGAGGAGGTTTGTGGATGAACTAGTATAGTGATGAGTTGCCTCGCGAGTGTGTTTTCTGTGGTGTCCGATCCCCCTCTACAGAGCAGCCTAGCCTCTATTTATAGCAGCCCGGGTCCTCTTCCCTTATCACAATGGCGGGAAGGGATCCCACAATGGCCAAATTTGAAAGGGGACAGGAGGTACATCTTATCCTGACAAAAGGTGGTCTTCGCCTGCAAAGTAGGTGGTGGTGATGCGGTGGTGGGCTCGCTGGTGACATCCATCCTACCGCGCCCGCTGGCCTGGTCTCGTTGCACCGGAATGGAAACCTTTGGCGGGGCGCCTCGGGAACCTGCGCTCGTCCTTGTCTCGTTTGCACCAAAGAGGAAACTGTTCCCTCTGGTGCGCTGGCGCCCGCCTGGCCCGGCTGGCGTCACCCTTAACCTCCTGAGGCCGAACACTGCATAGAGATCTCCGCCGCTCAGGAGGGGGTCTAGGGAGGCCTCCCCCTTCCGGGAGCCTTAATGTTGTCCTCCTCGCCAGGATGAGGCTCTCGCGAGGGTCTTGTCTTGAGCAAAGTCGCGCAGGGTTGTACGGACCGTCGAGTGGGCCATGTCCTAGGCCGCAGGCAGGCAAGTCTAGGTACCCCGGTATCCAGAACGCCGATAGGTTGTTACAACTCTCCCCCACTACAAGAGGATCTCGTCCCGAGATCTAGGAACGGAAGAATTCGGGATATTCGGAACGGAGAAGGACCTCACGTTTCCAAGTGGCTTCTTTCTCGGAGTGATATGACCGCTTCACCTTTAGAAACTTGATTGACTTGTTGCAAGACTTACCTCAGTCTCTTCAAGGATAGCAACTGGATGCTCATGATAGGATAGGTTTGCTTGGAGATCAATGTCCTAGAGATCAACGGTGCGCTCGGGAGTCTTGAAACACTTCCGGAGCTGAGAGACGTGAAACACATCATGCACATTTGAGAAATTGGGAGGAAGCTCGAGTTGGTAGGCAAGGTCACCCCTCTTGCCCACAATCTTGAAAGGACCCACAAAGCATGAAGCGAGCTTTCCTTTGATGCCAAAGCATTGAGTGCCCTTCTTGGGAGACACTCTGCGATAGACAAAATCATCGATCTGAAAGGTCATGTCATGATGCTTGCTATCATAATAACTCTTCTGACGGGATTGAGCTGCTTTGAGATTTTCACGAATGACACGGCACATTTCTTCTACTTCAGTGATCATGTCATTTCCAAGGATTTGACGCTCACCGGTTTCAGACCAATTGAGCGGGGTGCGACACTTTCTGCCATAGAGAATCTCGAAAGGAGCTTTGCCGGAACTTCCTTGGAAGCTATTGTTGTATGAGAACTCAGCAAACGGGAGACAATCTTCCCACTTCATGTCAAAAGAAATCACACAAGCTCTGAGCATATCTTCGAGGATTTGATTGACTCTCTCAACTTGACCACTAGTCTAAGGATGGAAAGTTGTGCCGAAATGGAGATTGGTCCCCATTGCAGTCTGGAAGGAATCCCAAAACTTGGAAGTGAAGATGCTTCCACGGTCTGAGGATATGAGCTGAGGAATACCGTGCAAAGAAACTATCCTTGACATGTACAGCTCTACCAGTTGAGCTGCCGAGATAGATTCTTTGGCCGGAAGGAAGTGGGCAACTTTGGTGAGCTTGTCGATGACCACGAAGATGGCATCGTTCCCTCTCTTGGACTTAGGAAACCCAATGACGAAATCCATTTCAACATGATCGAATTTCTACTCTGGGATGGGCAAAGGCTGAAGGAGGCCTACTGGACATTGATGTTCCACATTCACTCTGTGACAAACATCACACTCGTTCACAAACTGAGCAATCTCACATTTCATACGAGACCACCAAAAGGTCTGCTTGAGGTCCTGATACATTTTGGAACTTCCTGGATGAATTGATAGGAGGGAATTATGTGCTTCATCCATGATAACTTCCCTTAGTTCACCTTTTGGAACCACCAGACGGTCCTCGAAGAACAAGGTATCTTTGTCATCAACACGGAAGCACTTATACTTTGGAATGCTCTTGGCCACACCTTTCTTCACTTTCTTCACCATAGCATCCAGAAGCTGAGCTTGGTGAATCTGATCTTCCAAGGTCCGAGAGACTTGAAGATTGGCAAGAAATCCTTGAGGAACAACTTGGAGATTGAGCTTACGAAAAGCTTCACAAAGCTCGGGTTGGAGAGGCTTGAGGATGAGACTGTTGCAG